>PVKZ01000405.1:0-493065 GCA_004027375.1 Macroglossus sobrinus
TGGTGGCTAGGAGTAGGAATTCTGGAGCCAGATTTCTCTTCTCCTAGTCCCAGGCCTGCCATTTACCAGCTGTTCAACCTTGTGTAAATGTCTAGGTTCATGTGTAAACCGTTCCATTCACCATGTGGTTCTATCTTAGAATTAAATAGTTTAATAGATTTAAAGTTCTAAGAACACTGTTGCTAGATAACCACTCAAAATGTTAACTATAATGAACTATTTTTAAAATCTCCATATTTATTAGAGATCATTATGCATATTATGTTCATACTTAATATTTGGAAACAGTCCTTTATCATCTTTATATAATTTTTATCCTCAGTTCTATAATAAATTTGTCAGAAGTTAAATATCATGTTACATATTTTGATTTTATGTTTATCGCCTACTCTAAAAACAGTAACCTCATTTTATTAATAACTTAGAGATTTACAGTTTAGAAATTAGATAATTTGTTGATTTTTCAGTACATTATTTTGCCTTCCTCTGGCTTTCACTAAGTTTATGTCTGAGTCAGAAAATATCATGAATTTATAGTTTTAATATTTCAATACAAGGGACATATGTTATTTTAGAAACTATGTTCAATTATATTACTAATTCCAAATTCACCTTAGTTATTTAGTATGTTTTGTGTATTGGAGGGAGGGAGGCGAGTTCATTAGGCAGTCACGATAACTTTCTGTTATTTCTAGTTGGTTGTCTTGAGTCCCCAGATTATACACCTCATTATTTAAATGTTTTGGCAATTAATGAGATTTTTCTGTCTGACTTAGTATGTGTTTGAAGTGTTTCGTATATGCAACAAAAGAAAATATACTCTTTGTTTGGTGGTTGCAAAATCCACATTTCAAGTAATCTTATTAATTACGTAATCTAAATCACCTATTTCATTGTATTTTGTATGTGTGCTTACTTGAATCATGAACGGCTGACAGAGATGTATTAATCTCTCCCACAAATATTGAGCTTCTGTCATTTTGTCTTTGAATTTCTAATAAGCTTGTGCTTTACATTTCTGAGTTCTGCTATTGGGTCATACAGAGTCATCACTGTTACATATTCATTTTGGATTATGTTCAGTGGTGTGCTGGTAAATGTTTAACAACCAGATCTTGGGGGTCAGGAGGAGGGGCTATCTAATTTGAAACATTTGCCAAATTCTAAGCATTAAATAATACTACCATGTACAATTTCAAGCTACCTATGTGATGTCATTGAATGTGAAGTTGAGAAGAGGTACATAAATGACTTTTGTGAGTTGATTTCACTGAATATCTTTTCTCAACACAAAATAATCATTGTCATCTTGTTTACTCTAGAATTCTATATTTTTTATACTAATATTATCATTTTTAATTTCTAGTTTGCTTGATATATCTTTTTATACTTTGTAATTACTATGATATCTTTTTAGGTATAGGTAATATATATAAGGGTTTTTATTATTGTCAACCAGAGATGTTTTGAGTTTTATCTATTTACATTTATTATGATGGTATGTTTGATATTCTTCATGCAATTTTTAATATTTCTTAATTTTATAAATATTTGTTCTTTATTTTATAGAGATGAGAATCTTATTTTGTTATGAGAACTGTATTTTTTTTGCTTTTTATTTTTCCCAATAATATTATTTTGGTTTTATCTCATTCAATACAATGTTAATGTTTGAATAACACTGAACTATATTTTCTATGTGGCAAAATCAAGAATGAGACCATCTAATCAATTATTACCAAACTATTTAATTAATATTTTAATTATGTCTATTATCACTTATAAAGAGTATGCAGTTAAATTTTTAACAACCCAATCTAAGCATTATATCTTGTCCCAAATAATTCAATCCATTCATTCCAGATTTATTGTGATTTTTTACTTTTGTCTATTTATTTTGTTGTTTACATTTCCTGATTATTTCTAATTATATTTTATTTTATTTTTTCTATTTATTTCTCTGGTAGCTTGGAAATTCTATTTTTTATTTGTATTTTAATCTAATAGTTGTTTTCTCTAAATTTATAAACAATTACATCCTCTATTCAGCTAAAAATTCTTCAATATCGATTTTTGATTCTTGATTTAAGAGATTTAAAAAGTTCAAATTTAACTTCCCATAGTAAACAAGAAACTAGACAAAATATAAGAAGCAATTGGCTCCACATATTGGCTAATAAGCAAAATAGGACTGTAATCTCAGGGAGGAAATTAACAAATGAATTTATCCCTAAATTGGCCTTGGCTTCTGCCTAAGCCAATCCCTAACTTCAGCTTAAGGAGGGAGATCTCCAATAGTTCCCAGAAGTTGCATCAAGTTGAAGAGACAGATTGATATTCAAGAAGATGGAGTTAGCTAGAATTTGAGAAAGAAAGTACTGGAAAGAAGAGAGCTATGCAAATAAGGAACTCCCAAAATGACTTGGGGGCCCTTTGAGTCTTTGTCTGAAACTAATCTATACATGCATACTGTGAAATTCTATGAGCCTAGGCAAAGAATGACTGGAACCATATACCTTATATGTAATCTAGCAGTTGATCTCATAAATTTGGCCTCCTTCTCTGAAAATAGCATATTTCACACTTCTATATAGAAGAGGAATGGGTAAACAAATTTTAGTATATCTGTGCAATTAATATTATACACAAATAAGTGGAAACATATGACTGAGAATTGAAACAACATGGATAAATTTCAAAAAACACTGCATAGCAAAAGAAGCCAGCCACAATGATTATATGCCATACGATTCTATTTATACGGAACTGTAGAAAAGATATCTATTTTCTTTTGGGAAAAAATAGGACAATGGTTGACTGAAGCTAGATGTGTGAGATTAACCTGAAAGAGGCAAAAGCAACATGTTTTGGTGAAAGAAGTATCCTTTATTGTGATTATGGTGGTAGTCACATAGGTGTTTACATTTTTCAATTCTCAAAAAACTATACACTTAAAATGGGCACACTTTATTGTATCCACACCTAACAAAGTTGACTAAGAAAAGTTAATTAGTTCCCCTCTCTTTTAAGCTTTTGACAAATTTTATTACACTTTTCTATACTTTTTTTGTCAACTAAGGGAGTACCCTTTGTAAATCCCTCTATTTTAACTTTCTTCTTTACCCAGATCATGAAAATTAATTAGAAATACTTTTCTAAAAAGTAATTAAAGTGATTTTATGTTATGCCTTTCTTTATTTAAAATTAGTAATCACTTAGGCACTGTGACATCAAATATTGTTTAGAGTGAACTATAATTTGTGTTGATTTATCTGGCTATTATTATTCCTTCCAGTCTAAATCTACATTATTATTTCAGTTTTAAACAGTATTAATGTAATCCTTTAGCACCACTATTATTTTTCATTTTTATAATTCTGTTTTTAATTTCTAAGTATTTATATTATTTTTGATTTTGCCTTTCTTATTTGTTTGTTCTTCATAACAGTATGCATTTACTTTCTGTTTGTAATCATTGAATCTTTCTGGGGATACAAATTTAACTAATTTAAAATTGTCTTTTTTTCAACATTATATCTGTTTTCTTGGGATATTTTTCTCTCTCATGACTCAGCCTTCTGACTCTAAATCCTAGTGTTTCTTGTTTTTGTTTTTATTTTTATAGTTGTTCTTACTTGTCTATTTTTTTGTTAACTGTAAATAGATCTAAAGTGCTAAAGTGATCACAACTGGCAATTGCAGAGGCTTCCTCAACAAAACTAAATGTTTCCTTTCTCAGACTGTTAAATACAAATTTCACTAAAAGCTCCCATGACATGGTACACATGTGGAGAGGGATGTGTCTGGATGCTTACCTTATGGTTTTAGGAGTTCCTTGTTCAGGAAGCAGAAGCAAGTTACCAGATGGTATATCCTTTTTGTTTTGAAATATAGTCTTAGGGTTTAAGCTTAAGTTTAAGGCTGGATTCCTTGAAAAGAGGCTAAATGCTGTGATTTAAAATGAAAAATATGCATATTGACTAAAACAAATATTGTACTTGTAGAAGTGTATCTTCCAAAAATACTAAACAAGTATGCAAGGATGTGTGTTAAGAATGTTTATTGCACTATTATTTTAATAGCAGATATTCAGAGACAGACTAGAATTCATCATAGCAAAATGTTTAAATTATAAACATTATTTTATACATATGTACATATACATGTGTACACACACACACACCACACACAACACACACACACACACACACACACACACACACACACACACACACACACACACATATTCTGTCCCTACAGTTCTGGAAAGTACAAACCAAAATCTTTTTTTGTGTGTGTGATTACATCTCTTAGGTGACAAAGCATATAAATGGAAAATTTGCAGCTTTAGTTATAAACTTGTCCATATTGTTTAATGTATTTTTCTCAAAGAGAATATGTTTTGGTGATTAATTTAAAATACTTTAAGCAGTATTTTAAGAATCTACCAATAATGAGGAAATTAGTACAATTTTGCTTTCAATTCCTTTGAATTAGTTTTTTAAAATTTTAGACATAGATTAATGTCAATTGATTATATTTTACATTACATTTTATCTTTTAAAAATATTTTTGACTTCTATATTATATTTTGCATTTGTTTATTGTAAGCAAACTACTTTATAACACATATTGGTTGCAATAATTTCAATGTTCAGAATCATAACATTTAAAAAATATCCAATTTCCTATTTCCCTTCTTTGACTTTATAATCTTGATTGATCTCTCATTTGCCTGGAATAAGTCTCCAATAAGTTTTTAAATAGTTTTCTTCAAGAAGGCAAATGAATGCTAAATTTATCCTCCTATATTTAATTCACATATTAATATTAACATGAAATGTTATTCACAATTTAATCATAAATGTTTCCTCAAAGATTACTGTAGACTGTTATCTCATAGTCTCATGTTATCCAATGGTGTGAAGGAGAACTCTCAGGCCAGACTTAATTTTGTTTACCTGTCAGTAAAGAGTTTTTTTCTGCTTGAACGTTTACAGGTGTTTCTAAGTTCTAATTCAAATTTTAGTTATAATGTATCTTTCTCTTCTTCTCTTCTTCTTCGTCTTCTTCTTCGTCTTCGTCTTCATCTTCGTCTTCTTCTTCTTCTTCTTCTTCTTCTTCTTCTTCTTCTTCTTCTTCTTCTTCTTCTTCTTCTTCTTCTTCTTCTTCTTCTTCTTCTTCTTCTTCTTCGACTATTGATTCTGTTGTAGTTTTCCCTAGTCTCTTAATACCAGTTTCCACATTTGTGTCATCTTTTTTTCAAACTTCTCTCATAATTTTTGTTTTTTTTATTATTCTGAGAGAACTTTTAAAGTTTGTCCTCTACATCCTACATATTAATTGCATTTGTTCTTCATTTTTGCTGTCCAGACAATAATTTTACTATTGTTAATTTTAGTTTACTTATTATTTTTCTTATGTCCCCTTCTCATTTTTAAGTAAGATGTTTTCTTTCCAACTCAGCATGATTTTTATACGACCCTTTGTTCTCCTGATTGACATGAATCTCATTTTTTTCATAACATTTAATCCCAAATAGTATTATAACATTTTCTACTGTCTCTGAATTGAATGTAATACAAGCACACTAAATATTTTTTTAGCGGTTGAATGTATGTCTTGCTTCTGCATCACTTATGCTTAGTATCACTAAGCATATATGCAAAATATCACTAAGACTCCATTCTCAATTCAGTTCTGTAGAGTAGATTTTAAGCACATCTCTTCTGGACTGAGTTAAGATTATCTCCAGCATTCACTGCATGATTCACTCAGGCTGAACCAGTTAGTTTCCAACAGCCTACAGTTATCAGCATGTCCCACCAACAACCATCCTTCTGTCACTGATCCCATCTACAGCATTACATTTATTGTGGTTACATCTCAAAGATGAAGTGGATTTCTGTTAACACCTCCATATTTCCTAACTTTTTGTTTTCTGGGGATTTTAATGTATGAATTGTAGTAAAAATTTAAAGATGGAAGAAGAGAAACAATAATTTCAGTGTGTTAAATTAAAATAGCCATTGTCTTAATAAGCTTGGGCTACTGTAACAAATACCTCATACTGGGTGGTATAAACAATAAACATTTATTTCTCACAGTTCAGGAGACTGGAAGCCGAAGATTAGAGTGCCAGCATGGTCGAGTTTTGGTGAGAGTCCTCTCCCTGGCTTATATGCAGCTGCCTTCTCACTGCCTGAAGGCCCTACCTCCTGAACCATCACATCTGGGGGTAGATTTACAACATGAATTTGAGAAGACTCATTTAGTCCAAAACACTCATGCAGCAACATTTTCTCAGAGTAGAGATGGGAGACATCTCTGCCTCAAAGACAGGCAGTGGTGGAGAGAGAAATTATTTCCCTTCTTTCTTTCAAGCCAATAGAATTCCTTGTTTTAGCAATGTATGCATAATGGCTAATTGTGCTATTCATTCAACTACATAGATTTTATTGTGTGATATTTTCCCAACTTTTGGCAGTAGCTTCATTGTCATTTATTGAAGTTTTCATGAAATTTTTATCTTTTCGTGGACTTTTATGAATACTTTATTGGGACTTAGGAAGAGGCTGCATTCGGAACATCTAGTCAGACACTACTCTTTCCCCATATTAATTATTCTGAGCAACACTTCAAAGAATATTTTAAGGGCAAAGTGATTTGAAAAGAATGAAATCAATAAAAACCCTTTTCCTTCTCTGTACAAAATGACATAAACAAGTAATTTTCATGAACTCTATCTCACCAGCGAAAATCTGCTAAACAAGGCTTTGAATACATAGACTTTAATGTATGAAATTATTTTGTTAAAGTTTGTCAGTCTTTTCACCAGCCTCTAAGAATATACTTGACTTAAACTGTGTACTTTTAATATATTGAGAATTGAAGGAAAATCTGTCAATATATATGTACTATCTAGTATATTTTAAAATTAAATATATAATTACACATGTAACTAAAAATTGTAATAAAATTTGAGTCAGAAAATATTATTTTCAATTTTTTTGTTGCAAAATTTTATTATATTTGCAGACTGTTACTAATTTGAATGCTCCTTGTAAATAGTACTCCACTGAAGGAATTATAAGTAACATTCAAATATATATAGATTTAAATAAATAACTATTTCTCCTTATAAACAGACTTTGTATTTCATAAATGGCCAGTATTCAAGTGTGACAGACAACACAGAATTTTGAAGAGCAACTATGAGGGAAAAATCATGCTTACACTTATGGTATGTATAGACATATGCTAATCACTTTGGTCTCCCACTTTCTGGTTTTATCCCTCTCGGGTTATCCAAGATCTTTGAATTCTATTTTTCTTAATGGTAAATTAGTAACAATAATATTAGTAATAACATAGTGGGTTATAATGATAAATAAATAAGTGTGAGTGCTCTGTAAATGAAAAATCCCTGTGCAAATATACACTACGATCCTAGCTGTGTAGTAACAGTTAGGCATGTGATTAGTAATTGTATTGGCAATGTTGTTTTCAATGATGAAGGACAATCTCTATAGAAGTAATTGTATATATATTTATTATGGGCCATTGCAACTGTTGATAGTTCTTAAACTGCTCAAATGGTGCTTAATGCCCAGTTAGTAAACCAAGTAAACTCAGTTTCTGACTTAAATGGACTGTGAATGAAGGTATAAAGAATGGTTTCACTTACACATTTAAATAATTGCAGGACTTCAGTTGGATGAGAAATACTTTGGCCTCATTAATAAGGACTGGTTCAGATTACATTATGAAAGAATTCCTAAAGCAGTAGTTTAATTTCATTTTTCACACATTACCATGGTCTGCTGAAGAGTAATAATCATGCTTAAAAAAGAAGGCTAAGATACAGATAGGAAAGAAGAGGATTTGGATGACTTGGGTAGTTCCCTGTCTCTTAAGCTCTCTACTTTTTGAAGCTGCGAGCATTTAGCCACCTATAGGCTGAGTCCTACCATGAACTGTAAAAATAATACTTTCTGTGTTTAGGCCTAACTGGTATCCTGGGCCAGACCATCAGAAGCTGATGGTCATCAGGATGGCTACTAGTTCTGCTCTAGATCAGAGCCTCATATCTAGAATCTGGGTCTTCATCTTTACAGATGGTAACTGCCTCTCACCCCACCTCCATTCCAAATGCCTGCTCAACCCCCTTCCAGTTGAAACACCTGATAACCACTGAGCATCTGCTCACATGTCCTTCTGGTACCATGATGAGCTTCTGGGTCAAGATCATGTACAGCTATGAAAGAATGAAATTAAATCAGCAGACTGAAGGTAATAGTTATTCTAGTTCACCAAGTCTTCTGTGTGTCCTAAGACATGGAAACATGTGCCTGCAACATTGTAAAACAATGACTTAACAACATGACAAATGTACCCAGTTGATAGTGCCCAGGTCATCTACTCATCACTGGAATAAACGATTGTTTTTTGTCTAATACTAAAGATTATTTTAGGTGTTGTGAAGCTTCAGCAAGAGGTATTCCGTGTGGAAATATACACATGTGTGCATACTTATGTTTGTTTGTGGGTATTGATTTACTCATTTTTAGTTGTATTATGGAAAGAGCATATAAACTATAATCAGCCTGTCTGTAATACAAATATTGGCTACCACTATCTAGCAGTTTTACTATGGGCCCTTTAGAGGCTCAGTTTTCTCATCTTTAAAATGAGCATAATGTTATCAACCCCTAAAGACAGTCATGAAGATTAAGGGAGACAATGCAAAGCCCCTACCACAGTGTCTCCCACACAGATGATGTTAAATACATGCAAATGAGATCATTGTCATAGAGTCTGAGGGAGGTTAATGTAAAAGGACTCATTTCTTGTGACAAAGAAGGGGGTTTCCAGTATTACTCAGAGGTATCAAATTTAGCCCATAAAGATACATGGGCAGGGCGTGGAGGTGGGGAAGGTATGGGAATTTGCTAAAGAAACCTATACTCAGCACCATCCTCTCTCAAAATATTAGAAAGAGAAGACCTGTGGTGTTAACATAGAAAGGGACAGGGGTGGAGGGACAAGGGAGGTGATGGATTGAGTGATTTCTAAGGGAAGGCAAAAACTGCTCTAATGATTTAAGCTAGGGAGTGTTTGGGATATTTTTACGAGTAACAAAAGTGGCATTTTCTTGAAAAAGAAATCTCTTCTCTGGCTTATATCTATGTGATATACCTAGAAGAGCAATCTTCTGCTTTCCAGAAAAAAACAAAAACAAAAACAAAAACAAAAACAAACTAATAATCCTCCCATGTTCTTTGGTTAAAATATGTGAAGCAACTTTCTCTACTGCTAGACTCAGAGCTCTTCAATTGTGTGCTACTAAAATAAAGGCCATGGGGCCAGGTCTCCCTGCTCTGCTCTTTTTCAATTAAATTAACACAGGTCTGTGACTTGATCCCTGAACATGTCCAACCTGAATTTGTTTCACATCAGCTGCCAAAAAATCTTCCCCTTGACTTGAAGTTCAGACGATAAGGAGATGATGTTTAAACACCCAGTCCATTAGAAAAACAGAGACTGTGAAGTTTTATTTTATTTTTTCCATGAAAGTGCCAGGCAAATAACTAAGTATAAGAATATTTAGATGTTGTCCCATGAGAGAGGCAGCCAGGGCCCTCAGTGACTCTCAGGCACAAAAGGCTCAAAGCAATGCTGACCTGAACTGGAATATCGAGAATTACCAGTCTCTGTTTATAAAAACTTGCCTTCAGAACAGTGTTTGTGAAAAATGTATTGTAGTGGATAATCCTCACAGCAACTTAGAGGGCTAAAGAGACTGAGCTTTTAGTATTTTACAAATAGAGAAGCTGAAACACTATGGAGATAAATGATGTACCGAAAGTTACATAAAAGCAGTGAAAAATTAGTTTAGTCTGAAAATGTGTTCTAGTTTTCTGCAGTTAATCACTCTGCATGGGAACAGTAAATATCTGTTTAAAAGTGGGAGAAAGGTGGAAGAAAAGATAAAGTTTTTCTCTTATATAACAGAGTATATGAGAGAATAAATTAATGCTTGATGAAATTTTATTAATATTTGTATTTCTGAAGTTCCTGCTATATTTCAGGAATTGGTCTCAGCATGCAACCTTGCTCTCAGGAAGCATTCAGTTTAGTCAGAGGAAATAAAACATTTACAATTAATTTAAAATTTTAAGCAGTGCCATATTTTAATAATAGAATGATTTGAGGGCAATGGGACTTCTAAGAGATATGGGTTTGAGCTGGCAGCATCACAGAGGCTTTCCTGGTGGAACCCATATTTTAATTAGACTTTGAAGGGTGCATGAGAATGAATTTAGACGCTCAGCTTAAAAGAAAAAAGGAATCATAAGAACTGATGACATTGCTTGGGAATTGTCAACACAGAGGTAAAAAGAGGGCTGTGTATTGGGTTATATTATTAGAGAAGAAAGGGAAAAAAAGATAAAGTGAGAACAAAGCTCTGAAGGTGTTTGATATGGAAGGAAAAGCATTGAAAAAGAAATAGTATACCAAATATAAGCTATGCTATTGTTTAGAGTAATAAAATAAATTTATGATACATATAAAATTACATATATTAATATACCTCTTATATTAACTTGGTATTAGATAATCTGTTTTGCTACAAGATTTCTCAATATAATTTTTTTTATGTTCAAAGGACTTCTTTCAATAATGTCCAGCTTTATTTGTACATACTATACAAACAAATTCTCTTTTAATTTGACATACAAGACTAAGTTTTCAAAATATGAATAAAAAATAATATTTTAAAGCTTGAATTCATAAACAGAAATGTTATCTTATCCATATATAAATATATACATATACCAAATTATTGATTTACCTAAATTAATCATATTTAAATTAATTGTTTTTCACTTTGTAGATTCAAAGTATGGCAATGGCCAAATTATTTATTGCAAGTTTATTCATACATTTCAGTAAGACTCAGGAGACAGAAATTACTTTAATTGACTATGTCTAAAATGTACTCAGTAATATGAATGACCATTACATAATTATATCTTTCCTTCATAGCAAAGTTATCTTGATTTTATCTTTTCCCCCAAGTTGTCTATTTTATCCATGGTCAACTACTAGTTACTAGACTGGTGAATAAGAAACATATTTAAACAGTAAATTTTATATGACTCCCATTTATGACATTTTCTCATGTGCCATGTTTATATTTTAAACTTACGATGCAGTTGTGTCTATAGAAACAAAAGGAAATGCAGAATAATGTAGTCATTAGATAATTTTGGCTCTAAATCAAAACCACATACTCAAAGGCTACATTTAAGCTTTAAACAAATTGAAGAAATTATTTCATTTCTTCAATTTAATTTTCATGTGTGGATTTAAGACAGCAAAAAGCTGAAAAATCATCCAAATACTTTTATCAAAAACCTTGGTTTATCTGGTTCAGGAAAGGATGAAAATAATTTATTTTCTCAATAAAATATGCACAGATTGGTGCAATTTTCATCTCTTCATTGGTAGAAAAACAAGAAAACACAGTTCTGGTAAATTATGTTAAAGTTCTACCCAATCACTTATGACTTTAGTTGCTGCCAGACTTGATAAATATTTTTCAAGGAACTTTCCTAATCTCTATGACATGAAATGATAGTTCTAAAAACACATTATTTGTAAAGTATAGGTTGGATTAGTTAGAATCAGTTAATTCAAAATTATTTATTAGTTCAGTTAGATAGTTTTTTAAAAATTTATTTAGCTATCTAGATTTTATGAGACTTACATGGTGAGCTAAATAAATTAGCATTATCTTTCTGGCTGCTTTCTCTGGCCATGAATCATGTTAGCTGATCACTCCATTTGAATCAATTTCATGTTTTCTCTTGAGTCATGCTATTATTTGTAGTTGCCTAAATGATGCATACTCCCAGGTATCCAGTTCACCACCTCGTCATGTCTTTTCAGTCAGTCGAGACACCCATACACCTGGTCTGTTCCTGCATTTGTTTTCATGCTATAGAAAGATGGAGCCATTAATGGCAAATCAATGCTATGAAAATTATAGACTGTTCTAAAAGTTTCTTTGCAAATAGCTGTTAACACCACAAAGAAGTTAGGTTAAAACTGTTTCAAAGTCTAAAATTAGTTACATTTTGAGCTAACTGCATATGCTTTTATTGTCTCTGATCTAAAATATAATCCCAGGAGGTTGTGAAAAGCATGCAAATTACACAAAGCTAATTTGCTCCAACAGCGACTGCCTCCCATGCAGTTGGGAGGTCTATTAGAAATAGCGTATTCTCTGTTATTTGCATATTAATAGCACCTGCTGAAGTACTTTGGGATTTACTTCCACTGCCAGCAGAGGAACAGAACTGAAATATATAAAATTTCTTTTACATCACTATGTTGGGCTATAAACCATGCAGGATGGACTAAGAATTCTGAATTAATAGCAGAAACTAATATGTTCTTATTGCATATATTATGTGAATTTATTTTTCTCCATGATTAATTATAACATGTTTAAGTGATTGCAAACAAGGTGACTATAAGCCTTATGATGACAGTATCTCTTCCTCCTCAAAAAAAAGAAAACAAGCTTTTCAAATACACTGAACGGGAATATAGTTCCTCATGCTTTGCTCTGAGAAACTATAAAGTTTAACAAAGGAAATCAGCCATACTGATTAAAAATAAAATGTCCAGAGATCCAGATTTTCAGGATAACCCAAACAGCAGAATTTTGTTCATTTGTAACCAATTAAAAGAGAGAGATATATATTCAATAGTAGTTGAAAGAATTTTTCCAAAACAAACTGTCTTTTTTCTTCTGATCATACATTTTCTTCTTGCTTCTTTTCTTCAAACTATAAAAAGAACTCTTACAAGTATGTAGAGTTTACAGTGTCTCAAAGAAAAACAAATATCCTTTTTTTTCTCTAGAGAAGACAAGAAGATACTTTTGGTGTCTAAGTCTTACTTTTAGAACATAGGAGTGCCAAAAATAAAGATTAAAAAACTGCTCTATGAAGACGATAGCTTCCAAAACAAATCTAACTAACACATGCTTTTCTACTTCTGTGTCTTTCTCCTAGTATACAGCTAAGTGGAATGCCCTCCACATCTAGTCCACTTGTTGCAACCATACCTATAACTCAACCCTGATCTCAAAATTTGCCTGAAGTGGAATATCTGGATGACTTAGACAAAAGTGAAATACTAAGGTGTTTACAGAAATGTATGTCTGTGAGGAGAGGACATGAAGATTTCCAAAGTGTGACATTAAACTTCACATATTGAATTAATTCCCTTATTTTGAATCATGTAATAATTAGAATGAATGAACATATATTACATGCCAGCACTATTTTAAGATCAAGATAATAACTCATTTAATTTTTACTACAACCCTAAGAAGTATATATTATTATCTTTTCTCTCCATTTACAGAATAACATAAATTGAGGTCATATAAGGTCATATAGTTAGTAAGTGGTGTAGCAAGACTTCAAACCTAGGCTTACTAATTTTGGTCATGTTCTTAACTTTCCCCTATAGGACAGTTTTGTCTTAATAATGATATCTACCTATTAATTTTGTTGTTGTTATTGTTGTTATATACACATATTCTGGAAAAAAAACATTTCTCGTACTGTCTTGGAGGGTCTCTTTTAGAATCTTATTAGAATTATTTCTGTGACTTTTCCCAGGCAATAAAAATATCTAAAGGGTATAATTATTTTTTCATATATCTTCAGAACTAAACTTTGTAACTAGTTTGTTGAAATGCACTTATGCATAAATCATTTAGTTTCACTTAGTCCCAGCCCTAGGAGAGGAAAAAGGGAGACTCACTGCAGTTAATGTTGATGGTTTGACACTCCACTTGTTTGAGTGAAGTTATCTCTCAGGGAAAACAAAACAAAACAAAACAAAACCTAACTAGCAAATGGACAAAGTTCTCTGCTCTACCAAAATCTCTGTTCTAAATTGATGTCATAAAATTTTCCTTTCATTATGAAACTGACTAATCCTCAATGTCACAATTTGTTAACAGTATTGATTCTTTGGTTTCCCAGCTCAAAGCAGGCAGAAGCAACATGCTAGCTGAGCTATGGCTGGAGAAGAGCTGCACTAGTTGAGATAGATACTAGCCACTGTACTAAACTCCCACATTTAGCTTTAACCAACACAAGTTTATATTTTACTCAAATGCAGTTGAATGCAATATTCTTTGTTGATGTGTAGCCTACCACCAGGTCAGTCAGGGACTTGGGTTCCCTCCACTTTATGGCTCCATCATCTCCCAAAGTGCTGGTGTCTTCTGCTAGATTCTCTACATCCAACTGGTATAGGCAAGAGAGAATGTGATGAATCTCCAGCATAGGAGAGATTTAGAGAGGTCTCAAAGTGGTGTACATCGTATCTGCCCACATCCCATTCTGCAAGACTTAGTTAGTGGCCAGTCTTCACTGCAAGGGAGGCTGGGAAATAGGCTCTAAATTTGTCTGAAAGAAAAAGAAATATAGCACATGTTCTGTCCTCTACCAGTGGTACTTTTGGAGAGATGCCTCTGATAAAAAGTATGACTGCTAACACTAAAGCAGGAGTCAGTAAACTAGTTCTAAAAAGTGCTACATAGGAACTTTTAGGCTTTGAGGTCCCCATTTAATCTCTGGGTGTATGTCAAATACTCTTATTGGTGTTATCATTTAACAACTTTTTAAAAATATAAAAGCCATTCTTAGCTCAAGGGCCTTATAAAAAATGGGTCATTGGCCAGATATGGCCTGAGGGCTGTAGTTTTGAGCCCCCACTCTAAGGAAGACAGGTGTTTCTATCTCTAGTTAGCACAATGACACATGTTCATTATACTCATAAGACTAAGAGTCTATTTTTTTTGGAGGCACATGACTAATGTATGTTTATCTGTTTTTAATAATAATAGTAGTAGTGATAAGGGATAACATTTTTTTATTATTAGGTAACATTGGTTAATGAAATCTAATAAATTTCAAGTGTATAATTCAACAGTAAGTCATATATTTATTGCATTGTATGTTCATTTCAACTTGAAGTTGAGAAAACCTTTGACAGTCATCTAAAACAAAGGCCTTATATTGTGACTATAGGCCCAGAAAAGTAGAGTCAACTAAAGAAATCAGATTAATCTTTTTGCGAAGATAAATGTGAGCATTTTAAGCTGATGATTTGGATAAAAAGTTTATTAAAATGAAAGCTTTACAGGAGGGGAAGAAAAAGTAATTTGCTGTATTAATTGGTGGAATTATTAGTAGTATTATAACCAGGCATATTACTCTGGCCTCCTTAACTTGTGAATAATGAAAGTTGACTATACAATTTGTTAACCATTTGAAGGGAATAAAGATTAAGAATGTATTATGGAAGAAAAAATATCAAGAGAAACAAAAATTACAAAGTGAAAAAAGGGAACATTTTGAAATATTGAGTATTGTCAATAACATAGACTTTGTAAGTTTAATAGATTTGGAAAAATATATAAAGAGAAAATTCAGTAGATTTGGGTACATACAAATGAAAACTTATAGACATTGAAAAAACACAAAAATAAACACAAATCAAATGAAGGAAATTATTTGCAGCACATACACTAAAGGACTATCATCATAAATACATAAATGGTTGAAGAAGTTAAAAAAGACAGTAATAAACAATATGAATAAAGTATATGAGTAGACAATTTGCCATGCATAAAACATATAACCAGGAAAGTTGTGAAAATATATTCAGTCTCCTGGGTTTTCAAAAAATTAGATGTTTATACGAACAATCTCGTAATCAAGCTGATTAGTAATATTAAAATTCCAGAGGCTTTTACTGCAGTTGGGACTCAAGCATCTCACCACGCTTTTCCCTTGACTTGCTGAGGTTTCACACCCATTCTTTTTAATACTGACTCCAAACCTTCATAATTTTCTTCAATCCTTCTCAACTCCTCTCCTCACTCACAACATATTTCTCTGCCTCTTGCTTCATTAAAGAAACTGAAGCAATGGAAGGGCTGCTCTGACCTCTTTCCTCATTTTCCCCTCCTCTGCAGAGCACAAGGGCTGGAGATAGGACCATGCTTCTCTGTCAGCTCCTCTACCTCCCTCAAGAGTCTCTTGTGCTCTGGCAAGAAGAAGACTGCTGCTATAACATTCATCTCTTTTCAGTGGCTGGGGATGTGGAAGTGATCTTTGGGATTTCATCACATTTATAACTTGCCCTACCAGTGGGGTCTTTGAATGTATACTTGAGTGAAAGGACCTCTAGTAGCTTCTACCTACATGTGGATAGCAACCTCATTAAAGCAGGCTTTTGCCTTCTATCTCTCTTGAGATAAGACAAATTGGCAGTTATAAAAATAGTCATGGGTATGTAAAGCAGAGTATAGACAATATAGTCAATAAGATTGTAATAAGTATGTTTGTGTTATCTGGGTACTAGACTTATCATGGGGATCACCGTACATTATATAAATGCCTAATCACTCTGTTGTACACCTGAAGCCTAATATCATGTGAACTGCATTGGAAACATTTAAAAATATATTTTAAAAAATTTTTTAAGAAAAAAAGAAAAAGATTTAGATATGGGTATTTTTGGAAGACTGGGTCTTCATGGTGGGTATGCTTGAAAACTTATAGATTTCTTAAGCCTTAAGTTTTGAAGGAATTTCAGAGTTCATCAGCTGCGATGGTTCTTGAGTTCACTGTGCATGAAAATTATCCAGGAAACTTGTTAAAATTGCAGATTTTTGGAACCTATCTTAGGTATAATAAGTCAGCATCTCCAGGGATGAATCCTTTTATAGCAAGCTCCCTGGGTGCTCCTGGGACAGGTGGTTCTCAGACTGTTCTTAAAGAAACTTGATCCAGAACATTTACATATGAGGAGACTGGTGTCCACAGACGTGCCACCATGTACCTCAGATAACTCAACTTGCAAGGTCTGTGACAAGACTAAGTGTAAGGATACTAGCTAGTAATGTTCTCACTACAGCCATACTTTTGGGGATTATTGCCATTTCTCAGCTTCAGCTTTTAAACTCTCAACCTTTTGGTTTTTCTGTCCTGTGTGTAATGCTGCCTCTCTCTCCAAGCATTAGCCTTTCTAACTTGAGGAGGGAACAGTAACCTTAGGGAATCTAAGGACCCCTGTTTCTAAGGGCAGCTAGGCATGTCTGTACTGGACCAGCCTTATCTGCTCATTAACAGCACTCAGTGAGTGGACCTGAATGTCCAGGGACTTTGTTGCCCAGAGAATCTTTGTGCCTGGATAATCAGGCTTTTCTAAGCTGGCACATTTCTATCAGGCAGCCATAAAAAGCTGGTAATTTTTATTTATTGTCTGCAGTTCATGGCAGCCAGTATTTTACCACCTGCACATCTAAAAAAGAAGGGGAAGAAAAGCACACCAATATTCTCAAAATGTTTATATTCAAGGAGTGTGTATTTCAGAGAGGGAGGTCGTGATGTGTGTATTTTTATTGTGTGTGAAAGAATCCTTAGTGGCGGTGCAGCTGGAAAAATAATGGAAGCACAGGGTACTGTCTTTTGTGACAAAGTTTCCTCGGGTAAGTTACAATTATAACGTAGAAAATGATACCTTAGACGCCAACTAATTTGTGAATCCTGGGAAATGGCGTTCAATGATTCTTCATCAGGACAGCAGAACTTGATCTGTAAAAATTTGGGCCTCAGCGGGAGGCTGTTTGCAAAGAGTGATTTGCATTTCAATTGTAAGTCCAGCACAACCTTTAAATCTTGTCTGTTGCACTATCACAATGGAATTTTTCTTTCTTTTTTTTTTTCTTCATGGAGGACTTAAAAAAGAAAAAGGGATATTATCATTCAGCAGTTCCATAACCACATACAATAAAATGTAGGTGGTTATAAGAAAAAAATATATATAGTACTGATGGTTAGATTTTCTCCCAATGAGCAATTATATCAAATTTTTACAATTGCAGGGGAAATATTATTCCCTGTATAAGAGTAGTCCCCCTGCCATTCCTCAGCCCACAAACACCGCGTCCCTTTCCTCTTTATTCCTATAAAATTCCAAATGTAGCTTTCCGTTATTTGATTTCACTAGATAAAGAAAAAAAAGTAAAACACACAAATCGAAGACAACAACAAAAGACTTATTTATTAGAATTAGTTTTCTCTAAGGCAAGTCATTGCTGAACTACTCGTTCCCCCACCTTAAAGCTGCTCTTTTCATTCCATTCAGTAGTCTTACTGTGAGGTTCTTAATTTTCCCCTCTTTTTAAATTGTTTGGATTAACCCTCCTCTAAATCATGAGCTGATTTCTCTCCTGGGTGTAACTAGCAATAATAAAAAGGAATGATTCCGCCCTGGGTTCTGTGCCCCACTGCATTCAAGCGTGTAAGCGTGTGACACACTCCTATCAGAAATTGGGCTTATCAGGCAGTGGACTAGTGGGCCAGGGAGGGATGTGGTGGAAGTGAACCCTTATATATATTATATATAAATATATATTATATATAAATTTTTAAATTTTATTATTTTATTTATTTAATTAGTTTTAAGTACAATACATTGGTTAGACATCTATATATTTCATAAAACAATCCCCCTAATTGCTTCTTCCTTTGCCTGGACCTCCACCTAGCCAACACATTAATGCTAACTGTATTCCCTATGCCATGCTCCCCATTCCCATGACCATCTATCAACTACTAAGTTGTACCCCCTAGAGTTGTACCCCCTTAAAATTTATTCTAAGTTTGCTTTAACTTTAAACTTAGTACAACATTTCTCTCATTGTCAAGAATTTAAATTATCTGCAAATCTATATAAGTTCCTCTCTCAGTACTTCTCTCTAGGTAGCCAATGACCAAAAGATCGCCATATTTGATGGGCTCTTAGGCTCATCTGATTACCTAACTTCTCAGGCAACAACTCAGCTCATTACTCACTTTTTCTGTTTTGTTTCTTTTTTAACTCTCAGAACTCTCCTTTCTGTGGCTTCTCTTGGACTGTTGAATTCCTTCCTACTCCTTGGTGTACTCCTCTTTCTTAGGCCATTTCTAAGTGCTGACATGCATTAAATCCAGTCTTTGGACCCCTTGTCTCCTGTATCTACACCCATTGCCTTGGCTCTCTTAGCCAGTCTGCTAACGTTACATGCCCTCTGTACTCTGATGGATCCCAGACATTGATCTTCAGTCTAAATTGTTTAGCTAACCAATAGAATCTCCCCCTAACTCTCATTCCATCCCTACTCCCAACATCCTCACACCTTTGCTTCTTTTCCAGTTTTCCCCATCAGAGTAATTGGCTCCACCATTACCCTGTACCCCAGGATCAGGGTGATGAGGAGTGCAGGAATCCTAAAATCTCTCCGTGATTTTTCTCTCCATCATAAAACACATCCAATTCAACAGTAGATACTTTTCCTCTAGAATACTACTTATGCCTTTAAATCAGAGGTCTCCAATCTTTTTGGCATGAGGGACCGGTGCTCCTATGAGAATCTAATGCCTGACTGATCTGAGGTGGAGATGAGGCATTGATGCTGGTGCTAGGGAGTAGCTGCAAATACAGATGAGGCTTCACTGGCTATCCAGCCATTCACCTTCTGCTGTGCGCCCGGTTCCTAACAGGCTACAGAGTCTTTAGCCCTGGGGTTTGGGGACCCCTGCTTTAAATCATCCACAGTCTTTCTCTCTCTTGTTTTGCTTCTAACTCTTCCTCAGATACACCAACTGCCACCTTGCCTCAGAGCCTTTGCACTCACCTAGCATTTTTCTGAAATGCTTTTCCTCTGAATGGCCCTATTGTTTTTAGAAGTTCTGTCTGTTTAAGTGTAACCTTCTGAGAGGGAATTTCCAAGAATACCCTATCTAAGTAATAGCAATCCCTCTGCTGATGGTCCCCCGACATGCTTACCCTGGTTTATTCTTCTTTGTTGCATGTATCACAACCAGAAATTATATTATATGTTTATGTACTTGTTTAGTGTCTCTTCATATGCTAAGTTGTGATTCAGGCAAAAACTGGTTTGCTTTGAATTTTACTAAAACCTTAGCACTTAACATAGCTCCTGGCACATAATGGGGGTTTGATAAATACTTATTCAGTGTTATGATTTTAGTTTCTCTCTGAAACCGCTTATCTTATAATTTCTTTGAAATAATCTGAATTTCTTTCAATTGATTACTAGCATTTTATATTACATCTTAAGAAGTTTTTTTACATTGCCTTAAATCTTCATAATAATTAGTAATAGTTATTTAGACAAGTCTAAATGTTACTTAACCACTTTTATTCTGTATCATGAGTTCTTTATTCTTCATCTTTTATTCCAATTATATATTTTCTTTCTATTGGATTAGTTGATTCAGTATTTATTTTTGCAGAATGTTATAATTCTTTTTAAAAATAGAATATAATTATTTTATTATGGATAATATGTAATATGTAGCAGCTAAAACAAGCACAAGCTGTACTGTAAGTTATAACCCTGTGCAAATGCTGATGTCCTCAAGGACCACTGAGTAGACCTGTGCCCTAGTCACTTCATCCTACCCGGTCCTAGTGACATTGTTCGTTTTTTTTATCTCCTCCCTTATTTATTGTCCAGCTCTCTGCCTTCTCATATACTTCACATTTGCTGCTACTAAATTACTGGAGCTAGGAAACTATAAAACTAAGTTTATTAAACTTCTGTCAAGAGTAAAAGGTAATAATATGTGATTGAGGGCCTGTGCTCAGATCTATGTGAAGGGACTTATTTTGCTTAATTGCTGTCTCTTGGTTGTCTTCTGGATATCTGAGTGACAATACATAACCGGGCATTTTTGTGGCTATATTTTAGAAAATATAGACACTGAATTGTTATGAGCCTAAACTTGTGTTTCTGGGACTCTGAGGAGAAAGGTGTCCACAAATCCTTGCTTCCAGATTGTGGGTCTCACTGGATCATTATTGAACTTTGCCCACGACTCAAAAGACGGCAATTTCTTAGAAAAAAAGTGTCTTTTTTGTTATTCAGGTAGTAATCTGGGGCACATAATGTTATCAAAAGATTCCAATTAACGTCTTCTTTCTGAAAGACGGATATTATTTACCCTTCCCTTATCCTCCCAGAAAAGAAAAATGCCACCTGCAATAGGCTCCACATCTTCAACTGCAGCCTGCGAAGGAAGGTGATTCCACATCCATCCTGATTGCAGAGCCCTGATCCTCGAGTGTCACACAGTTTCCACTTGTGCCTCTACTTGGCAGAGCCCTTGGGGCACCAATCTTGTCCCTCCTCTGATAAATTCTACTTATTATACTGTGCTGTGTACACTCTCAGAGCTAGATAAATGAAGAGTAATAATAACTGTTATTTTTACACCAAGTGTTATCAAATCAGAAATCTGACACCTAGTAATTTTATATATATGTTTTTCCACATACCTTTATTGCTGTTTGGATGGACAGAAAATATGAGGAGATTGGAAACCAACTGTAAATATTTCTATAGCCTAATGGCAAATGCTTTTTCTTTTCTTTATTACCTAGCTCCACTTACTCAGTCTTGTATATTTCGGGGCTTGTGTTCCTTCTCTTTTTCTCTTTTCAATGTTCTCTCATTCAGGAAGTTTTTCTTGAGTCACTACCCAGTTCTATATGTTTCATCATTCCACAGTCCCTCCGTGGTTATTCTGCTTTGCAGGGTATTAATGCAGTCTCCTTAAAGTTATTTTTTGTTGAACTGGCTCAGAGAATAGAACCCACCTGACCTAAATTTGAATCAGCTCTATCATTTAAAATCAGTTTGACTTCTGGAGGAATGCTCAACTTCTCTCAGCCTGGTTTCCTCATCTGCAAAGTAGAAATAATAATACCCACCTTCCCAATTGTAAGCATATTGGGAAGTAGTGTGAAACTATTCTTCTTGATTAAACATATTTCCCCTTCCTTTTCTTTTACCTTTGTAATGGTAGAAAACATTTTTTTTTGTGTGAACATTGTCCTGTCTCATTCAAGTTGTAAAGTTCCCAAGAATCAAGGTATCTCGGTTTTCAAATTGCAAAACAACAAAAGTGTATGGAGGATTTCCTAGCGTAAGGCACTGTGACAAGTCCCATAGTGGTGGGGAAGTGGGGATTAGAGAAAAACTAAGAGAAGAAAACAAGTTAAAACACAGCACTTTTAATCAGAAGGCAGAAGACAACCAAGACCCCTCATGGAGAGGTGTCGGGGCAGGTTTTAGCATGCGGCAAGGTCACTGGATTCTCTGAGTCAATAAGCAGATTTGATAGATAATGGGAAGAGGAGGCAGCCATTCAGGATGAGATGATTTATGAGTGACATAGCGCAGAATTTGGAAATATTCCAAAAATAATTATAAGCAAATATAAGTTGAGGCAAGAGTTCACTGTGTTTTCAGGAACTGGTTCTGACATTTTGAACTATGCTGTTGTATTCTCCTTTTAATCATTTCTTTAAAAATTCTCAGCTCATGCACTTTAGCTTTTTTTCCTTTCACCTGTCACCAGGTCCAAAGTTGTAGCTTCAAACAGACGACTTTCAATCAACAGTACCCAGTGAGTACTGACACTTCACTTGTCTGAATAGCCAAATCAAATCCACTGTGCATCAGTTTAATGGATTACTCAACAATTGATTTGAGAGAATTAAAACCTGTCAGTTATTTCTTTTAGATGATTAGTCTTACAAAAATGTTGCAGTGCCCCACAAATATGTAGTTCAGGGCCTAAAATTTGGAAGTTATAAACAAACTTGGGGCGATTCTTGCCAGTTCTTTCATCAAGAGTGAGTTTTGATTTCAGCAGCCAGCCAAACTACTTTGTAGCTACTTTATTTTGAAAACATGCACTCAGGGCCCTGTGCTTTGACAAGTTGGGATAATAAATAAAGTACATGGATAAATGTGTTTATTTGGACACGTAATTTAGTTTCTATATCATTGTATTTTTCTTTTAACGATACACATGCTAATTCCTAGTCATCAGCCCTAGGCGCCAGTGAAATCAGATTAAAAGCATTAGTAATGTAGTTAATTCCATTTATAATATGCCTACACCAGAGACGAGAACATTAAAATAAGGAAAATCTATAAACTGGAATTAAAGTATTTTTTTTTTTGGACTCCTTGTAAGGAAACTTTAAAAGAAAGACATGAGGTTTTATATAAACTCTCTCTCAGGGAGTCTTTGTAGCCATGTTTTGCGAAATATTTGTAATCTCAATTAAAATTTGCCTTAGTCACTTCAGTCTTTATATTTTATATTTCAGGTTGATTCAGATGGCTCTGTATTAAGGAATGAGTGTCCTTTAGCAATGCTCTGCTAGTTGTAATAGTGCCTTCTGTAACCTTGTCTAATAATCATTATCAGCTAATCAATTTTTCCTTTTTATTCAACTTCTATTATCCACTCCCTTTTGACCTCAAGTTCTTAGGACTTCTCATGCACTATTTTTTTTTTCTGAAATCCTCAGCATATTACATGCAGCATAACAGAATAAAAGCCCTAGCATTAAACCCAATCAATAGTTCCCAAAGGTAGACATCTATTTTATCCCCTTCTTTAATGTGCTGTCCTTTGTACATGAAGATGTCAGTATTGAACCACAATCTGGCATTTGGTGTGGGTTCTGAATTTTGTCCACCAGTGCTGGTGTATTTGGGTCAAATCATTCTCATTCCTTCCCCGAAAAATCTCTGGAGAGTCACTGTCCCATTCGACAGACAGGTAAGTTGTAGTAATAGAATGACATAAAACTCTCTGGCTTAAAATAGAAATTAACTGTCATTTTGCTTGTTTTTTTCATAGCCACAAAGCTTTTAAAGTAAATTATGCATTTTGGCTTTATCCTATTTTCTTGTGCTTCTTAGTAATTAGCTAATATCAACAATGAAAGCCCTTAAAAGAAAAGCATACTACTTCATTTATTTTTTATTAGTTTAATTTTTATAATAAAATATAAAAGTAAATATGGATTCATAAGCCATGTTTGTTATTAAAAAAATCCAAATATACAGAACTCTATAAAGTAAAATCTCCTTGCCACCTCCTTCAATCCAATCCTGTATTTCAGGTCTGAATGCATATACAAACACAGAAATCTGTATGTAGATGTATATGTAAATTACATATAACTAAATGTATATTATTACAAAAATTAACACAATGCATATTGTTTGATGATTTTATTATTTAATACTTTCTAAAGATGTTTACTTTAAGATTTATAGAGCTACCTAATTAATTTAATAGTTGTATAATGTTTCATAATATGTATTAATCACAATTTATACCACTATACCCTTATGATGGAAATTTAAGTTATTTCTAATTTTTAACTTTTATAAATAATGCTACCATAAAATATTGTGAATTAGTAGTCTACTTCTGCATGGCAAATTACAGTAAAAGTTAGTGGCTTCAAACAATGAATCTTTATTGCCTCATAGTTTCTGTTGGTCTGAAATCTAGAAACATCTTAGCTGGCTGGTTCTGACCTGTGTCTCCCATCAGAGTGTAGTCAAGATGCTGGCAGTTGTCTGAGGTCTGGCCTAAAGCTGGAAGACTGAAGGTGGCTCATTCACATGGCTAGTAGGTTGATGCTGGTTGTTACTGAGAGACCTCCATTCTCCCTAACATGGGCTTTTCCATAGCCTACTTGAGTCTCCTCAAAACATGGCTGCTGGATTCCCCAAGATAAGTAACCCAGGAGAGCACAAGCCAGAAAAAAGCTGTTCTTTCTCTGACCTACTTACCTGGCATCAAACCACCAAATTTTTCTTTTCACAACTTTATTGAGGTACAATTGTTTTACCAAAAAAACCACACATATTTAATGTATACAATTTGATGAGTTTGGACATATGCATATACCCATGATACTATCACCATAATCAAGATAATAAAAATATATTTCACCTTCAAATGTTTCCTTGTGTCCCCATCCCCTTTTCATGTAAGAAGATTTCACATGAGATTCACTATCTTAACAAAAATTTAAGTGCATGATACTGTATTGTTAGCTATATGCCCTATGTTGTACAGCAGATCCCTAGAACTTATTCATTTTGCATACCTGAAAATTTATACCCATTGAACACATTCCCATTTTCCTCTCTTCACAGCCCATTGCTTCCATATTCTATTTCTGCTTCCGTAAGTTTACTATTTCACTATTTTGGATACCTCATATAAGTGGAATCATACAGTATTTGCCTTTGATACTGGTTTATTTCACTTAACCTAATATCTTCCAGGTTCAACCACGGTGGTGCAAATGGTAAGAGGTCATTCTTTTTTAAGGCTGCATAATATTCCATTATATCTATTCCTCATTTACTTTTGTTATTAATCTATTGATGAACATCTGGGTGGTTTTCCTATCTCAGGTATTGTGAATAATGCTAAAATGAACATGAGATTGGAGATATCTCCATGAGATCCTGATTTAAATTATTTTGGATATATACTCAGAAGTGAAATTGCTGAATCACACAGTGGCACTATTTATAATTTTGGGGGGAAACTACATACTGTTATCCATAGCTGCTATACCATTTTCTACCAACATTGTACAGGTTTCCCTTTTCTCTACATCCTAATGAACAATTGTTACTCTTTTTTTTCTTTTCTTTTCTTTCTTTCTTTCTTTCTTTCTTTCTTTCTTTCTTTCTTTCTTTCTTTCTTTCTTTTTTTCTTTTTTTTAATAGTAGCCATTCTAATAGGTACAAAATGATATCTTCTAGTGGTTTTAATTTGCATTTTTCTGAAGATTAGTGATATTTAGCACTTTTTAATATATTTGCTGGCCTTTTGTATGTCTCCTTTAGAGAAGCATCTATTAAAATCCTTTGTTCACTTATAACCAGGTTATTTATTTTTTTGCTATTGAGTTGTAGAAGATTTTTACATATTTTGTATATTAATTTCTTTTTGGATATGTGATTTGCAATTATTTTCTCCCATTCTGTAGGTTGTCTTTTCACTCTTTATTGTTCCTTTTGCTGTGCAGAAGTTTTTTAGTTTAATGTAGTTCCACCTATCTATTTTTGCACAGGTAATAAAGCCTGTTGTGCTTTGAAGTCATATCCAAGAAATCATTGCCAAGACCAATGTCAAGGAGCTTTCTCTTTGGTTTTTCTTCTAGAATTTTATAGGTTCATATCTTGAGTATAAGTCTTTAATCCATTTTGAATTAATTTTGGGGTGGTATGGTGTAAAATATGTCATTCTTTAGCTTGTGGCTGTAACATCATTTTCCCGACATCATTTGTCGAAGATACTATTCCTTTCTCATTGTGCATTTTTGGCACCCTTGTCGAAGATCAGTTAACTATATATGCATGAGCTTATTTCTGGGCTCTTTATTCTGTTTCACTGGTCTGTATATCTGTTTTTATGCCAGTATGATATTGTTTTAATTATTGTAGGTTTGTTATGTATTTTGAAATCAGGAAGCATCATTTCTCCAGTTTTGTTCTTACTCAAGATCTCTTTGACTACTCTGGATCTTTGTGGTTCCATATGAATTATAGGATTTTTTTTCTATATCTATAAAAAATACCATTGGGATTTTGATGAGGATAGCATTAACTCTGTAGATTGCTTTGGGTAGTACGGGTATTTTAACAATATTTAGTCTTCCAATTCATGAGTATGGGATGTCTTTCCATTTATTTGTATCTTCTTTAATTTCTTTCATCAGCATTTTTGTAGTTTTCAGTGCACAAGTCTTTTACTTCCTTAGTTGTTTATTTCATAGTCTTTTATCCTTTTTGCTACTGTGATGCTACTGTAAAAGAAATTTTTTTTTACATTTCTCTTCTGGATAGTTTGTTGTTAGTGTGTAGAAATGCAACCGACTTTTGTTGGTTTTGTAGCCTGCAACCTTACTGATATCATGTATTAGATCTAACCATCGTTTAGTAGAGACTTTAGGGTTTTCTATATATAAGATTATGCCATCTGCAAACAAAGATAAATTTACTTCTTTCTTTTCTATTTTTCATTTCTTTTACCTGACTAATAACTCTGGCTATCACTTTATTACGATGCTGAATAAAAGTGGTGGGAGTAGGCATCCTTGTCCTGTTCTTTATCTTGGAGAAAAAGCTTTCAGTTTTTCACCATTGAGTATGATTTTGGCTGAGGGATTGTCATAGCTTGGGGGAGAAGTGATGCTAATAGAGTGAAACTGTTCTCATCTATTTTAATGTAGTTGTTTTCAGCTTTGTGCTCTTCCGAGGTCTACCAACTTTTTAACTAGTTTCTAGAAACTGGTTGTTAAATTAGTATTTTTGTTGGGGGACAAGTGCTGAGAATTCCTATTCTGCAATCTCCCTGATATCACTCTCTACTACCACGTATTTTTGGTTAGAAGCAAGTTACAAAGTCTGGCCATCATTTAAGGGGAGAGGAATTAAAACTTCACTTTTTGAAGAAAGAAGTATCGAAGAATTAGCAGAAATGTTTTACAATTAAGTGAAAAATAATAAACAGGTAAGTATACAAATAAATGAGTGACATATAGATGTATTTCTAAGATGCATTACTGGAAGTGGAATTGCTGAATAAATACATATGCATATATCAGCAGTAAAAATATATTGCCATATTGTCTCCCAAAAAGGTAATTAATACTCATATATTCCACAAAGACCTTAAATATTGTTTGTTTTCCCACAAGCTCATGAACACATGACATTAGTTGATTTGTTTTTTATTGTTTGCTATCTGAAAGGGTAAAACAGCATGTATTTTTAAAATGTTTATGTTACCTGGTTACTATTTAGTTTAACGTCTTATGTTTATCGACCATCCACATTCTTGGTGAATTTCTTGCTACTATCCTTTGTTGTTTTAAATCTTGGCATGTGCTCTTGAATATACATTTATGAGGTCTTTATTACTATGGACAGTAATCTGTCTCTGTTATAAATGTTAAAAATATTTCTTCCTAGTGGGTTTTTTAAAATTTTTTAAATATTATTTTGTACTATATGAAAGTTTAAAATAATTTTAAATCTGTCAATTTTTTCTCATATAGGCTTCATTTCATAACTCAAAACTGTTTTTAAAATTATCCAAAGATTTTTTTCATCTACTTCTATAATTTGAGTTTTATGTGAATTTTTTTGTATATGGTATGAGGTAAGAAACTAAATTTAGTTTTATTTCAGATTTTTTGATGGTACTTTTCAAACCATTTACAACCATAGAGCACTTTGTTTAAACAAAGACATAAAATGAACCCTCCCCCGCAGATAAGGCTGAAACTGTCAGTTAGAGCTGTCTCCTTGTTTTCCTTACCTCCCACCCTTGGTAGCTTCTCAGAAGAGGGAAGAAGGGAGAAGGTATCATACTGAATATATGGGTTCTGTGGAACAGAGTTTGAACCACTATTGCCTGAAAGACCTAAAATCTGGAAACAAATGTAACAAGTTCATTAAAAGCAGTTGTTCATCCAGAGACTGGATAACATTTAAAGTGGAATAAGTGGTATTTTGTTAGTTTATGCATTTATATTGATATTAATATATTGGTATGGCCTTGTATACATAAAGAAATTTATACACTTTCACAGTTTGATTTAATTTTAAAAAATTTAAATCTGGCCAGTATAAAACAACTAGTTATATTTTGACAATAAGGGAACACAGATTACAAATCAATGAAGTTGAGTTTTCTTTCTAATAATACAACCGTATGGCTTTAGGAACCAGGCAAGGCATTCTATCTCTTAAGAAATACTTCTTACATTTTAGATAGTCACTTACCCACAATAAGTCCTGAGCTCAGACAACAAGCATGTAGATTCAGATGCCACAGCCTCACACTGTGCATATATCATTTATATCCCAAAATATATACACTGCACGCACGTATGGACACACACAGAGTAAATCACAAAGCTTCCCATCCTGTGAATCTTTCTCTTTAGCCTGTGATGGATCTCATTATTAATTAAAGAATCATTTAGTTTGCATAATTGTCTTCTGCCATACATAATTCCAACCTTTCAATGTCTCTTCAAGTTGGCTTATTAGGCTAAATGCATTCCTTTGTTTGGGTGACATCATCAGTCACAGCCTGTAGATGGACAGACTCAGCAGAGGGGTGAATAAGATGTAAAAAGGCCCATTCTTTGTTTCCAGTCATGGAATTTACCAACAGGTAACTTCATTTGTAAAATTCTTTGATTCTTTAAAACTAAGGTATCCAGGTTCCCACATTCTGCAGTTAAGGAACTCAGGCTTCCAATTGTAAAAGAATTAGCCATTTGTTTTTAAGTATCCACTGTGATTTATGAACATTTTTGAACTTTGGAGCAAATTGATAATAAGACATAAAAATCTAAAACAGGAGCAACTGGACTTTTACAGCCAACCATGCTTTTTCACATCAAGCTTTAATCTTTATTTTTCATAAACTTTAAAATAAAATTCAGACTATAAAATAGTAGTTCTTACTTTACAATAAGTCAGATGTAAATGCCTGGGACAGTCAAGGCATTGTAACAAACATGCACAGATATTTTTCTTCTTTTGGAAGAGTAACAAAGGCATCTTGTGAAGCAGCTGTGTTCAAGGGACCATTTAGACACTATCTCTACTGGTTCGAAAGCATCAGAGGATGCCACGCTGGACCAGATCAGTGGGTCAACTAGACTGCCTGACAAAAAGGATGGTGATAGATGAGGAGCGTAGTTTTGGTAATAAATAGTTTTGCTCTCTGGTATTAGCCTCAAAAGAATGTTAGAAAATGCTCCCTTCACCTATAAACTTATAAACCTATAACTTTATCTAATGATTTCTTAATGAAGAATAGGATTTATGACTCCTTGACACCTTTGAGTTTGCTACCCACCATGTCAAGCTATATCTCTCTCAAAATGCAATGCAAATATTTTGAAAAGTCTGAGATTTGTGAACAAGTGTGTGCTAATAATGTATCACGTTTCCTTTATGAAGAGTATATGTTCTCTTTGCTATTTTTTAAATGCTTCTCAGTACCAACTGGATTCTGGCTGCAGTGTCAGAATGTTTAGGAATTTTGAATTAATAACATTTTCTGGATCATTTGTATAGTCATATCATTTAATAAGAAATATTCTAGAGTTCTATAGTAAATATCTCAGAGAAAACTTGGATGAGATGTTCTCTATTAAAATTAAATAAATTTATTAAGCCAGTTTTAACTTTTATTAAGTTTTAAGTGTGTAAGTTGCCAGAGCCCGCCGGCTAAGATCTAACAGTTTCAGAGAGGGGAAGTGAGGATTGAGAAAAGAAAGAAAAAGAGAGACAGAGAGAGACGAAAGATAGAGTCGAGTCGGGAGGGTTCGCAGTGAATACTGTGGCCCCGAGTTTATTTAACATTGCATATTTATACCCTTGACAATGCATGAAAAACAAAACCCACACACCTGTAAACAACTGCTTGACATTTACATAACTTCTCTCACCTATTTTCCATTAAGCCAAACTTCCTCCATCTGCCCTGAGCCCTTCTGCTCTGCAAACTTCTAGTTTGCAGGCAACTTTAACCCGGTCTGTAGGGCCTCCAGCTATAGGGCATTCAGCTGTAGGGCATTTGGCAAAAATGACTCCCAACAGTAAGGTGTACACATTGTTCCAAATTCACAAAGTAAAAAATGGCATTGAGCATAAAGTAAGTTTTTATTCTCTTTTGACTCACCAGCTACCTATTCTTCTGAGCATGGATTTTGACAGTTTCTTGATCATTCTAGATAAATTCTTATAGAAATGTTCTATATAGTTGTATGCATATATTGTATATATTTTGACACAAATATTTGTATAATATAAACACTTTACTACAACTTACTTGATCACAATGTATTGTGGAATCTTGTCACATTTGTGCATGTAAAACCTCTTTTTTTCTTAATTGACTACAGAATATATGTACAGAATTATTGTGAGTTATTTTCAAAAATTACCTTATCAGATAATCCTTCTCTAATGTATAGTTTGGGGAATTTGAAAAAATAGTGAAATGGCATCTACTTCTGGAACACCAGATGATATTTATTTTCCCATGATAATGACAGAGTAAAGACTTTATTCTCTATATTTCATTTTGTGAATAGGCCTGTTTCCTTTTCTTTCCACTTATTCAAATATTTTTCTGCATATATTCAAATAGTTCAAATATAAACTGAATATTTAAAATTTTTACCTCTGAGACGTGAATATTCACATGCAAAAGAATACATTTGGACCCTATATCATGCCATACATAAAAACTAACCCAAAGTGGATTATTGACCTAAATATAAGAGCAAAAACTGTAAAACTCTTGGAGGAAAATAAAGAGTAAATAGTAGTGATGTTAGGTTAAGCAATGATTTCTTAGAGATGATATTAAATGCACAAGTGATAAAAGTGAAACTTCCTCAAAATTATAAACATTTTTGCTTCAAAGGAAATCATCAAGAAAATGAAAAGATAACATACTGAGAGAATGTTGGTAAATAATGTATCAGATAAGGGACTTCTAAATAAAATATATAAAGGACATTTACAAGTTAAAAATGAAAAAGACAACCTAATTTAAAAATTGGGCAAAAATTTAAATATACATTTCTCCAGAGAAGATGTATAAATGGCCAATAAACACATGAAGAGATGCTCAGCACCATTAGTCATTAGGGAAATGGCAAATCAAAACCACAATGAGATACCACTTCATGTCCACCAGAATGGTTGTAATACAAATGATGGACAATAACAAGTATTGATGAGAATGTGGGGAATTTGGAACCCTCATCCACTGCTGATAGGAATATAAAATGGTGCAGCTGCTTTGGAGAACATCTAGGGAGTTCCTCAAAATGTTAAAATGTTATATGTCGCAATAAAACCCAGGTAGTTCATCTGATGTCTTTCTGTGTATCCTCAAAATATTTTTTTTTATATTAAATAGCTCCCAATTCTTTAACCATTCCTCAAAATATTTCCACATTTAAAATTCCCATGGAACTTATACCAAGCCCCTCCAATTCTCTACACCTGCTTAGTTATATACCCAAGAAAAATAAAAAAGTATGTTCACAAAAAATCTTGTACACAGATGTTCATAGTAGTGTTATTCATGATCATAAAAAGTGGAAACAACTCAAATGCTCATCAACTGATGAATGGATAAATAAAATGTCCTATATCCATATATGGGATATAACTTGACAATATGTGCTGATGTATGGTACAATATGGATGAACCTCAAAAATATTATGCTATGAAAAAAGCTAGTCACAAAACACCACATGTTGTATTTTTAAATTGTAAAAAACATTTTTAAAAAAATGTTCAGAATACACAAATCTGTAGAGATAGAAAGTAGATTAGTAGTTGCTTAGGACTGGTGGTAGGGGCAAAAAGTGGAATGGGGGTGTGACTGCTAATTGGTTAGGTGTTTTTTTGGGAGGGTGGTATTGTAAATGTCCTGTAATTATATTATAATGATGGCTGCACAACTCTTTAAATTTTGAATTGAACTGTACATAGTAAGTGGGTGAACTTTATGTTTTGTACATTTTGTCACAACAAAGCTGTTAACAAATAGAAATTAAAAAAAGGAAGTCTGTTTTCTTTCCACATTCACTCATGCCCCATATAACTTATGTCACTGTTCTCCATAAAGCACCAAGTTCAGGTACGTCTCCAAGGAAAACCTTTAAGGTGTGGATATCTCCAGTATTTCCACATTCTTCTTATATTGAGTATAACATTAATACCTAAAGCTGATAACAGTTTCATAATAAAATGAAACTATAGACCAATATTTTATGAATATCAGTGCAACAATCCTAAATAAAAATTTATTGTAAAGATAGAAGGATAACATTTAAAAAATAATACTTTATAAGTGGATCTTATGCTAGGAAGGCAGAGTGTTTAATATAAAAAAATCTAATTATAAAATTTATCATATTAATAAATATAAAGAGAAAACTCATATGATTGCCTCCAAGGAGTCCGAAAGATGTTGATAAAATGTTGATAAAATCCAACATTCCTAGAAAAATTCAGTAGGAATTTCTTGCTCGTACATTAAAATGCTTTAAAAAGTATATCTCTCAGCCCAAATATAATTAGGTCTGTTAGAATGTAAGCACTAGAAGTACCTCTATTAAGATAAAAAAAAATAAGGAATGCTCATTTTTAGAACAATTTTCAGGAAAAATTACTCAATGAAAATAAGAAAAATAAAATAACTGCATAAAACTGAAAAGGAGAAAGTAAACTATTTAAATTTGCACATAATATAATTGCATATTCAAAAAATTCAAAAGTATCAATGAAAGCATACTGTAAACAAAAATAATTCAGTAGCTAAAATGGCCCAACATTAATATTCAGTGTGTATATATTTCATTTGTAAAAATGACAATCCATTGGAAAATATAAAATTAAGTTCACATTTATAGTAGCAAAAATCATGATAAAAACATAGGAATAAACTTTAACAAGTATGTAAAGACCCATATTAAGCTCGCAGAAGATTTCTGTGGGAATAAAGATTTTCAGTAAAGTTGCAGGAAACAAATTCAACATACAGATATTAGTTGTATTTCTGTACACTAACAATGAACTACCAGACAGAGAAATTAAGAAAACAATCATATTTACAATAACATCAAAGAAAAATACTTAGGAAAAAATTTAACTGAGGAAGTAAAAGATCTGTACACTATAAAATACTGATATAAGAAACTGAAGACACAAATAAAATGGAAAGATATCCTATGTTCATGGATTGAAAAAATTAATACTGTTTAAATGTCCAGATTACCCACAGCTATCTATAGATTCAATACAATCCCCATTAAAATTCCAATGGCATTTTTTACAGAAATAGAAAAAAAATCAATTCCAAAATTCATATGAAATTACAAAAGACTCTGAATAGCCAAACAATCCTGAGAAAAAAGAACAAAGCTGCAGGCATCATACTTCATGATTTTAAATTATATTTCAAAGCTATAGTAATCAAAACAAACCCATGCACATATGGTCAACCAATATTTGACAAGGAAGCCAAGAATACTCAATGGGGAAGAGATAGTTTCTTCAATAAATAGTTTTGGGAAAATGGGATAATGACATGCAAAAGAATGAAACCAGATCTCTATTTTACACCAATAAAAACTAACTTAAGATAGATTAGAGATTTAAGCATAAGACTGAAACCAAAGAACTAAAAGAAAACAAAAATCTCCTTGTCATTAGCCTTGGCAATGATTTTTTGGATATGACACCCAAAGCACAAGTAAGAGAAGTAAAATAATAATAAAGTGTAAAGACAATCTACTGAAAAGGTAATGAGAAAAATATTTGCAAAATACACATTTAATGAGTTAATATGTAAAATACATAATAAACTTACACAACTCAATAGCAAAATTAAAAACATAAAAATATAATCTAATTAATAAATAGGTAAAGGACTCAAATAAACATTTTTCCAAAGGAGACAAACAATAGATCCACAAAAGGTCCTGAACATCACTAATCATTAGGGAAATGCAAATTGAAACCACAATGAAATGTCACTTCACACCTGTTAGAAAGGCTGTTATTTAAAAGACAAGAGAGAACATCCTGCCAAGGATGTGGATAAAAGGGAACCCTTGTGCACTATTGGCAGAATTGTAAATTGTTATAACCACTATGGAAAATAGTATGGAGCTTACTCAAACAATTAAAAACAAAACTATCATATGATCCAGCAACTCCATATTTTTTTAAAAAATGAAATCACTATCTTGAAGAGATATTTACATTTCCATGTTCACTGCAATATTATTTACACTAACCAAAGCAAGGAAACAACTTAAATGTCCATTGACAGATGAATAGATGAAAAAAATGTGGTATATATGTACAATGGAATATTATTCAGTTGTGAAGAAGAGGAAATTCTGCCATTTGTGACAACATGGATGGACCTTGAGGACAATATGCTAAGTGAAAGAAGTCAGAGAAAGACAAATAACATTGCTCTCTCATATGGAATCTTAAAAACTCCTCAAGTCACAGAAACAGAGAGAAGATTGGTAGTGCCAGGGATGGGGTGGGGTGGGGAGAGCTGAAGGAATGGCTGAAGGTGGTCAAAAGGTACAAACTTCCAGTGACAAGGTGAGTAAGTTCTAGGTATCTAATGTATAACATGGTGACTATAGTTAACAATACTGTATTGTATATTTGAAAGTTGCTAAGAGTAGATCTTAAGAGTTCTCAACACATACATGAAAATTTAACTGTGAGGTGATGAATGTGTTAACCTTATTGTGGTAATCAGTTCACAATATATATGTGTATCAAATCATCACATTGTACACCTTAACTTACACAATGTTATGTGTCAATTATATCTCAAGAAAGAAAAAAAGAAAATTACTTTGATTAACATGCAATCTTGGTTGACAGTTATTCTCTCTTGAGCACGTTGAAGATATTATCACATTGTGTTCTGCTTTTCATTGTTGCTGTTAATAAGTTAGCAGACATTTCATCAAATCATTGAAAGTTCTCATTTTTCTCTTGGTACTTTAATATGCTTGTGTGTTTTATGTTCTTCACTATCGTGCGTTTAGGTACTTTCCTGGTTAGAATTCATTTAGCTTCATAAATCTGAGAATTGGTATTTTTTAAAAAATAATTTCAGGAAAATTCTCACACACTCTACTTTCAAATTTTACATTAGCCCCTTTTCTCTTCCTCCATTTTAAAATTTATTTAGTCATATATTATAACTTTTTGCTCCTCCATATCAATTTAGTTTTTAAAATATTTTAGATGTTTTGAATCTGTTCGCTTCTCTTAAAGCTCACAAAATTTCTTTCTTAATATCTAATCAATTTTTCACCTATTCATTGAGTTATATATTTTTTGTAGAAGTTTTGTGTTCTCTTTCTTGTTTAAATATGTTTTCACATTTTTATAATCTTTACTATTTTTGATAATTTTATTCTATTTGCGCATTTAGAATTTATTACAAAATTTACTTTATATTTGATATCTGCTTTATTTTCTGAGGCCTTTATCTCATTATGTTGTCCACAAGTTTTAATGATTTTTGCTCACGTTATCTTGTTTTCTTGTGCATTTTGTACATACTTCTCGAAGGGTTATTTATAGAAATTCCTGGAGGTCTATATTAAAGGTGGGTTCCATTAGAAAAAACTGTTCTGTCTCTGCCACCAGCCTGAGATTATTACCAGGTTCTTCGTGTGTTTGTGTGTGTGTTTGACACCTCATGTAGTATGAATTGTAACTGACTTATGTCATAACTGGCTTGTAGTTATGAATTTTAATAGAAGATAACCCTCTCTACCCTATACAGAGTTTCCATATATGCAGTTTTATTTCTCTTCTTTTGTTAGGATTTCTGGGTTGGCAATGGGCTGCTGATTGGGATATGTTTTCTTGTGCTTTATATTACACCGTATATGTGGCCCTTGGAGGGATAAGTTGTATGCAGGACTGTCTCATATTTGACCCCAACACTTTGTATCCTCACATTCTCAGAGATCAGAAAAGCCAAAGCTAAATTTACTTGGAACAGCAAATGTTCTCAAGACATTTTGTTCTGAGTATTACTTACTAAGTTGTTACATGTAAATGCTTTTCAAAATGATTATAGATATAAAACAATTTAGTTGTATTCAGCAGAAGGGTCACTCACAGTAACTACTGCTCAAGAAATATTTGTTGACTGGATGAATGAATGAGTTTTCATGTCCTCTTGTGTACTACTGATGGTTCATCAAGACTCCCACAGAAGGTTACAAAAAAATTCTTTGGGGAGAATTTCTCTGCATCCGTACCTCGTATAAAGCAACACAGAATAAAAATTATGAAAAAAAAAAACACTTTCCCCTTTCTTGTCTTTGCCAAAAGAGAAGGGAAAAAAATGAAAAAAAAATAGCAGAAGAGAAAATGGGAAAAAAGCTTGGAGGTAGAACTGTAAAGTACAGGCATATGTGGTTGGTGTTCCTCATTCATGACTACCTTTTACATTTCTCTTCCATATGTGGAACTACTGACAATTCTTCTACAGATGTTCCTGACATAAATGAATATATTCTGACTCTTGAGGGTTTCCCAGTCTGACACCTTGATCTTATCCAGCCTGTCACTACTCTAATGGGCTAAAAGAAGAATACAGTGGTTTACTGAAAAGAATGTTAAATTGAATAATTGTTTGCACAGTAGATGAAAACCTTTCCTCTAAGTTCTCCAGAATGAATTTCAGGAACCTGCCATTCATCTTTGAACAGTTTTCCCTTTACTGGTCTTTCACATTAGGTCTTTCAGAAGAAATATGTTTATCCCTCCACTTATGTCCTGAGTGGTCTGATTCAGTGAGATTATTCCATTTCTCAGAGCCACATTAACAGAAAGATGGCTGCAGATAGTCCGGTTCTTCCATAAGTCAAAATGCTTTTAGAAGCACTTTATTATCCCCCAAGATGAAATATGTGATATCCTGTAATGGGGCCTAAATATAAAGACCTATGACTTTTCTCAGGGTGAGCCATCTGCTCACTGCTTGCTTCTCTTCAAGCCATCATCTTATCCTCTCCCAAGGACTCTGGAGCACTAACGTACCTACCATATATTCCCAAGGATCAGATCTTGACTAGTTTTTCACCCATGAATGTTCCCTGCAATGAAGAAGCATCATACAAGAGCACTCTTGGGCAGAAATGGCAAGATTTCTTGAGACAAGAAATGGTTTGTGAATAGCTTCCATTAACAAACAGAGCACAAGAGGTGGGTTGATGGAGTAAGGCCTCCTTGCTTAATGGGAGATGGTGACCGACAGACACACTGCCCACATAAAAAAGAGTGTTAAGTGGAGGTATAGAGTATAGGCCACTTTATACATTGAGTGTTATGAAAAATCAACACACCTCAGTCATGTTTCTGCTTAGAAAACTTTCTTGCTTATGCGTTCCCACACATGTGTATGGTAGTGGGCATCACCCCCATTTGCAAAAAAAAAAAAAAGTTTTCTTAGGCCATCAATGTGAGCTCTCTCCAAAATAAATCACTGCACTGGACCTCCCCCTGACATCACACTTCAATCAAAAACTTTTTGCACAAAATGTCACTTTCAAAGTTGTGGTTTGGGGAAAAAAAAAGTGTCTTTATAAAAAATTCATGACCACAATGATCTGATAATGCAGTGTTCTGATACCAGCAGATGTTTTGTCTAACATGTTCCCTGAAGCTGTACTCTGTGCCTTCATATCTTTCATTTCCAGTTGCTATCTGCTGACTGTGGGATGTCATGTACGTACCCTATAGCTATGCGCGGCAATTCGCATCTAACACCACTGCGCGTAATGAGCTTCACAAGATGCTTGTCGCAATAACTCCGTACTTCCCTAACCATATGGAACACAACACTCTTAAGCCCATAGACACTTTTTTTTTATTACAGTTCAGATCCTTAAAACATAATCTGTGCGATGTCTAGTGAATGTACGTGAAGAGCTGCTGAAAACAAAGTTAACACTTGTTCACATCATCTGTTACAAATGTCCAATTTGGGACAATAAATTTCCTCGGAACCTGTTCTTTTGCTGACTCGTTGCTTTATCTTTTTTCCTCTTTCTCTCATGTCGTTTTTTTTTTTTTTAATGAACTATGCATATGTATTAAATGGGATTTGTTGTCCCTAGATACCAATTTGCATAAAGTACAAGCCATCATTGGTTGGAGAGAAGCAAATTACTTCTCCAGCAAGATCACACTTTTTTTTTTTAATTTTAACAAACCGCAGGCAGAGGCTGTTAACAGCACTTAGCCAGATATGCAAAGTATCACTTTTCTCAAAAGCAGCTTGATCAATGAGGGGAAAGGAAAAAAAAAAACTGAGAGGTGATATTATTCAATTAAATCTCATATAAAACTGACCTGAAACAGAAATGCCATACCTGTTCATCCACCTGTCCACCTGTCATAAGCTGAGCCTCTGCACATCCCCTTAAGTCCAGGTCAAGTACTCAGCTCTTCTGGGGAAAAAGAAAATTAAGAGACTTAGCAAAGAAGTGAGACCAACTCAGCAGCTTTTAAAAATAAAACTAATCTCTCACTTTTATTCTCTGCTTCTCAGAAAACTCACTGTTTTTATTTATTTCTTTTTCAAGTTACTCTTGCCATTCTTTTCTTCATGGCTTAATAATCAAGTGGCTTTCTGTCAACAGTTCTATTTATAATTGCTGACTCAAAATGTCTTATAAATTGGACCTCCCCCGTCCCACCTCTGCTCATCACTAAAAGCAGCTTTTTCCTAATAGATTCATGAACAAGTGCAGCATCTAGGTCCACACCAGTCCATGGCTTTCTCCTTCCCACTGCTTTTGTCATGTACACCTGTGACAAGTTGGCAATTGCCTGGGTGATATCTCAGAGACTTGCAAATTCCAGCTTGTCCCTCTGCTAAGCAGAACTGCGCTAGTTTTTGCTAAATAAAGAAACAAACAGCTCTCTCAGCCAAGAATCTCAGACGATGTATGAGGGGCGGGGGGTGGAAGTTGTGAACCTTAGAAACAGCTGGGAATAAATGACACTCTCCAAGTTTTGACAAACTTGCAATAAAACTTCAAGAGTCTGTGGCCTGACTTAGATGTACTTATTGGTTAAATTTTAAGTTCTGGGGGCTTTGATATGTGTTATAGAATAATGGGATTTTTAACAACATTCTAACTAGATTAAAGGTAAGTTCTCTACAGGTAGCAATATATGTTTTAACCATTGTAACCCCTAAAGGTAAACAAGGAATAGTTAGTAAATTCTACTCCCCTACCTGGGAAGAAGAGGCACTCCATTTTTATTCATTGAGGAGGATCAGAGATTTGAATATTTTTATTATTCTATTTTTATATTATTTACCCTCATTGTTTTGTCAGGATGTCAAACAGAGATAGGTATAGAAACAAATGAGTATGAAGCTAACTCAATTGATGATATAATGTCCTTACACCAGCACACATGGTACCTCTAAGGAAGACACAGAAGTGACCAAAATTCACCATTCAGAAATCAGAGCCTCTGCAAGGAAGAGAATATGTGTGTGTGTGTCCTCTCATTATTGGGCTCCTAGTGCCTAGAAAGCTGGTATTTATAAGGTGCTCAATACCTATTAGTTAAATGAATTAATGAAATGACTGAGTTGTGAGTTAATGGACACATAAAGGAAGTAGGCTGCACACAAAGAACTATTTATCTGTCAATAACACTAGACTAAAAGATTAATGAAATTCCTGTGATGTAAGATTTATTCTTCTAAATTTCCTCAAAGAGACATTTTTGAGTACCTAAATTGTTCTAGGACATAAACTAAGCACTGCTGATAGTGAGATTGATACTATACAGTCTGAGAGGCAATATGTAGTTGTGGAAATGGTATGGATCTTCAAATAGAAAGTAACAAAACAAACCATTTACTAGCTCATTGAACTTAGGTAAATTACTTAATTTCCCTGAGCTTTAGTTTCCTCTTCTGTGAAGTAGGGGAAAATACCTATAGCACAGGGTATTTTGATGATTAAAAGAGATTAATCAATGTCAAGTTCCTGGTACATAGTAAATGCTCACTAAGTGTTGGTTTCTTTTTTATTTCCCTGCCCCTAAGCACTTACATTCTAATTCTACTTTTCTATATCCTCAATAGAAGAAAATCTTAGAAGACTGAGAGAGGTACACAGAATGACTGCTTTTGAAAAGAAAAACATATGAAACAAAAGCCTTTTTGTTTCCTTGTTCTGTCTTTCCTGTGCTCAGAATGTTTTGCCTTTCTGTAATACCTTTCTTACTTCTATTTAGTTATCCAAATTCCATTCAATTATCCAATTTTCAAGTCCTCAGTATTTAGGAAACAAAGTTTTAGAGCTCACAGATGAGCTTTTGTGTTGTTTGTTTAACCTTTAAAATATAAACATTTCTGTATTACTATGATCTACCAGTTGCCTTTTGCTGCATAACAAATAACACCAAAACTTAACATTTTAAAACGGCAATAAATTGTTTCTCACGGTCAGTGAGTTAGCTGGATAGCTACCTTTTTGATTCAGCCTAGATTCATTCATGTGTTGCATTTAGCTGGAGGCTTGGCTGGATTAAAAATTATAAGAAGGACTGTTAGTGTAGACTGTTGACTGGATCGTCTTGGGTCTCCACCATGTGATCCTTTATCTTCCAGTAGGCAAGAATGTTTCCTTCTGTGGCAATCTCAAGTCATTGTTTCCATAGAGTGGACATGAAAGCTCAAAGGTCCAGAACTTACACAAAGTCATTTCTGTCACATTTTATTGGACAAAACAAGTCACAAGTACAAGCCATATTCAAAGAGGTAGAGAAACAGACTTTGCCTCTGGCTGATAAGCATGCCAACGTCACATTGCAAAGAGTTGTGTACTTTGGAATCGGAAGCATTTGTACCCAGTTGACCTTAGGTGGCCTCCCCTTGATTTTGAGGATTGGGTCCAAGTTCTCTTTGAATGGGACTTTTTCTCTGAACTCTCTTTTGAAGGACTGTCCTTATAAACTGTCTAGTTTCCAAAGACATCTATAGGCATCAAGTCTCTATTTTCAGTTTTGCATATTTACAGTCATCAATGTGCTCTTCTAAAAAGTGAATTGTCAAACCTTGTTTCGTTCTTTCTTCCTTACTGTATGATTTCTGCAAGGGGAAGGAATAATAAAAAATTATTTTAATGCTGATACAAAATATACTACCTCTCTTTAAAGCCTAAATAAAAAAGAAGATCTCAAACAATCTAACTTTACACCTCAGGAACCAGAAAAGTTAGCAGAAGGAAGGAAATAATAAATATCAGAGATAAAATAAATCAAATAAAGAATTTAAAAAAAACAATAGAAATAATCAAAAGTTAGAGTTTTTTTGAAAAAAATAAACAAAATCAACAATTTTTTAGCTACACTAAGAAAATAAGACTCAAATAAATAAAATCTGAGAGCAAAAAAAGACATTTCAACAGATAGCTCAGAAATAAAAAGGATCACAATGGGCTATTTTGAATAATTATGTGAACAAATTATATAACCTTGAAGAAATGAATACATTCCTAGAAACATACAATATTCTAAGACTGAATCAAGAAGAAATAGAAAGCCTGAACAGATGAATCAAAATAAGGATGCTGAAGTAATAATCAAAAACCTTCCAATAAAGTACAGAACCAGATAGCTTCATGACTGAATTTTATTCAAAGAAGAGTATATTGGTTTGAATGTTTAATAGCAGTGTAGTACTGTACACTCAGGTCAATTCTTGTTCTACTACCTAATGACCTAGAGAGCTTGGGCACATCATTTTAATAATCTTGAGAGGGCAGATTCCTATTCTTGAATTGACAAGATACAAAAAAAAAAAAGAGATAATAGTATTGCATACTCCTAATCAGTACAAATTCTACAAGAGCTTCAATCAATTAACAATATGCTTCCATATGAACAATCAACTATCGGGCATTTCCCTCCAAATAGATTTTTTAAATGGTGGAGACTTTTCTTTTTTAAAAAAATATTTCTTTTCATTGTGTTCAACACTGGAGGAGGCAGAAATTAGAAGAATGGGAGACATAAAATAGGAGCAAACACCACCTCTCATGTACACACGTACAACCCATCATTAAACAAACACAGTTTGGCTTATGGTGGAGAGAGGAAAAAACAGATATAGATACTTTGAAGAAATAGGAAAGAAACGAGATAACACTGAACCATAGAAGACAAGAGAGAAAGCAAACTTCAAGAGGTAGGGAGTAAAAAGCAGTGGTACATGTGGCAGTGAAGTTGCATAGGTTATAGGCTATAAAAAGGCCCCTTGAACTTGGAAGTCAGATTTGAGAATGCTCTTTGAATGAAGTGCAATGGGTAAAACATAGCTTTAGATGGTGAGAATAGGGAGGCTGGTGGAGAGCAGAACACATATTTGGGGTGTCTGGCAGAAAAACAAGGAAGAGGGAGTTATAACAGTAGCTTTGGGGAAGAATTCTTATTTTTTATGATACAAAATTTTAAGTTTATCTTTAGAAAGCAAGGAGGTCTAAAGATTCAAAGAGGTAGTAGAAAGATGCAAAAGTTATTTATTGAGCACCCGCTAAGTGTCACAGTTTTCTGTGTCACTAGAGACACAGCAGTGAAAACAACAGGCAAATATCTTTGTCTCTTATGATTTACATTCTAGTGGAAAGAGACAAGAAAAATAAATTAATGAAAATATATAATTTGTTAGATGCTGATATTTACTATTCCCAAGTAATATTCAGTCTTTCAAGGAGAAGAAATACTTTTTCTTCCAAGAAAAAGGGCAAAAATGTCAGATAAAACTAGAGGGACACTCAAATGGAGAGGAGGTAAAGACAATAGAGTCATTTTGTATGGAAAAGTGGCCTTTGATCTCTGCTTTTGCTTAATACTTCTCTTAGCATATGTTTGTCAACACTTTGCTGAGCTCTATTTATGCAAGAATTAACACATATGAAAGGACTAACTATTGATGTACAATCTTGGTTCCTTCATTATAGATGTTGTTACAATTCACAGTAACCAAGGTAGTACATTTTCCAATTACAGATTCTATTGTCTCATTAGGTGTCATACATCACCTTCACCTACCTATCAACTTTCACGTTTTCCTTCATTATGTGCCCAGTCATCTTTAGGGACAATGATCATATCCTGAACTGTCACAACAAGCCTTAATTTCAAGCAGTAAATCATGTTCCCATTGCATTTTAGAACAAGTTTATGTATCTAATATGATTTCGGCACATGAATTGAGTATAATAAAATTTACTTCATGCCCTCCCCTATACTTATACATGGTATAGTCCTTTTAACCATTTTTTTTTTTTTTAGAATAACATTCAAGTTTTCACACTGGGTGGGTATTCTACATTTGTAGCCTCAACCACAATGGCTCAGAGTGTTTGAATAGCTTGCCCAAAGTCACCTAGCATGTGAAGGTCTTGCTCATGGTCATTATAGGTTGAATCTCTAGAGCAGTTCACAATTTCAGTAATAATAAGGCAGCCCTGGAAAAGGTCTGTGAAAAACATCTCTGAACAGGGGAAGAGCTCTAGAAAAAGCAGGTTTATTTAGCCTGAACTACATTCTACCTCATGAGTCAACCTCTACCATTTTTTTTTTTTCTCCTCTGGAATTCTGTTGGTCCGAGGTTGTAGTGTCATTTTCAGGCTTTTATCATAGATATATGAATACAACTATAGTAATCTCATATCTATTTGATTCCCCATTTGAATACATGAACTGGAATAGTGAAATGATGCTTACTATCTCCATGTCTGAATTTTTGTATGTGAAGTCCCAACTTCACTATCACAAACTCTGCCCTCTGCTATAGATGCCAGAGACCAAAAAACCCCAAAGCATTCCTGACTTGCGAGCTTATCAAAATATTCTTCTCCATTAGAGAATATTGTTTTCCATCTCACTACAAGCAAACTTGAGCCTCAGTCTCTTTTAATTCCAGCTCTTTCTCAGCACAGACCCTAGGTTCTCTAACTGCCTGATGCTTTCTTAAAACATCAGACCTGAAATACTGGCCTGAAATATTCTAAAACTATACTTCTGGGAATTCCCAATTAGAAATTCTTTCTCACTTATATAACCAGTGAAGCTACCGATGTAATTCAGACAGTGGCCAATTTTGTCTCCAACTTTATACTTTCTTTAGATTTTTCCAGTTGGACTAATTTATTCCCCTCCCCACACCAACCTCCCTTCCTAAATCCATATTCACAGTCTTAGTGGGAGGTGAAGGCCATTGGATCCTAAAGGTCTCTGCTAAATTTTTTTATTCTCCTTTTGCCAACAGGAGGAAGCTATGTGTTTCTGCTGAGTTTGCTAGTAATGGAATTTTTTTTTCCTTCTTTTCCTTAACACAGTTCTATAATTAATGCAGGTTTCTTTGATTCTACATTTATATTTAACACATTTTAAAAGGTACAAGATGTGTTTTAAAGATGCTTTTCATTCCCTCGTGATTATTCAGCATAGAAGAGCCATGTAAGGATTATGAAGAGGAACTCACGTGAGGGAGGGGTAGGCTATTGACAGGGACTACAGGAGCAGAAGCCATGGGAAAGGAAAGTTCATGAACTTGGAAACTCTTGCACCACCTGCTGGTAACTTAGGAAAGAAATTAAATGCCAGAAGTGGACTGATGCATTCACTGTGGCGTTTGGGACCAACCACACTCCTCTAGTGTCATTTTATCACCAGAGTCTAGAGGGCTGACAGATGTAAAGCATGTGCTTCAGCTTATGGACAACTTAGTTTTGGCATTTCACACCCCTGGAAAACTAGCTGATTTAAAAAAGAACCCTTTCTTTTCCTCCTCAAGCCACTCCAACCATACTCGGCCTTGGGAAAGCTTCAGGTTTTGGACATCTCTTTTTTCACTCGACTCCAACATTGCCTCCTTGGCAGATTCCTAAGTGGGTTCTTTCTCTCCGACTCCTGGCGCTCATTCCCAAAAAATAATGTTTACTTTGTTAGTTGAAAGTGACCTTGAGGCATTCACTTATGCAAAGAAATTTAGATTCCAGGGTGATTTCTGTGACCTACAAATCATGGAATGGGAAGCTCTGGGGAGAAGAAAGAAGAAAAGAGTGAAAGCTAGAACATCCAGGATGCTGGGTATCCAGCAGTCATTGCACTGATAAGGAAGCCACCAGAAGCTCCTTAGCAGGTAATTGTCACTCAATGTGACTGTTGCTTTCAGTACCTCTGAGGTTTAAAGGATCCAGGTAATTCCTGCAGCCATAGTTCTCAACTCTTATACTATATAAACATCACCTAGGAACCTCGTTAGATTGGCAGATACCTGGACCCTGTCCCAGAGATCCATATTTAATAGATCCGAGTAGGGCCCTGGTGTCTGCACATCTAATAAGACCTCCCAATGGTTTTGATGCTCAGACCACACTTCACAAAACACTGAGAGAAGCCAATAAAGTAAAAGTTCTTTCATAACTTCCATTTTCAAAACTTGTTTCTCCAATTTTATCCTCTGCTCTTTTGCCCCATCCTCTTCATAGTGGCTGTTTTATAGGAAAAGCAAGAGTACACATGGAAAAAAGATAAAAATTACGTAGCATAATCTAAACCCGGAGCCAGAGAAATAAACCACATGAAAACCCTTAACTTTTCTTGTGTATTCTTTCAGAATTTTTGTTCACATGCACATATAACACAGATATGTCTATATCTGACTTATAGGTTTTGTTCACTTATCAATATAATATGAATGTCTTTGCATGTTGACAAATTCATAACATCTTCATTGTCATTTTAATGGATTTTCCATTAGGCATATGTATGTTTATTTAGCCAATGTCCTAGTTCTGAATATTTAGATTTTCCCCAGTAGTGTTACCTTTATAAACAAACATGATGAATATTTCTGTGCAAATTCCTACCTGTTCAATCTTAACTTTAGGACAAATTTCTAGTGGTGAAATTGTCAAGTTAAAGGATAATAAATTTTAAGCCTTTTATTAAGTTGCTAAATGTTTCTTGGTTCACCCTCTTAGCAGCACTTTATAAAAAAAAATGAGAAAATACACACTTTCCAATCTTATTTTTTTAAGTGAGCAAACAAAAAGTGATTACCTATATGCTCTAATATGAAATTTATTTTTATTGTTTGAAGTATATTTATTTGACTTACAGAGATGAACCTTTTTTAAAAATTGTGTTTGCCATTTAAAGTTCTCATTTTATAAACTGCTTATTCACCTTCTTTGCCCATTACATTCTTGCCTTTTTCTTAATAAGAAGAGTTTTTCACACATTAATTACATTAACAATGTTTTGTTACATATTTGCAAATGTGTTCTCATATATTTCTTAAAATATTTGTTCATGATACTTTTAAGCAGTTTGATTTTTTTTTTGGTTATACAGATATTGATTTTTAGAACGTAAATGTATACTTAATTTTTTTCTAGCTTCAATTTCATATGTAGAAAGACTTACTTCAAAATTATATATTCACTTAAGTTTTCATCCAATATTATTATAGTTTATTTTTACATTTACTTCGATCCATTTGAAAATTTTCTTGATGTGAAAGACTAACTTTATTTTCCCCTATTTTTTTATGAGAAAAGTTCTGAACAGCTATCTAAGTTATTATATACACATGTCTGGCTTGTGTATACAATAAAATATCTCTTTAGAAGGTACTCTCTTACACTAACTTCATGAAAAACTTTTCTTGCAGTTGATTTTGAGAATTGCTAAGCTGTACAATTTCCAGAGGAGGCTACCAGCAGAGGAGAAGATAACAAAAGAAACCCAGTATAGTTTAATATCAATATTACATTGTACACTCCAATTCTGTTCTCTTGTCTCCCAGCATTTTCTATACTTCCCAACTCTGACATGAGAGTGACACGAGCACAATGTGAGAGCAGATGAGTATTTTGACCCTGGCTGTCACTGTGTGCCCACTCATGTTTCTGAATCTTTTATAAAATGGGTAGATGTGTGCATTAGTCTGCTCAGGTTGCCATAACAGGATACCATAGACCAGATGGTTTAAACAGCAGAAATTTATCTTTTAACAGTTCTGGAGGCTGGAAGTTCAAGATCAAGTTACCAGCAGAGTCTGTGTCTGCTGAGGCCTCTCTTCTTGGCTTGTAGATAGCCGACAAACTTCTTACTATGTCCTCACATGCTATTTTCTTTGTGCATGTGCATAGAAACAGATTTCTGGTAAACCTTTCTCTGTCTAAGAGGACACCAGTCCTATTAGATTAGAATCCCACCTTTATAACCTCATTTAACCTTATTTACCTCCTTAAAGATCTATCTGCAGATATAGGCACATCGGAGTTAGAACTTCAACTTATGGATTTGGGGAGGACAGAATTTGGTCCATAACAGTATGAATATCTAGATTTCATGGAAATATAAACATTTAAAAATAATTTTCAAATAAATGTTAGTGGTTTTTGAGAAGGAGCCTAAAAATTCAAATTGGAGTCAGCAGGTCTGTTTTTAGCATGTTAAATATGCCTAGGGCTGTGCTGGAGACTTATGAGTATTCAAAGAAAATATTTGGCATAAGACCTATTCTTCAATGGCACAGTCTCTAAATGTAGGGAGGTGACACCAACCAACTTTTGAAATAATGAGAGATTACACAAAACCTAGTATAATTAAGGACAAGGTGGAGCTTTGAAAATCTAGTATAATTAAGGGCAAGATGGAGCTATGTACAAGGCAATCAGATAAGAGAGCATCTTTAGAGTTCAGATAGTGAAGGTGTTGCGAGCTGACTTCTCACATTCAGAGGCAAAGAAAAGGATGTATCACATTTCTTCTTGTTTGTGTGTTGGCTTGTTCTGAATGGAGGCAGGTGGCCCTTGTTCTGAGCTGGTGGAATCAAACTAGTTGATGTATGGACAGAGTGGAATGTCTCCTGGGCACATTAGGCATATTACCTTCAGAAAGATCCTTTGGGGGAGACTATAAGACTCATTGGAAATTTGGACCAAAGGAAAAAAAGAAATAGCATTAGCACTTTTTTTTTTTTTCTGAAAATCAACATTATTATAGAAAATGGAAGCTCTTTGGGCCAAGAGGTGATGTCACTTCAGGCCTCTCATTTCTGCAGTGAAGGAAGAAGGTGAGTTTATTGAGATAAGCGTTAGTGTTCTAAAAGCAGATAATCCCGAACAACAAATGATGAGAGAAGCCAGACAAACATAGCAGGAACAGGAGGAGGGCAGAGGAGGGCCCAGCAAGGCTGCAGGTGTTGTTAATGAGGAACGCACCACACCACAGCATCTCTTGTCCTTTCTCTGTGACAACCCTTCCTCTCCTTCTGCCCCCTTGTTCCATTCCTCAGAAAGCAGGTTGCTAAATACCTGGTTGTAAGCCCCACAAGTAAAGCTACCTGAAGTGGTTTAACCCACTGCCAGTGTTGTACCAATCATTCAACAATTCCCACAGCTGATTTTGTGCGAAGCCTCTCTCTTAAGCCTCCGGTTTAAGAATTTAGAGTAATCATGTAAAAATGATACCCCTGTGCTCCATGATCCGCTGAATCTCACTAATGCCAGATCCCAGAAGAGGGCTTATTAATGGCGAGATGCAGTGCCTCTCTCTCGGCTCATGTTTCACATGGATCTCTCTTATGGATTCAGCTGTAAACCTCACTGCTGATAAAGGGAGTATAACAAACCTCCCTGCTCCACGGGAATGAAATCTCCGGCTGATGGAGTACCTGCTGTACCTGGCACTACAGCAGGCATGACAGGTGTGCTTCATGACCGTGAGAAATAAAGGTGCAAGGTCACTTCCCCTTTACCTCAGGCTTTTCTCTGCCGTATGAAAAAGAAGGCATTTAAAGATCAATATTCAGGACTAGAGAAGTGCCATAATTATTTTTAAAAGTTCTGTAGTCATTCATTTGTGAGTTCTATACTGCTAACAGGATGAAGGACTTCTCATTCTTATGTAATCTCTACAAAAATAAATAAGACCTTGCAATCTCTGGATCCCATGAACTAGATTATTCTAGAATGTTTTGTGGCTCAGGATTTCTCCCATTTTCTTCTGACAGTAAACAACTTAGCCACTGCTTTTTCTAATGGAAGTCTGTGAGGGGCACTGAGCTTAACACTACAATTGTCTCTCTGCCTCCACTCCCTATTCACAGTCCTTTCCCATCCAAAAGCAGAAAGAGAAATGACAGCTTTTATTTTAGATGAGAAACACTTGCTAGAACCCAGATCTAGGCCTGGTTGGCACACATTATTACAAAACCCATTTTTTGAATGTAGAATTTCACTCTTAAACAAATTGACTATGTATCAAACTTTATTCTTTCTCAAACACTCGCACTCATTATCTCATTAACTGCTTAAACAGTCAATAAAGGGCTAAGAGTTTGTCCTAGAGATGACAAAACTAAGTCATACCAATGTGAGGACACCTGCTAAAGCCACACAAAAATTAACCTAGAATACAAGGTTACTGGGTTTCCAGCAAAGGTCACTTTCAAACTAAGGGATTTCTCTCAAACTAAGGAATTACCTTATCAGATTATGTATTGAAAACTAAAAGAAAAAAAAATGGCTCTCTGAAGAGATTAAGGATTTTAAACATAGTTCCTGAGTGAGAAATTTTTCTCTGATTTTTCTAATAGGTATAACTTTAACTGTTTGTCCCAAGTGCCCAAGCAGACAGACCCTGGACTGAAGTGTCATTTACACCTTCTCTCGGATGTATCGCACAGGCCTTGGTTACTTTGGTACATAGCCAAAGGTTTTACTTCTGAAGATGACACTTTCAGGTAATTGGCCATCCTAAAAGAATGTTCCGGTGTCATTCAAAGCATGTTTCAATTAATGGTGTAATAACACCCTTGGAAAAGGTACCCTTTCATGTGGAGCGAGGAAGACAAAAACTGGAGAACTGAACTATCAGTTCTGAAGGAACGGCCAGGGCCCCTATTTTTTAAACTAGTCCTCCCACCATTGCGACCTCTCTGGAAAGACATATAGAGACATATGAAGACATATAAGACAAACACATATACACGACTACCCGCAGATAACATTAATTGGTACTTTGTCATTTTTAAACCACACTTTCATGGGACCCCTCAGAGAACCAGTCCTGCCTTACCCGAACTGCTACTGCCATTTAAATTCACTTTTCACTTACCTAATCTTAGAAAAAGAAAAATACCTTATTTGAATCACTGCTTATTGAGTAAAGGATAAGTATTATTTTCCTTCCTCCAGTGAACTTTCTTGTATTTCATCCTCAGTAGATTGTATGTCTTTGTGTTTCTCTGCCAAGATGTCACTTTTGAGCAAATCACAGGTCTTAATGCTGCCCAGTTCATGCAGTGATAACATTTTATTCAGAATTGCTGGAGGTCATCTCAATGGAAGGAATGAGTAGAAATGAGAATTTACCCCGAACTTGAATTAAAATAACTTCCAAGCACTTCCTAGAGCAGGAACAAATATGAAAGGGGCCCCAAATTATGGGAGTATTTGAAATAACAAGGCAAGGGTGTCCTTTGAAATATACTCAGCCAAGTTTGTTTGCCTTTAAGTCAGATCACCTTAACCAAGGACATTGGGTGGCAGGAACAAATGGTTAATGATTGTGGAAGGAACCTGGCCAATTGGCTTTTCTTCCTTTCTCTTTCTTTTACTTATCTTTTTATATTATTATTATTTTTTTAACTTTGGCTAGAATGCCCAGTAGGAGTGCAGACTGGAAGATCGGCTGTCTTTTGAACTGGAGACATCACAGGAAACTGGGGAGGCTCCAAATTGCTAACCTGAGGCCGGAGCAAAAACTTTTTTTCGTCGAAGGGACTGCTTTTTTTTTTCTTTCCTTCATTGAATGGCATCCCAAGTTCTGCTGGATTGCAACTGTCTTTGTTCCTGCAGCCAAGCCTTATAGCTGGCTCACACTCTGCCACGCTCATAACCTTACACTAGAAAGGAGATTACAAAGAGGGGCAAACACCCTAGAGGGTTCCCCTTTATCAGAACCTTTTCTGTCAGTTGGGCTCCTCATTTCCTGAGCCCTCGTCTGATTATTAGTGTACTGACGGAATAAAAATAACCTCATATTCCTACATGAATCATAAATAAAACCCTTTTATTTCATCAAAGAGGTTGGCAGGTTTATAGTCCTTTGCAATGCAGGCACGAAGTGAATGACATACCTTTAATTTTGCTGACAAGCTCATCGGGGTTCGAATGAGAAAAGAGTGAAAAGTAGGTGACTTCGAAATGGTTGTGTGGGAGCTTTTTGGTGAGGATAAATATTTCACCTTGCACTGTAATCAGGGAACCAACTGATCTTGGTAATAATGATCAATTACAGCCCGCTTCTGACTCTTCAAAACTGCCTAAGCAACAATACCACAGTGATTATTGCTGATGTTACAGATGGAAGCAACCTGTGAAGAAGAAAAGAAAGGAGAAAGGAAAAGAAAAAAAAAAGTGTGGGCAATGGAAAAATATGCACTCCCTCCCCGCACTGTTCTCCATTCTTTCCCTATCTAAATCATCTCGATGATTCCATGAATACTCCAAATTTTCAGTAATCTAGACTTAAGCTCTCCAAATTAGAGAAGCCAGCAATGAAAAACTCCATAGTTTGTATATCCAGTTTATTTGCTTTTGATTTCTGTTAAGTATGACATATGGTATTGCGAAGTCCTTCTTCAAAAGGATTCAAGAAGTGTTCACAGCAATGTTCTCAGAGCTGACTTTTCTACAAATGAGTCTCCTGCTTCCTATATTAGGGTAAGGAAGAATCAAAGAAGAGAAAAAAAAATACTGGATGCTGGGTTTCTAAATTATTGACCTTACTTTTTTCCAGAGCCTCAACAAAGATTTGGAGATCAGGGCTTCAGGGGCGGTGGGTAGAGGAAACAATGGAAAAGTTAAAAAAGTTAATTAATGGAAAAGGAAAGATGTCTTACTTTATGACAAGACCTTTTCAATGAGTCAGTCCAAGAGACAGGCTGAAAACTTAGCCCTAAATGATGAACTTTTTTATACAGATGATTTTGGGGCTCCCAGCTTAATTTGGGATTTGTTTTTGCTGACAAATCTAGATTTTGCTCCATTATTTGAGAAATTTTAGCAAGTGTAATAGTTGCTACCAATGATCTGCAGGGTTTTTTTTAATAAAAAATAGATCAAACTTTGTAAGGCATGAGCCTTTCTTTAAGGCAACTAAGCAAGACAGAGGAGCTATTATGAACTAGAAGAGAAAATTCCTTTTCTCCCTTCAACTGAACTACAGCCTACTTCAAGAACCATGTTTTAGTCTAATTGCATACTTTCCACTGAGCCTAAAATTGTGCAAGTCTCCAATTTTCAAGGTAACATAAGAAGCAGGACAAGGGTTACTCAAGGAGCTACTAGAGACCAGAGGAGCTCTGGCTGTTCTGCAAGTTCCAAGAATCAAACTCAGGCATCTAGATATTCCATGAGTCTTCAGATAATTCCAAGTGAGGTGCCTTTTTACTTCACGAATATCTTGTGTTTTTTTAAAAAAAAATTTAAATTGTGGTAACACAAAATTTACCGTCTTAATTTTTAAGTATACAGTTCAGTGATATTAAGTGCATTCATAATGTGTGTAACCAATACCACCATTCATTACCCTAACACTTTTCAGTTATAAAACTGAAACTCTCTATCCCTTAAACAATAACTCCCCAATCCCTCCCACCCTCTGCTAGATCCTGGCAACCACCATTCTACTTCATGTCTCTATTTTTGACTATCTTAAGTACTTCATATAGGAGTGGAAATGTGTAGATTTACCTTTCTGTGATTGGCTTATTTCACCTAGCATTTTCTCAAGATTCATTCATATTGTAGTACATGTCAGAATTTCCATCCTTTTTAAGGTTAAATAATATTTCAATGTGTATATATATATATATATATATATATATATATATCACATTTTGCTTATTTATTCATCCATCAATGGACACAGTCTGCTTCCACAATTTAGCTATTGTGAATAATCTGCACAAATATCTCTTTGAGACTCTGTTTTTAATTCTTTGGAGTGTATATCCAGAAGTAGAATTATAGGATCATATAGTAATTCTATTTTTAATTTTTTGAGGAACTGCCATGCTTAGTTCTACAGTAGCTGTACCATCCAGAGTCCCACAAACAGTGTACAAGTTTACCAATCTGTCCACATTCTTGCCAAAACTTGATATTTTCTATTTTTTTGACAGTAGCTATCCTAATATGTGAAGAGATATGTGTGAAGACAGTAGCTATCCTAATGTGTGAAGAGATATCTCATTGTCGTTTTGATTTATATTTCCTTACTAATTAGTAATGTTGAGAATGTTCATGTACTTATTGGCTATTTATCTTCTTTGAAGAAATTCCTATTTGAGTCATTTGCTCATTTTATGAATTAGATTTTTTTGTTGTTGAGTTTTAGGGGTTCTCTATTCTAGATATTAATTTTTACCAGATATATTGTTTATAAATAGTTTTCTCAGTCTGTGGGTTTACTTTTTACTCTGTTGCTATTTTGATGCACAAAATGTTTAAATTTTATGAAATCTAATTTGTCTATTATTTTTTGGTTGTCTGTGCCTTTGGTGTCATAGCCAAGAAATCATTGCCAAATCCAATGTCATGAAGCTTTTGCCCTATGTTTTCTTCTAAGAATATTATAGATTTTTGCCTTACATTTTGGTCTTTGATCCATTTTGAGTTAGTTTTTATATATGGTGTTAGATAAGGGTCCAACTTCATTCATTTGCATGTAGATATCCAGTTTTTTCCGCACCATTTTTTGCAGACTATCCTTTCTTTGTTGAATGGTCTTGGTACGCTTGGATCCCTTGATTAAAAAAAAAAAATTACATAAACTTGTGATTCAGAAAAGAATATCATTAGGAAAGTGCTATTTTTTCAGTTTTACAGATGAGGACACTGAGCCTCGATATCATGCCAAAAGTTCAATATCATGCCAAAGATGATACAGAGGATATCTCTAAATCAGCATCCTAATTCTCAAGAAAAGAGTATTTATCTTGAGGACAAATGATGGTTGAGAGGCCTATTTCACACATCTGAGTTTTAACAATGAAATATGCAATAAAGAAATACTATTGTACTTCTGGACAAAGGGTTACATGGTAGTCTATAGGAGAAAAAGACACTTATAAGTAACAACACCAATTCACTGCTCTTAGGTAACCAGATGAACACACAGATGCTTACACAGTGGCCAAGGAAATATGGACTGTCATAGATTTCTAGGATCTGTTACAGCTGCCATGGGCTCATGCGCAAGATCCTTAGGCTATGTGAGAAAGGGTCCAATGGGAACAAGAAGAGCATGCCCAGGCTAAGAAACAGAGTACTCTCTCAAATTACTGTGAGAGTGTAGAAAGAAGTAAATTTGAACATCAAGGCTTTATTCCAGAAACAAGCATTTACTCAGGACCTGCTATTTCTAGTGCATTTATGGCCATGAATTTAAAAATATTGTCTAACCTCAAACACTAAGCCATGTATTGAATGTAGATTAAATGCACAATGAAGAACTGGGGGTGGAGCTTAACATAGAGAGCCAAGAGGTTAACATCAAACAGGTCCTCTTTTAATATCCATAAGTACATGGCAAATCTAAGCACTCTACTATTCACGAGACACTGTACTAGATGTTTCATGTCTGTGATTATCACCACCCCTTATAAGAACACTGTGAGAAAGGTGCCTTGCTCAGAATCCGAGCAAGAAAAAGGAAACCCTTTATATCAGATAGGATTTAAGACAGAGCATTGGTAACATAGGGAATGTAAAATAGTGCATTGATAGCACAAGTGATGCAAAAACTGAGAAGCCAATCAAGGTGTTGTGAGGTACGCTCATATTGATACAAAAAGGAGGAGGGTAGAATTACCAGAGCCCAGAGGAACTAGAACCACACAGAAGACACAGCTACTTCTGGAAATGTCAGCCAAGGCAGAGAGACTGCGGGAGACATTCTCTGGACTTCCTCTTTTCTCTGCCCTTCATTCTCCTACCAGTGCCTCTCATTGCCAAAAAAATGAAAACACAGTTGCAGGGTGAATACCCTGCAATAAAGAGCAGAGAAGAGAAAAGGCAGAGAATGGATTTGGGGACTGACAGACCAAGGACAGGTATAGGAGGTGTTATGATGATGTCCATTATACAAATGTAGATAACAAGGTTCAAAGGGGCTGTTGTTTACCCAAGATCATAGAAGAAGTAATTGCTGGATAAAGATTTCAATCCAGACTTTATAGTATTCACCAGGCATACTAGATGCTTCATAAATGCTTCATTGCCCCTTATAACACCACTGTGAGAAGACCCGGTGGTCAACACCTTTCCCTGATGCTATTTCTTCCCTGTGTGCTAGACTGAGCAACAGAAGAAGAAATCCTCAATGACTTGGGATGTTCTTGGATTGAAGAATCAGACTGAACCCCTGGCCTCTTCCAAACCTTCCCAGATATTAGACATTGATCGTCTGAAATAAGCAGACAACTTCAGAATGCAGTTGATTCAATAGTAACCTAAGGGTGTTTTTCCAAGAATTCTGGGATTACTAACTCTGCACTTTTTACTTTTCATTTTTGCTCTGGTACCCTCAGCTTTGACTTTAGACTCTGGTTTGGTCCACTGGGCCTGGCCTTGCTTGTATTATACTCTGGAGCCTGGGGAGCACAGAGTAGGACCCCCATTAGATTTAATCAATTAACAATTTCTGTGCTGGTTCAAATCGGTTAACTCCATGTCTCTTGTTGATGTTAACTGTCCTCTGTAATATACTTTAATCTTATCATGCACTCTGGCTGTGGCCTGCTTCTGCCCTACACCCCATGTTAAACATGTAAGTTTATTTGTGTTCTATTCCTGGCTTTTGATGTAAAAAAAAGTTTCCAAATAATACCCAGACAAATACCATCTGCCAGGCTAGATCCTGGAAGCTTTTCTAAAATCAGCCACTTCTCCTCTCTGTAGAATCTTACTCTACCCCTTGAATTAAGTTGGCACTGGGGATCACCTGTTCACTGGCGTGATGCTGATCCCCATCTCCCCGTCGTTCGATGCAAGAGTCTCTTCTTTGAAAGTTTCCATTCACTCCCTGAAAATATTGCCTCCATGCATATAGTGAATTTACTAAGAAACATGTCTATTTGAGAGAAACAGAAAGAAAAAGGAATGGAAAGGAAGAGAAAAAAACTGATGAAACCATAGAGAAAGACAAAATCAACTCTATTGAATTCTAGATTGCCATCTTGTCAGGATTTTTGCAAGATTCCTCTGCTACTCTTTTAATTTTCATTACTTCCTATTTTTCTTGAATAAGCACAGAAGCAGGTTCTAATTTTACCAAAAGCTTTTCATCAAATCAGAGTTTTTATTCTCCCTAGGTTACCCTAGTCACAAAAACATCTCTCTTTTCAAAGCTTGCATAATATTAGCTAACTCTAGTGGGGTACAGCTTCTTGAACCCACACAGTAAAGATGCAAACATTATTCTTTAACCTGACTTCAGTTATCTTTCATCACAGAGACTGACATTCTCAGTAGCCAGCATCTTCACAGAAACTCTGAGGTTTATGAAAAATTTTCTTAATCACTGGCTGTGCAGACTGAACTTTTTGAACTTAAAGTAAGCCATATATATCTCCCTTTAGTGTTTTGAGGAACCTCAGATGCTTGACGCTCCTATTTATAGCCTGGCGTAATGAAGTCTTTTTAAAAAATATACCTGAAGGAGGCTTGTCTCAGGTGGGATTTGCTACTCCTTTTCTCTGGCACAGTGACCACATAACAGGTCACCACTTATCACTGGGACCACCAGGAATGGCCTAATTGTATTGGAGCAAAATGGCAAAGGTTTTTGTGGAGGACTGGCTCCCAAAGAGCTGTTTTATGTAAACTCATCATCTTGGTGTCATCATCCTCTACATTAAAGCATAAACTGGAAGATGTGTGCCAGCATTCTAAGCCCAAACATAATGGTGAGGAGGAAAGGGGTAACAGACACAAATTGGGGGCTCTGTTTGTTTATTGACAGGTATGGTTTCTAAGATCTTCTTTCTCCCAGCCATGGACAAATCTTTTTTTTTTTTTTTATACTTTTTTAGTAATGAAAACAAGTGTATATTTCCGAAATAAAAACAGGTGTGTAATTCTGCAGACTAAAGGTCATTGGGCAGTTAGAGGCTGTAGTTGGCTTGAACTTGATCATTATTCTTTTTTTTTTTAAACTGAAGTTACAGAGCACACTTAAAATAAAATAATTAGTATGTATCCATTAAGAATTGTACTATCTTAACTATTAGTGGGTTCTAAATCCTAGGCACAGCCCTTTTCAATCAAAGTGTTTATAGTATTATATTACTATGGAGACTGCAAGTGCCTGCCATCCAGACAGAGTACTAAGTAGTTGTGTGGCTCTAGGTCCTTCAGTAATTTATCTTTTCTGGACCTTGATTTTCTCATCTGAAGATAGGATACTGACTCAAGACTTTTGCAAGGTTTTATTTAGATAATATAAGTAAGGGATTTCTCACAATGACTGGCATATATTAAACCCTTGATGAATACTTGGGAAGATTTGATAAATAGGTGGGACACCATTGGCTGAGTCAGGATGTCATGGTATGAATGGTGAGACCATAGACGGAAAAGAAGATGAGTTTGTTTCCGGATGTGTATCACTCAAAGAATGAGCAAACCTTAGGATTGGTGGATAAGAGAGGGAGGGGAGAAGAAAGGCCTACTGTTGATTCGGACCCTTTGCTTTTGTATAACAGGAAGTCACTTTAACACAAATAGAGAAATCAAGAAAAAGAGCTGATTTTGTACAGGAAAGCCAAACAGAACACAGGTGGTTCATTGCCCACAATTCACTTCCAGGTATCTCTTAAGGGTCTGGAATGAAGTGAGAACACAGTTTCAGTGAATTCCAGCTGGGTTATATAACATATTTTGAATATGAAACAAAATGCGGCATCTTTTCTACTCATGGCAAGGAGGGCTTTTTGCCAAGCAATGCTGGAACAGCACATCTATTTTGTTGGGCTGAGTCACTGTGCCTTCAGAAACGGTTCTAATCTCAGCTCTGCATGATGGCTGTGGAAAAGTTTACTTCCAGTTTTTTTTCTGAGTCTCAGTGTTTTTTTTCCCCCTCTAAAAGGAATATAATGACATCAACTTGTCCTCCACTGCCACCGCAAAACACATTTTGAGAGTTTGCATATTTACTGAGGACATGTTCAAGGCTCCTCTTCCTGTTGCCTCTGCTCCATGCTCCAGCGTGCAATGCCGGTGCCTGTGGAGCAGGAATCATCACACAGTGCGGAGGGCTTGTGAATGTGTCTGTCTGCCCTAATAGACTGTGAGTTCTTGAAGGCTGGGCTGTGCATTTTCATCTCACTACTCTTTCTGTGCAGCACACAGAAAGTGAAAGAATGAATTAATGACAGAAATGTGTATCTCATTCATCTGTAGGACATAGACCCCCTTGGTTAAAAACCTGGTTTATCTTTGATGAACTCAGCCCTGTTCTGAGAGAAACAGGAGGCAACTGGAAATGGTTGCCTCCTTCTGATACTTTCTCATTTCTTAGTTATAAATATGGTAGCTTCTTGGTAAATTAAAGGATGTAACACATGAATTTCAGAAATACTCTTGCTAAAGAGAAGGTTAAAAAAATTAGGCCTAAGCTAGAGGAGTACTCAGTTAAGTAATGATGCCATCAAAAGCACAAGTTGGTGTGCTTAGAACATCCAGGCATTAAATGCATTACATATTTTCTTCCAGTAACATTTGCATCTGCATGACATGGACATATGGGCATTTAGGGAAAAACCAAATATGTTTTTGCCAAGTAGCTGCTTAAGTTTGTTGAAATATAATGACATGTGGACTTGTACAGAGTGGGAATGAGTAGGAAGAAGAGAAATGGAGGGGTCTAAAAACATTTCTTGGTCATACATTTTGAAAACCAATTACAAGACTGAGGAGTGGCATTTTTATACACCACGACGTATTCGTTTTTATTTTAGACTAAAACTGGTCTTCAACAATAAATAGGTTTACTGATTGCTCTCAACTTTCATTACCTTGTTTTACATTTCTTGGGATGAACCAGGAATTTCGTAATATAGGGGAAAGAAAATAAAAATATTTTGTTGCTTTGTTTGAATAAAAGCAAGATAATTTACAAATTGGGTAAAAAAAATAAATAAACTCAGTATTTGTCAGTAGAAGCCTGAAGAGGATAATGATTACATCATAAAATAGCTAAAATATTTCAAAATTCCCAAGGCTTGTATGTAGAAGCAGCTTGTAAAACAGAAGTTTATGATCTCTTATTAGTTCTGGTTTATGTTTTAACCAGAAAGAACAATATGTTAATTACAGAAATTATGATGAAACTTGTAGAAATAGTTACAGTAATAAATTTTTTTTGGTATCATATATTGACACTATTATCAAAATTTAAGCCTGGCTCTTGTTTACTTATTACATATTAGCATAAAAGCTTCTCCATCAGCAGATTTGTATATGAAATCCCATTCTTAGTTAATATGGTCATTGGAAAAGGGGTCTCAGGGATAACAAAGCTTCTCCTCCCTCCACCCCACTTCCAGCCTTCATAATAAAGCTTGTTAATAAGGAACATATTGGCAAATTAGAAATGTTATGAAATGTCAAACTTTTTACTTCGTTATCTAAAATACCACTGTGTGCCATAGTTAATTACACATAGACTACGCATGTTTTCTTCACTATTATACTGTAAGTCCATCAGTATACTTTACCATATAATATAGACCCAAAGACAGTAAGATATCCCTCACATGGATTAGATGACTGCATTTGGTTCTCAATATGGGGTCCCAAGGAACATGGGAATTTCTTAAGCTGTTTATTTCTTGTTCTTCTCTTGGACTGTCCTTTCTCTACTCTTCAATCAATAATTAAATAGCGTTATTTCTTTGGTTAGTGTTTCTCGCTTCTATTAAAAGAAAGGAAACATGATATCCATTCTTTTGTTTCCCTCACCTCCACCCTATTCTAGGCTCCTGTGCTTCCTTGGCAAAAGTGGCTTCTAATACAATTATTTTGCCTGTGTTTTAAAAATAGAATTTCTTATTTCTTTAGTTTCTTTTCTTTTCCCTCCTCCCATGTTTGCACTTTTTTTTTTAATGACATCTTTAATACTCCAGGCTCTCAGAGAACCCTTTCAGAATTCCCTTTGTCCCTATCACCCTCTTCCTTGCTGTTGTTTCTTTGTGTTCATATTTACTGTAAGACTCTGTTTTCTGTATTGCCCTTCCACACCCTAGTTTACTGTCTCTTACTTTGTCTCAGTTCCCACCTCTTTTATGTTTTTACACTTTATTTAATTTGTCTCCTTAATTGAGGTTCCTACTTTTTGTTTGTTTTTTCCTCTGCATGTCACCTTCTGTGCTTCCTTTATTTCACTCCATATACATATACTGTCTCCATTTTTGCTTTTTCTTCTCTGCACCACACTCACTGTTTACCATTCTGTACCACCCCCTTCACCCATCCCTGTTGTATTTCTTTTCTGTTTACATAGCTATGTCCACAGAAAGCCTCTCACCCACTTCCAGCACAGAGGAAGACAACAAGAGACTTCAGTCTTTAACCACATGTCTCTATCCTTCTGTCAGATGCAAAGTTCCCCGCATCTGCCACCTCTAAAGCCAGGTCTAACTCACTGCTGCACTTTTCTACAAAGGTAATTCAGTATAGGAACAATTTGTTTTGATTATAGCCCCAGAAGAGTTTAACAAAAGGGACCTTAATGTACAGCTATCCTGTCTATGGCATAGTTCCATGGTTTGCCAGCTGCCTCTGGAGAAGTCTTCAGAGGAAAAGTTCTTCCCTTTAATACTACAATGTCTGGAATGTATAAACACACATACGTGTACACACAGACACATACAGACATGTACATACATATATATAGGATGAGTCTTCATTCTCCATCCATACATATATAAGTAAACATATATCTGAAATATATGGTATATCAATGTACATACATTTTATATACATTCATATATATAATATATGTACATTGTATACATAATGTTTATATATATTTCTTGTAGTTGAAATTATGGTAATTGAGTTAAGTCTTCAGTAAGGGCTTTATATTCATGATTAGTTGTTTAGAGAATAAAAACTAATAATACTCTAAAATTTTATCATACTTTAAATATATTAAGCCATCTCATATTAGATTATTTTATTTCTACCAACTGACTCTTTTATTCTTGCTTTGTTTCTTTATCCATTTTCTTTAACCTCATAATATATTCCTATAAAGTGAGAAAAAAACACTAGAAAGGCAGAATGGTTGTAGGTTGTATTATCTCATTTTAAAGGTGGAGGAACTAGGGTAGGACCTGGTGAAATTACTTACTAAACTTGCTCTATCAAGTAGCTGAGGTGCCGACACCTACCCAGTAGCCTCTCCTTCATCTCCTCGCACATCAGTTTTCATTCACATTTCTTGTCCCATTTTAGGAATCCTTGAGGTTCAAAACTGTGCATCTCAGAGTCCACTTTAATTACTAATGAAATCAGGCTAGAATTAGAGGTCTTTCTTTTCTGTATTTAGCTAAACAAAAATCTGATTTCAGAAGCCAATATTATAAAAATAAATGCATTAAATGCAATAGATTGAATTATCTTTTAAGTGAATACATGCATTTAGGCATTCGGGAAATAGGAGTTGAGGCAAAAGGCATTTGTTGAACCCTGATTACTTTTAATACCACAGATATTTTACACAGCAGGAATGTAAGAGAACTTTTTAGAGCATTTTATTTTTATTTACTTATTTTGTATTTAAGTATAGTTGGTATGCAATATTGTATTATACTAGTTTCAGGTGTACAATATAGTGATTCAACATTTTTATACAATGTGATCACCCCACTAATTCTAGTAATCATCTGTCACTGTACAAACTTATTGCAGTATTATTGACTATAATCACCTTTACCTTTTTCACCCTGAGGATTTTTTTAAGTTACATATTAGATACATTTTATACAAATTAACATTAGCAATAATTAATAATTATTTATTATTAATTAAAAATAATCACCAAGGAAAATTCCTCTAGATTTTAGAATTTGAATATCATATTTACTTCTGCAGATACATAAATATTAATCACTTATGCCTATATGTGGGAGTACCAATGCTAAAAGACATATTTTGTCTTGACAGAGGCATTGGAAACCCACAAGGTATTTGGAAAACTAAATAAAAGTCAAAGAAACATAAATTATATTTATAAACTCTGCCAATATTCAAGTGGTACCACCAAAAGCTCTCCTTTCTACTCACTTTAATTTCAGCAGAGTACCTACCTGGAAAGAAGGTAGAAAGTGATTAAAGAATAACCCTAAAGAAAAAATTCACTACCAAATAAAATTCAGTTTGTAGAATTTTCAGATTAATACAGGTAGTATCCAAGGCTCAAACTGCTAAGGAAACAGAAGTGAGTCTGCAGAGTATCTTGCTTTGAAGATACCTTTTGTCCTCGGAGGAAGCATTGCCTGGCTACGGGCAGAAGGCTGTCCCAGCAATGTCTTCACTCCTGTCCCTTACTGACCTGCTCTTGGGATTCTGCTGCAACTATATCAGACAGTAGAGTGGCTTCCCACTACCAGGCAGCCCTGCTTTTTCCTCAGCAAAATTGATCCAGATCTTGCTTACATATTAACCATGTAAGTTACTACACTCGAGGAAAAACATGATCTCAATCTGGCTATATATTAAAAGTGCCAGTCTTGGTTGTCTAACCTAGCATTCTTAATTGCATACATTTAGCCCAGAGTTGGAGAATAATTTTGCTTCAGATTGAAAAGAAACAGCCCTGGCTGTGGTTATTTTGGCATACAAGTCTCCAATCTGACTGTTTTCTAAGTAGACATTAATGATTCTAAAACTAATATTCATTGTTTGAGGAGGCACAGCGGCCTTGGCATTTACTTAACCTTTTGTCTCATGTATGAGAATGAGTCAGCCTAAATCCTTTTCTTAATTAATATCTTTTCTTTTTATAGCCAATGTTATTTATTGAACAATTTGCATGTAACAATTAGAGCCATGAAAGCTTAAGAAAATTCTTCCATCTCAGAAGTCCACCTTTTCTGATTTTTACTTATTTGTTTTTTTTTTTAAGGTTATTCTGATTATACAAAGTGAGGGAAAGCTTAGCTGAAGTAGTTAGGAAAAAGGGGAAAAACATTTCTTCTCTTTAAAATAGATGTGTTTTATATAAGAAAACTGTCACCACTTTGCAAAGAATATGAATTCATTTTACTCAAAATATCCTCAGAAAACTCACATTAGTGTAGGCAATTATATATGGAGATGAGGCATAGTACTAAATGAATAAATGTACTTAAAGAATGGAGTATTGCATTTTATGTTCTTTCTTTTAAAATAACGGAAAAAAAGTAGAAGTAAGAAACTGTTCAAAATAATAATAATTTTATCCTTGACCCCCAAACACCCAGAAAGAAAATGAATGTTTGCCAACTCCTCTCATATTTCTGTCCATGTGAACTCATAAATTCAGCATTATTATAATCATAGACACAGCACTTTTATATATACTATGTCTTTTATTTTACTGATATATTATTTTCAATTTATCATATTGAATAGCTGAATAATATTTAAATAATTAAATGTGCTCAATAATTCAATCAATCTCACCTTGAAGTATTCTTTATAATTTTAATATAACATTGCAATAAACATTTTTGAAGAATATAGTTTCTCCCATTTTGTGATGGAAATAGAATTATTTAGTGAAACAACATGTTTATTTTTCCTATCTTGGCAACAATATTTTACAGTGTACTTTGCGTCTAGCAATGTATATACATGGGTTCAATAACCTTGCCTTTGATGCATTTTATCTAAATTTTTGAAGTTGTGCTAACTTCTCGATAACTTAGAGCTGATAAACCCAAATCCATAATTTATTGTTTCAAAATGTGTTATTCAAAAGTTTTATTATTCTTCTTAATTAGATAGCACATTGAGCAAAATCAAGTTTTTTAAATCATTGAGGGACTTTCAAGGCCTCCAGGTTACTATTAAATGCTAATAGTCAACTAAAACTCCAGATGGAAATATAGGAGGTATAGAAGCTGTTTCTGAAGATATATTGATTAATTTTTGACTAGTACTTAATATGATGTGATTATTTCTTCCTTTCTGAGAGGAAACCAGAGGTGCAAACTTTTTATTTGAGGGCTCTAATGAATTAAGGTTTTACTCTAGAAAATGTAGTCTTTTCTTTCCCAACTGACATTTTAAAGACATTTCAAGTGCTCATATTACCAGATATTAAACACTTCAGCAAGAAATTATCTAAATTTCCCAATTTGCTCCTTAAGACTTCTTGCAGACTCTTTTCAAATTTGTCCTGTGCAAAACACTGAATTGACTCAGGTAGTGAAAATATCTCTGCTATGATTCCAGTATAATAGGATCATGGGAGATTTTCTGGAAAAGTTAACTTATAAAAAAAGGAGAGACAATGTGTCTAATTGGAGAAATGAAATTATATATATATATATAAATTAGGAGTGAAAAACATATGAATGCTTTTGTATGTTAATAATGCTGTAATGAACACTTTTGAAAAGATCTCCTTATAGTAGGAGAGCATTTTTCTAAGGTAGGTACATAGACATGACATTGTTGGATGATAGGAAACAGACATTGTCAATGTTTTTTTTTTTTTTTATCATTGCTACATTGATCTCCAAATGGTTTTAACCATTTTTTTTACATTGTCAAGATCCTTAATGTTATCAGACTTTATTTTTTGCTTCTCTAAGAATTATAAAATGGTATTGCATTATTGTTTTAATTTGCATTCCCTAACCACTAGTAGAATGAAAAGTTCCCACCTCTCCTATCTGTTTATTAGCCAATAGGGCTTCTCTTTTCATTCTATTCTTATGACTTTCAGAGGAATGAAGTTCCCTTGTCTCTGTTCCCCATGACTCTCCTCGAGATTTCTAGAGAAGCTCTGGGCCCTCCCTGCCTTCTCAGAATGTGGTGTCTTAGTTGTGTAATGTCGTAGTTATCATTTAAGACTCTTTCAAAGTTTAGCTGAGGCTCAGGGAGCATTAAAATAGAGTGGAGTGAAATTTTACCTAGAAGAAATTGAAAGACATTGAATTTAACCAGATGGTAAGCACCTTATGATAGAAATTGTGTCTTACAATGATAGTAATAGACTAATAGACTAATAATTATTTATGTAATTTCTACAATATATTATGGACTATGCTGAACATTTTATATTTAATATTTTATTTACTTTCACAAAAATACAGTGAGGTAGACATTATCTCTACTTAACAGATGATAAAACGGAATGTTTAAATTCACACAACATCTCCAAAGAAGACAAAATTTAATTTAAAAAAATAGACAAAGATATGAACAGACACTTTACCAAAGAGGTATCAGTGGAAAATAAGCACATTCAAAGATGCTCAACCTTATGTCATTAGTGAAATGCAAATATAAACCACAATGAATTACTATTACACATCTATTAGAATAACTTAAATTAAAATAACTAATAATAGCCAGTAGTGATGAAAATGTGGATCATCTAAAAATCTCATACATCGTTGTGGGAAAACAAAACGATATGATTATTTTGAAAACATTTTGGCAGTTTCTTTTGATGTTCAATATACACTTACTGTATAACCCAGCAATCTCACTCCTAGGTATTTACCTAAGAAAAATAAAAACATACACCCACACAATGAACAAGACCTGCACACAAATATTTATAGTAGCTTTATCCGTAATCACCAAAACTGAAAACAATAAGTCTATTGACTGGTACAGACAAGTGGAATACTACTCAGCAAAGAAAATGTATGAACTACTGATACATGAAATAAGAATAAATCTGGAAAGCATTATGCTAAATGAAAGAAGCCAGACACAAAAGTTTTAATTTATAAAGTAATTTGCATAATTTCACTTATATGGCTTTTGGAAGAAACTAAACATTAGGGACAAAATTAGATTTATTATTGTCAGGATCAGAGAAGGTTACTACCTACAAATAAACAACAGGAAACTTTTGGGGAAAATGGAAACATTCTGTAAATTATAGTGGTGGTTATATGCCTACACACATTTGTTAACACTCATCAAACTGTATTCTTATAAGGGGTAGACTTTACCGTTTACAATTTATATTTTAATAAACCTTACTTAAAAATAAAAACAGTTCTCATGTTATAATGTTTTAAATTTTTTTTATTTGGGTATTCCCAGCATCTTAGAATAGGGCTTGACGCATAGGAGGAATTCAATAATCTAATGTTGAGTTAAGAGGAAAGGAGATGCCTTGACCATGACAATAACACATTTTGCCTATTTCCCAGCTTTTAGAATAGTCTAGCCATGATCACTCATGCCTAGAATCATTTCTGTAAACTCATGCTTATGCAAGTGATATTTATGTGAAGCTGACCCATGAGTAATTTCTGAGTAGGTATTAAAACACCCTCACGTCTACAAGTCTAATATATTAATAAATGTGCTGTTTTCAATAAGACAGCTAAATTTGCATGCACCATCTTACTTGTTATGTTCAGTACTCAATTTGTTAATGTTTCTTGGACAGTAGCCAGTAAGTCTGAGTCCCTAGTTAGTTCATCTATTACTTTCTCACCACAATAGATTTGGGTCTCTGCCAAGAAATGGACTAATATTGCATACAAAAATCCTATAATGCATATCCCGATCTTCTGATATTTTCTTTCTGAGTGATAGGGGGGGATAAACACACATGAACATGCACACACAGACACCCACACAAATCCTATCTATACACAAAATCTGCTCAAGTTAGGTAAACATTTTTTTTATTGCTGTTATTAATATCAGATGCTTTCTGTAATCCAAGTATTTGCCTGTCCATTTACATGATCCTCTCACCCTGAGGATTAGAAGAGAACAATGAGTTGTAAAATCTGATAATGATCAAAGATGATGCCTCTATGTGAAAAAAAGGAGTCAAGATTGTAGGAATCCTCATTTTCACAGGAAAAGCACATTTTCTGAATTTGATTTGGCAAAGTATTAGTGTCTTAATTTCAATGATTCCGAAATGTTTCAAGATGCTCTTGAAGAAGGGAAAGGTTCTGTGTTGAAGAGGGGAATTTTTCTCCCCACCTTCCTTACTCTTAAAACATAAGCACAGAACTAATGAACACTATTAAAGATACTTGTAGAAATGATTCTGATTTTTATCTGATGACTAACTAACCTATTATTGCACTTATGAGCAGAGATTAATGGGAAATTCTTAAAGTATAAAGACTCTAACAAGCCTTAGAAATATGTGTGGGCCCAGACTGTACCACGTGACCTCAGGAAGCCGAACCCTGGCTGATAATATCCTTGACTAATGAACCAAGGCTACAGTCTGTGCTCGCAAACTGTCAAGAAATAAGTAACCAGAGAGGTGACCTTTTAACATGCTTCTAAATGTAATTTTTAACAGAACAGTGTCAATAAGTTCAAAATTCCATATGCTTTTGATCTGATATGGAAATATGATGCATCAATATCAGACAACAAAACAGAAGAAAAGAAGAAAACTAGATTAAAAGGATTAAAAAAGATCTAAAAGAATAAACTGCAACTATGACACTAAATGCCTTTCCTTCTCATAAGTAAAAGTGTAAGAAATTCTAGATCACTATCCTTTTAACACTATCATCACCATGAAAAAATAATTAATAATAATAATAATAATAGTTGCAGACTATTCCTATTAATTCCTTTAATAACTATTGTTATTTCCTGGATTTGAGATTTAGTGTATAACCAGCAATGATCCTCTTCCCCTTTTTAGCATTTAAATTTTTCATCATTAAATTTAATTTTAGAATACTCTGGTGTCCATTAGATCTAGGGTTAGTTCCCAGCTCCGGCACTAACTGTGTGCTTAGGTATAATGCCTAAGTTCTATAGACCCTCAGTCTTTTCATCTATAAAATGGGGCCATTAATAGGATCTTTATTGGATCACTATAAAAATTAAATGGAAAAATATGTCTAAGCTTTTGACAGCTTGCCTGATAATTCAGAAGTTTTACTGTAATCTGTTATTACAGTGACTGCTAATGTTAATATTGTTAATATTAATACTCAAATTTTCTCTATTCATTTTAATGCCTCTTATTTTCACCTTCCCCATTAGAAGGCCGACTGCTTGAATAGTCTCACAAACCTCTTTGTACCCTTCACAGTGCCCAGCACAGTGCCTCTTACATGATGGCTGAGAATGTGAAAAAGTGAATGAACATGGCACATCTCATGTTGAGACACTGATGATTATGTTTCTTCACAATATCAAATATATACCTAATATAGCAAAAGATATACAAAAAGGAAAAGAGTAAAAATATGTACTACTGGAGATACTTGATACTTTTTTTTCATTTTATCTCTAGTGCCATTTTTAGCCATATCCAAGCTTCAACAAATTTGTGATTATGATGATAAGCATCACAAAAATGTGTTCAGTGTGTCTGTCTGAAAAATGGGAAGACAGGCAAAGAAATATTATTTCTTTAGATCAGCAAAATTCTGCCTTTCCAAATAACTGGTCCTGATTTTTGGAGTATTTAGGACTCCATAGACTTTAAAGTTCATCCTACAAACAATTCACAACTCTTTTCCCTTTGAACTCCATTTGGACTAGCAGTTGTTGATGGGTGTCTTTCAGTGGACCAGTTTCTGAGCTAGGTCTTCACTCTCAAGGGGCTTAGCACTACAAATGGAAGTACATTATAATACCATAGAGTAAGTACTAAGATAGAGCAGTTAATTCTTCCCAGAAAATAAAAAGGGTAGCAAATAGCACCTTATAAGTTTAGAGTTGGAGCTGAGCCTGAAAGCATCATTCATTCATTTATTCAGCAGAGCATAATGAGTGGCTGTACATATAGTGTAGTGGCAAAAAGCAGGAACTTGGGAGCCAGACTGCCTATGTTTGCACCCTGGCTATGTCATTGGCTACCTCTGAGTCCTGGCAAGCCATTTTACTTCTCCATGCCTTGGTTTCTTCATCTGTATAATGGGGATAATAACATAACTTTCTTTATGAGCTTCTTATTAGGATTAAATAAGTCAAGGTTTGCAAGGGTTCACTACAGTGCCTAGCGTGCGGTAAACATCACAGAAGTGTGTAGCAGATAAATAAATAATCTGGTGTTCCCTTCCTTTACAATCCTTCGGTCAATTCACACAGAGATCCCCAACTTCAAAAAGTGTATAGTCTCTTGAGGTTGGGGGCATGAGGCGTGGGAGGTAGGAAGATAGACAATGAATAGCAAACACTATAAATAAGTAGTTGTATAAGGACTGTGGCAACAGAAATGTATCGAGTAGGGTAAATGAATAGAGAAAGTGGGATGAAATTTTACATGAGGTGGTCGGTCAGGCTAGCCCTAAGGTGGGTGAGTGAAGTCAGTCATATAGTTACTCCATCTGGTTCTTTCTCTATTTTAGAAGTCTTGGAGTCAAAACGATTCCTCCTGATTCTTAGATTTTACTTAGAGAAATCCTTCACCAGATTCTCAAGCCTCCATAGTCCCCCAACATGAAGACAAGATAATCTGTCTCCCCAAAAGGAATGCAAAAGATCTTTTTATTTGAAATATTTGAAACAAGGCATAATTGTTGGGAGGTGAGGAAAGAGAAAACAGTGGGAAAGGAGAGAAACAAAACATTCTTCAGAGCTTCCTGAGAAGTGAAGGGAGAGGAACTCTCTGAGCCTCCCATAGGAGGCCAAGACTTTTATCCATCTTTGCTCATTCCCCACTTGGCAGAGTTTCGCCACTGAGAGCTTAACCTGTGACCATTCTAGGAGGGTTTGTCTAGCCTGAGACAGAGGCTAGTCCAGCTGGGCCTGCTAGAACAGGTTCTTATAATCATAGGAGAAAAAGCAGATTTGAGAGAGTCTGTTTCACAAAAACTGGAGCTCCTGTGAATAAAAGTTTTTTGGATCTAGAGGCAGAAGAAAGGGGATAAAAAAGGATATATCCTCTTTGTCCTTATCTAACAGATGAATAAATAGTTATGGAAAAGAGTCAGATACTTCTCACTCATCCTTTTAAAAGTATGAGCTGATAATAGCAAATAAAAGGAAGGACTACCTGCCTTCAGTGCTACTTTTGAAATGGATAAATTCTCAGTGACCAAGCGTTCAAGGCCCAAAGAAATCTTTGTTTAGGAGAAGGGCTTCAAGGTTGAGAGTTTTATTTAGCATTTTTTTTCTTTTAAATCTCAAAGAACACCACCATAATAGCTAACCAACTGATATCATCAACCATTTCATTTAAAATTTCAACTGTGCTGCTGCCCCACATCCCTGATCCCCTTAACCTACTCTGCACGTTTCTATTTCCATAGTCCTTATTTAAGTACTATTTATTATGTTTGCTGTTCACTGTCTGTCTTCCTACCTCACACCACTCATGCCCCCAACCTCAACTTAATCATTTTATATTATCATAATCAATTATCCCTGAGCTGTACTACTTTGAAGCTATGTTGAATGCTTTACAAGACTTACCTTACTATTACTATGCCCATATTACTACTGAAGAAACTGAGTTTTAGAGTTTTAAAATAAACTTGACCCAAACCTCACAGTGGAAGGTCAACATTTATTACAAGGCTACTATCAGCTAGGGACTGGGTCAGAAGCTATCAAACCTCTTAGACTGATTTTATTTCCCCCATTTTACACAGGAGGAAACTAATACTCTAAGTGTCTAAGTAACTTGCCCAAGGTCATCCTGTTTGTAATGTTAGTGCTCTAATTATCCTGAATTTTAAACCAAATACAATTTCTTCCAAGGTATTTGGAGTGTGGAAGGCCCTGTTTCCTTCCTAATAGCTATTTGCTGCTTTTCCTTTTTGTGAGTTCAGAAAGTAGATGAAAACTCCTAGATAGGTTTCTACCTATCCTCTTGATCTAAATTAATAAAATAAAATCTTATTACTTTTGCCAGCAAATGGTCACATCTGGCCTGCAAGATATAATTGGAAGCCTGCTGAGGAGGACAGTACTCTTGGAGTAAAAAATAAATCAAAGCTTCAGGTGGATAAGACCTTTACCAATCTTGTGTCTGAAAAGCAGAAGTAAAGCCTGGAGCTGTAGCAGCCATCTTATAATCATAAGGTAATGACCATAGGACATAAGTGCCGAAGCCAGTACTCAGAAGTTGACAGAGCACAAGAAGATGAAATGCCTCTGTCCATAAGGACATTTTTGAGCTGCTGCGCTAAAATTACCTACATCTTATACTAGGTTTTGTTTGCTTGTCTGTTTTGTTTGCTTGTCTGCTTGTCTGTTTGCTTGTTTGCAGCTGAATACATTCCTAACCGAGACACTGGACTTATAGGCTTGCTTATTGCTGTGAACCAGAACACTAAATGTAGCTCATCGCCTAGGATTTACGTGTACTAATCAATAATTTTCAGTCTTTTTATGAGAAAACTTCCATGTTTAGAATATTAGCTGAAAAGAAATGGTGACAAGCCACACCACTGGTAATACTTAACTACCAATGAATTTTAAGGCAAAAAACCCCCCACAAAAGTAAATACCACTAGGAAACCTTGGTCAAACACTACTTATGCAAAGTTTAGATTAGATTGTATCAACATTATGACAAAGAGATTTTACTGCATTCACTACCTTTACTTGAGCACTTACCTTATCCCACGCCATGCTGAGCATTTTGCATTCACCATCCAATTTAAATATCACTCTAAGTGATTGTTATATTAATCACTATTTTAAAAGTGAGGAAATAAAGCTTAAAAGTAGTAACTGGTTCTACCACAGAAATACCACTGGAAGATAGCATTGCCAAGATTTGAATCTAGGCCTTTCTCACCACAAAGGTACTTGGTGTCTTTAAAACCAATCAACTGAATGAAATGACTGTCAGACTACTGGTTTAATATTTCATTTATTTACTAATTACCTGAACACATAAGTGAACACTTTTGAAAACCAGGTCCATCAAAGTCACCTGGTTGTTCAATTGAGATGCCATCAACATATAAAAACATAACACAGGAATCCTATAAACCAGGTTTCATTTTGATATTCCTCCCATTCTTAAGTCTAGTGTTATTCACTTCAGCTCAAAAAAGGAACTTAGCCTCTGCCCTGGGGATATAAAATTCTCTGTCTTCAAGTTGTCTTTAGTCCAGCAGTGGAAACAAACATGTTCATAGGTATAGTACCTGGCACATTGGAGATGATCAATAAATGGTACATGAATAAAAAATAACTGAGATCAATGAATAAATGGACAAAGCAGTTGACTAAGTGAATTTTTTAATTATTATAATCAGTAGTAGTTGATTCTCACTGTGCTCTCACCCTCAAGGCTTGGGTAAGTGTCTCATTGCTAAAACAAGCTATTTCCCCCTTGATCTGACTCTATTACTGCAAAAAAAAAAATTAGCTCACTGAAAGTAAACACTTTTTTCTCCAAGAGCACAATGCTTGGTTGTCTCATTGACATCTCTGCCACATGCACCTAAAACACATGGGTGGCAACAGAAGCATCAGTGCAATGTGTTGTCACTTGGTTGTCATTCCAGAGGCACCACAGGGCTGTTGACTCTTGCTGTTAAGGTTTTCAGGGGAAAAAAAAATACACAAAGCACTTAAAAAATTACCTTGTGGGGTAGTCTTATTGTGAGTTAGATCATTGAAAATACCAGTAAAGGAATAAAAGTATTTATGATTTGTATTTGACTTGGAATTCATATTTTAAAAGGTACAGGTAAAATATACAACCGATGAATCTTTTGAAAATAAAAGATTTCATCTTTGTTTTTATTAGCTTCATGTATATAAGACTAAGTAAGCAAGGTCCAGTCGACATATTTTATGTTCTCTCTCCTTATTACATTAATGTTTGGTTATATATTTATCTGAGTGAGGTGGTGGAAGTAGGAAGCAAGAAAAAGAACATGCTTTTATACACATTCAGAGGTAGTTTAGTTATTAATTGACTTTATTACACAAGCATTTGCTAAGTATTCACCTCAGAAAGGCAATGCAACAGCAACTCAAAATCCAAGTCTCACATTCCCAATTGCCTGCTGAACATATTCCAGATATTCTTCTGAAGTCCCAGGCTCAGCTATGTAGCATTTATAATTCCTAACCCCATACCTCTGCTTTTAGTCCCGTCCTCAGTTAATCTTGCCAGCATTCACCATGTCACTCAGTTTAAAAAATGCTTGTAATTATCTTTGATATCTTTTCTGTTATTCAACATATCAAGTACTTAAGTTTATAGATACATGAGGGTTAGATGGTAGATAAAATGTCTTATACACTTTTCAAAATTTCATTCTGCTTTCTTCTTCTCTCATGGCTTGAGAGAAAATGTGACATTAAGCTTAAAGTTTATAGTGGATGTGAATGTAGATTCAAATTCTGGCTGGCCTTCCCCTTCAATAGCTGTGTGACCTTCAGAAAACTATTTAAACTAACTGAGTTTATGCTTCATCTACAGAGTAGTGATTACAATGGAATCTATTTTGTAAGGTAGTTTTCTTAGAAGGTTCTTGGTATGTGATCGTATTCTCAAATACATAGTATCATTTCTAGCAGTAACAGCAGGAAGATCAGGAGGGTAAGTGGTGTACCAGTTTGGATGAATGAAAGTTATTATCTCTTAGAATAGGAAGAATAAAGATTAATTAATTCAGCAGTTCAACATTGTCATAAAAAGCCCAGGTTCTTTCTACTTTCTCACATGGTCATCACATCATGAGCATGAAAATACCTAATGCGGGGAGCTTTCCAGCCCAGTATCTCTTTATAAAAGGAAAGAAATATTTTCAAAAGCTCCCAGCAAAATTCTCTTCACATCGCAACACTCAGAATGTGTCACGTGCACACCCCTCAGCCAATCATTAGCAAATTAAGTGGATCTTCCACAATTGTTTTAGACTAATCAGGATTTATTTCTAAACTGGAAATGAGGGTGCCACACTGAGAAGAGGATGCACAAACACCATTGAAATTCCATTACCAATGAAGGGTTAAGACTTGGCCTGGCGGGCAGGGCATTGGCAATGACCACAATAAGTACATAATTGCAATTCAGGTCTTCGTGATTTTTTTGTATGAATGACTTTAATAGCTTCCTAACTAGCGCGCTTAACTCTGCTTCCTTCCCTCCTTGCTCAGTTCTCCACAATGTTACCCAAACTTCTTAAAATACAGTGCTGATGCTCCATAAGCTTTTTTTTGTTTTTACATACATGACAAAATACAAATTCTTCAGAATTTCACTATAAGACCTTTGTGCAACAGTCCAAGATTATCTTTTCATCTTCATTTTCTGATGCCTATATTTTTTTATTTATGCATATACAGGCATCTTATGGTCTCAGCAACACAAACATAGCAGCAACCCCACATTTCCAAGGTTTGTACTTTGTTTGCCTTTGATTTACAATACTGTTCCACTTTATCTAGTTGATAAAAATCTCATTTATCTTTCAACACACTTCTACTATTAACTCCTTTCTGAAGCCACAGGCTGAATTTGTTGCCCACTCCTTTGTATGGCATTCAGGCATTGTAATGTCTCCAGAAGAGAGACTGAAAAATGCTCCTCTAGAGAAACTGACCTCAGAAGGAAAAACAGTTGCCTTGTAAGCCTTTAGTCATTATTTAACTTCTTAAAATATGGTCTTGGTATATGAAAAAAAATATATATATATATAACAAGTATATTAAATTAACTTAAATGTAAGAATAATAAGTATTTATTTGTATATAAGTTTATGTATAAATAAAAAGCAATTTAAATAATACATATGAAAATAATACTACCTACCTAGTAAAATTGTTATTAGAATTACATGAGATAGTAGGTATGAAGTATACAGTTTAATACTGAGATTTTAAAAAGTTAGTAAAAGTTATTTGCCTTGATATCCCTATACATCCCCCACCTTTACTTGTTTATTCATGAAACAAATATTTATTGCTGACTATATGCCAGTCCCTGTGCTAGAATCCCCTGAACAAGTGAGGTAGGATTGCATTCCAGCAGAAGAGATGGGGTAAGCTAGAATCATTATACTGTGTCCCAAGGGCTGAGTCTATAAAATCGTAGATGAATTTTAAATTACTGCCTATATATTACAGGAAAGAATAGCTTATACATATTTTGCTAGTTTTTGTCATACTTTACTTTCTAATATGAAATTGGTGCAATGCTTGCTAGTGTGTGTCAGCCATCTAAAGGCACATGGAACTCACTGTGGGATGTATTTTCTGTTTTTATTAATGACTACAGATTTTAGGTTATCATAGTTACTAATTTCTTGAGGGAAGGTATTATGCTAAGTGAAATAAGTCAGAAAGGGAAAGAAATACTGTATGATTTGACTTGTATGTAGAATATAAAACAAAACAAAACAAAACAAATGAAAAAAACAAAACAAATGAACGAACAAAACAAAACAGAAACATACTCATAGATTTAGAAGTCATATTCATTTGTGCAGACAAACGTATATATCTCAGTTATGAGACCACAGAAATATGTGTCTTGAAATATAATTCTGTTAAAATCTTAATATTCTCTGAATGAGGAAATAACCCCTGAATGGATAATTTGTTAACTTTAATAGAATTTATTGAGCTTTTTAAAGACAGTTTCTTTTTTAATACTATTTGATGATTAATGATACATTGATTGAGAATTAACAGCTATGTTGTTTATACAATTCATTTAAAGGGCCGTTAAGCCTGAAGCTATGATTTAAAAAATGATCTAGGCTCAGTTTAGCATTCATTACACTAAACATCTCAGCAAATGGCAGTCCAGAAAAGTAAATATCACTTCATCAAGAAAACACAGAAATGCTAATTGACAGCTGGCAGAGTCCAATCAGATATCTCTTCCTACAACTAACTGGCTACTTTTGTAGCATCTGTTCCATTTTGTTAATTGATCTTCCTTCCTTCATTTGCTCTTCTGGAAAATGGAATAGAAAAGGGATAATATGTGAACCTTCAAAACAAAAAAAAAAAGGTAAAGAAATGTCAAGTGTGTGTGTATGTAGTCTTAGTTTATGGAAAACAAGGCCATGGTTATTTTTATTATTTATCTCAAACTTGTTGAGGGGGAAGTGTGAAGTGTAGTCAAGTGTAGGGACCTAAATTTTAATGCTCTGATGCCAAGTACCCAGATTTTAATAAACACGACTGAAGTGAAAGATAGAGGAATCAAAAGAATTTGTGTGGAAAAAGTAACTACAAAATCTAGTCTACATTATTTTGCATTTATGTTGAGAGATGATGTAGAGGAATTTAGTAATCTCTCCCAAATATTCCTTTTTATTTTGTAGGGCCCAAATATTCTTCAGCTGATCACAGGACATACTTACCTAGTGGAAACCACAGTAGAGAAAAATGTTTATATATATAATGTATATTAGGATTTCCTTTGTTACACACCACTCCAATTTCTATGGTTAGTCACAACCTCCTCCACCCTATTCCACTTTTCTTTTCCACCATCTACCCCCAAACATAAAGAAAAAGTAGCAAAGGGAGAGAGGACAGAAGAAAGAACTAGAGGGAGAAAGGAAAAGACCAGTTATTTAATATGTTTGCCTACATGGCATTCTACCTTTGAACCACTCAAATGCAACTTTTTATACATTGTCTTTTGACATTATGCAGTTTGGAATCCTGAAAGCTCTCAGTTTAGACAACTAAATTATTGCTTGTCAATTTAGCTTGGGATGAAAGACAGGTGTTTTGTTTCACAGTAAAAGTCCATTTAAAGCTCACATTGGCTCTGAATCCAATCCCAGCTTCTTGTTATGGGCTGGCATTGAAGTGTATCACAGTAGGAATTATCAGTCGGGGCCCCAACAGTCAATCCACACAAGATTCTTCACCTTGGTTGCTCTGGATGGGCACGCCTAATATTGTTTAAAAGCAATTGAGATAAAGATGCCTTCAAGCTCCAAGGATTAGAGCTCTTACTGATATTCCACAACCATTCTGCCTCTAAGAAAGAAAGAAGCAAAGCAAAGTTGAAAATCCTTACTGGTCTTCTTAGGAACCAATGCAATACTTTATGATTCTTTATTTAATATTCATTTGGACTGTGTTTTAATTTATTGAATAGTTATCTATTTTTATGTTTCTATTTTAATAAAATAATGTAGTGGATTTTTTTTTAAAGAAAATTTTCCACAAATACATATACATTTGTTGCTCTGATTTGAGGAGCTTAATGTAAAAGGCCCAGTAGAATGGCTAACATGATCTTATTGCAAGTTGAAAAATAAAACCTTTTTATACGTTTCTTTATTTCTCTACTCTCCTTCACTGTGCTTTGGTTTTCCTAATTTCCAGCATCATCTGCACTAAAATATGTGATAATTAAAAACAGTCACTTATACCTATTACCAGAGTATAAGAGAACTCTCAGCAAAATGTAAGGAATTCAAACCATAAGAAAGTTTTATGTTGTTCGCCTTCTATAATGGAAAGTGAATAGCAGGGCCATTATTTAATAGGTGGGACTAGTTTATATGGAGAGCTCATAATACTGTTAATAATTCAACACACTTTTAAAGTAATAGACATTTTAAATTGAGAGAGGTCTTAGTTTCATATCTACCCTAACTCCACTATCATTTTAAAGATGAGGTTAAATAACTTGATTAGGATTAAAGATCAAAGTAGTTCATGGAAAAACCAGTATTGGATCCAGGTATTCTGATTAAAAAACTAGTTCTCATCCAACATAAAGTCTTGAATTGAATCTTTTATGTAGAGGATGCTTAGAATTCTTTATGGGGTTTCATGAGTCTTTTATGATCAACTCTTGGATTCTTTTTAGGCATGTAAAGTTTTCAGTTAAGGTTTAATTCAGAGAATATTATAACCACATATTTATTACAGTTATATAGACTCAGTTCAACTTTGAATTTAGTAGTCTTTTTCACTTTTTTCTCCTGAAAATGCTTAGATTAGAATGGAGGTTCAGTAAAAAGATTCTACATATATGAGCTTCAATAAATTCATGCATTTCTTTCAATGGATTTGTAAAACATCTTGAAGATAAAAGCACTATCTTATTTATTATCAGTCTTTTAGTGCCTAAACATAATGCTTTGTCCATAAAAAGTCCCTAATGGATATTTGTTGAATTTCTAATTTGATGCATTTGATTCAGTTTCCTAATCCTGTATTATCCATAATCATCTGACTAGCTATAACTATATTAATTTATCTGGGCTAAATTGCCTATTAACCAACAAAACTGTTATTAGATCATCTTTTCTTTAATTTTCAGCTAAGAATAAAGTTATCATGTAGGGGCATGGCCTGACCAAATCACTTTTATTTGGCTATAGAATGCATAGCAGACAGAGAGATACTTGGGTTTTCTTAAACTTTAAAAAATTTTCTGTGTCAAAATAGACAAAATATCTGATTTTCAGCCTTTAAAATAAATGACCAAGTGTGTTTCAAGTGGAAATACTAATAGAAAATTGTTGTGGAAAATCAAATGAGATTAGAAGTTATGATAATAAAATGTTAAATGCCATATATAAATAGAAGGACATTGGGAATAGCAATAATAACTATAACATAAATGGTAACTCTGAAGTTTACTGTGTATTCTGGAGATAAGGTAAAGATCTTGGGTCAATTCTTAACAAATAAATAGAAAGAAATCTTCACGTTCTAGGGACAATGACTCAAGATATAAAACATGCAGTAATTGACAACCAAGGGTATCCCTCCTGGCCTTTCATTCTTACTCTGACTATAAAAAAGAACTTCATTCAAATGCATGGCTGGCAATGAAATGGAAGTTTCATCACATTGCCCTACTCGTGACCTCAAAGCTGACCTCCAGATTACCCCTCAGTCAAAATGTTGGAAGATTCAGTGAACGCAGTTTTAAGCTATATTCAGCTGAGTTTTCTGAAGAGAAAGCCAGATTATTGTATTTTCAGTGGTTGTTTTTGAATTCTGTGGTTGAAGGTTCCTGTGCCATGATTAGCTTTGATAATATCATCATAACTTTATCAATCCACTGCCAAGATTTTTTTTATCTTTCATTTTGCTGGTATCTCCTGAACTGGTAGAAATAAGCTATATCTACTTTTCCTTGCATTGCAAAAAATTAGTATTATTGGACCTGTTCTGCAAATGACATCTGAGCCAGTTGTAGAATTTATCTGGATGAAAGTTAAGTGATGAGTTTAGAAATAGAATCCAAATGTTATGGGTGAATTTTTAGCCTGCCTGACCTTTGCTTATTCCAAGACAAATCAATGAACTGTTCAAGAAATTAGCTCTTAGAAGGAATCAATCAGGTCTAAAAGTTATATATTAAATGATTAACCAAATCATTTGTCTTTGATTTTTTGTTTTACTAAACTTGGGATTTTTTTTAGATTTTTTAAATTTGAAGGCTGTAAAAAAAATCACATAAGCAAAATGCAAATTAGTTAATTTCTTAAGCAGTTTAGTCAAAATTTTCTATATAATGTTCTATAACATTATATACATTATTTGAGTCCTTATCTTTTTATCATGAACATTTAGTTTCCTTCAGTTTTTTGAGGTTCCTGAAACCCCATTCACTAAATAGTATTTAAAAGATTGGATAATGTTTACATATATTTGTATCATTACTTTTGTGTCTACAAATGCAGCTTAAATTTAAATTAATTTAAAATGTATGATTTCATTATGCATTTTCTTACATGTGTATAACTGTTGTCATGTAAAATGATCTATGATATTTTTTGGCATTAAAGAAGAAATTTTTTTTATTCAAAAATATTGGAAACAATGACTTAAATCAAATGATATTTTTTTTCAGTCTTTAGTTATTATACCATAAAGTAATGTCTGACTTTCCTCCTCAGGAAACTGTTTGCCGAATAGTCATTATGGTAAGTTTTTAAACATAAAGCTCATTTAAAGTTTTTTTTTTTGACCTTTAGGCCTTGAGCAACATCTGAACTAATTAATTACCTTTAGAAACAATTAAGATTTGTTAGGTATCTTGATTATGGTTTGTAGGCATGTGGCACTTATGTTTGAATAGAAAATTTTATCAATTTAATAAAAGCTAAATTCATCAATAAATTTTTTTATCACATAAAGATAAACTCTAAAACTCTCATATTCACCAGTTCCCACAAAATGAAGTCCTACTTTATTCAAACAATATTCAAGTTTCATCATAATTTGGTCTCAATCTACCAGCACCTTATACAGGTGCTGATAAACTTTTTCTGTAAAGGGCCAGGCAGTATTTTAGACTGTGTGTGTGAGCCATACAGTCTCTATAGTTACCATCCAACTCTGCTGTGTAGTGCAAGGGCAGCCACTGTCATTATAAAAATAAGTGGGCACTGCTGTGTTCCAATAAACTTTATTGAAACAAACTGAAATTTGAACTTCACATAATTTTCACATCACAAAAGTGTTGTTGTTTTTTTTTCAACAATTTAAAATTTAAAAAACATTCTTAGCTCATGGCCTACACCAAAATAGATGGTGATCTGAACTTGTCTTATGGGCTGAACTTTAGAGAAGTTCATATTTTCACCAGAACCTTAGAGAAGTTTATATTTTCATGAGCCCTGGGTTTCTAAGATTCCATACCTCTTCTTATATAGTCTCTATGAATTTCTCTCTCTCTCTCTCTCTCTCTCTCTGTCTGTCTGTCTTTTTTTCTAATTAAACACTGTTCTTATAAAACTGAGCTTAATATTGATTGAAAGAAAGAATGAATGAATGAATGAATGAGTGAATGATGATGGAAACAAATAAATGACATGTACCAAAACTGTTTACTGGGCTATTGCTACAGCCTGAGTCTTAGATCCACATGGACAGCTAGTTGTATTCATTTTTCTATTTCCAAAGACTGAAAAGTACTTGGAATGTGAAAATATTTTAGTAGCTTTTTGTTAAACTAATGTTTTGAAGGTATATCTTAGAGACACACCTTTGGAGAATGGATTTTATTCTTTATGGACATTCTTACATTTCTGAGTTGAAATAGTTCTACCTGATTCTCTACAAAATTGCTGTATCTAGACCCCTAAAGCTAAGTTAGGAGTTACAAACATCCACTTTCCTGTCACTACTTGTAGACACATGCTTGTTTATTTTTGGCTAATTAAAATTAATCACCCTAGTTCTCCCTTCCCTTCAAGGGCATTACTTCCCATTAACTTCAGTGAAGCTTATTTGACTTCAGTGGAAGTTTTTGCCTGCATAAGGACAGTGAAGCACCAGGAAAAATATCTTTAAGGCTGTCATTTGTCACTACGAACAAAGAAGGAGAGATCCTTAGGCATGAGGCACCGCAGTGTACTTCACAAGACTTTCTTAATTCTAGCCTCACTGATATCTCATGACTGCCACATAAAAGTAAGCATCAGAATTATAATTGAATGATTCTGAAATATCAGAGACAGAACCTCTGAAAAGGAGGTTCACAAACATATTCTTTAGCAAAGTTAGTGATTCAAGTACCTACAAACGACCAGAACACTGTTGACAGCACTTTCGTCACAGCCCATACGTTCACTTTGAGTAGGTGCTGAATAGGAAAATGAGGTAGCTTAACTTGATTCCATCAGCACACAATTCTTTGACAACCTTCCACAATTCAGAACACCTTAAGAAACAAAAAGTTAAAGAGGGAGAAGGAACTGAGCAACCACAGTGATATCATAACACCCACGCTTTAAAACTTGAGCTTTTTATTCATAGTATATTTCATACAGACTATGAGATATTAGGAGTGCTTGTAAAACTAGAGAGTCCTATCTGGTGTACCGTGGTGTCAACTGGGTGCAAAATTCCACATTTGAAAGTTCTCTAAGTATTAAATTAATTCAATCTAGGCTTATTGTTTTTAAAACCTACTGTTACTTTTTATCATAAAACCAGCATGGCATTTTTCCAAAGATAATTGTTCTAGAATCTTCACCTTAATTCTGCCATATAGAACTGCTTCTTCTGTATTTTCATAACTTCTTTTTATTGAGGTATAATTGACATGTAACATCATGATATTAGTTTCAGGTTTACAACATAATGATTCGATGTTTATATATATTGCAAAATGATCACTACAAGAAGTCTATTCAACTCTGTCAGTCTGGTTAACTACTCTAGTCTTTACAAGATTGTTTTCCAACATTTAAATGAGATAATATACATATGTCCCCAGCTTTAAAGCTTGACACTCAGCACCTTCTTTATATTTTATGTCTTTGGAATTAAACAGAATTATTAGCTGACTAACCTGGAAGAAATATACAGCAAAGGATCACAGTGCAACTCACATCCACAAAGAAGGGAATGAGGGTACAAGGGAAAAAATTGATATACATAGATTTTCAAGTCCTACAGCTGTGGATTTATATATATTATTTAGATGTCCTAAATTGTCCAATAAAGTTGTTATTGACTTCATTGATATTTGGAGTTTATAATTAAAAAATTTTTAAAAGCTATGTTCTCTAAACTTTAGTCATCCTGTGCTTGTCCTCATCAATTAGTTTCTCTCCATCTAAACAAAATATCTGTTCTTACCTGAAATTCCATCACTTAAGTTATTCTTTTAGTTTTAGACACTGTCTCTGCAAAAATCTTCTATTAAAGTGCACATCATCTGGGTCAGATGAAACGTTAACTGTTACAATACACTGAATCTTTGAAAAAAATCAAGTAGTCTTATTAAAGCAGTGTTGCCTTTGGGGGTGGGGGACGATAAATAGGACTCAGATAAAAAGAGCTAGATCTTAGAAGAAGAAACCAGGAACAGCCCAAATACTTGGGGTTCTAGCCTGCATGGGATAGTGTGTATATGCTGTGATTCAGAGTGGTGGAAGATGGCACAAATAACACAAGCATCTTGGTTGGGGAGGGAACCAAATCCAATTTCACCTGCTTCACAGTTCTAATGAAGACAAAAAGCATTGCAGGACAAATAAAACCATCTTCTAAATCTCCCCCACCATCCAACTAGAAGATCTTTGCCTTTATAAGTATTGACTTTCCAGTAGAGCAGCAGATAAGCACTGTGTAGTCTTCAATGTAGGTAGGCACTCCTCTGTAAAAGGAAGAATTACAATATCAATCACCATAATCGATGCTAAAGCCTGAAGCTAGATTTGGATGGGAGACTGAACCAATCTTTCAATCAATGAATGAGGCATTCCTATTGACAGAGGTTTCCTTCCAGCTCCATTTCTCAGATCCAGAGAGAGGTACTCTGGAGAGTTCATTTCTTATTTTTTATTGTTTAGCCTCTGTTTGTTTGTTTTTCCCATAGAATAGCTTAGAAAACCCATATTGATGTAGTAGGATTCCTAATATAAGCATTCTTATATAATTTTTCTCTACATAGATTATTTCCACCCATCCAGAAACAAATGTATTCTCTCAAACAGCGTTCCCCAAACTTTCCTGATAAAAAGTGTTACATTAGGTAATTGTTAAAGTTACAAATCTCGGGGCTGCATAACCCATGCCTAGTAAGAGAGAGGCCTGGAAGTCTGCATATTTAGCACACTGGTGATCTCCTTGATGAGAGCCTGTCACCACCAGACCTGCTCTTTTTATATTCCCTGCACAGGACATGGCGCTTGAGACATACCATCAACAAAATTTTGTGGACTTACTAAATGAACAAATCTCATAGTTATTATAATGGCCAAATGGCCAATCTATTCCTCCAGCATCCAATTCAGTTAGTCCTCAAAGTCTGCTGACTTTACCTCTCTAAGAATCTTACATTATTTCCCCCTCCCCATTTTTATTCTACCCTAATTTGTGTTCTTTTCATCTCTTCCTTTAAGTAATTCTATAGCTTCTGAATTAATTTTCTTCCCTAAGGCCTCTCTCATTGTTACCCAACACTTAAAGTTCTGTCAGAGGAATCTTTCTAAAACGCAGATCATCACATTACTTGAAAATCTTTCAACAATCAACCCTTCTCCCTCCAAACCTGTGCACAGAACTTGGCACAAGAATAGGCCCCTGAAATTTGTAGGGATATAATTTGTACCAAAAGTTCTTTAAAACCTAGCCTCAACCTAACTTCCCAGTTTCACCTGTAGTCACTATCTGTAGTTATATCAGTGCCTCAACAGCCCCTGCACAAGCCCAAATCCTAATCCCTGTATTTCTCTCAATGATTAGGCCATTTGTACTCCTCTCTCTTTTGCTAAGGCTATTACTTCTGCTTCCTATACCAATTCTTTTTACCCCTTCTCTTTCCCTACTCAACAAGAAAATCCTATTTCTAAGTGTCCCTCTGGCTGTGTTAGCAGATCTACCTAATCCCAGATTAGGATACTTTTAAGTACTGACCTTTTTCTCTCTTTTAGGGTGCTATAACATTCCTCCTACAATTACATGGTCAATCATATGCCCCAGGAGCTATGGGGCTTGAGTCTATGGGGTCATCCTGAGCTGTTCTGGGGCTGCATGGCCAGCCAGTTCCAGAAGAAATGTGCAATATTTCTTTGGGGGTATCTTGTCAGATGGTGCCAACATGCTGATTTGGTATGACTCTCAAGTAAGACACAGGAGGAGTTTAAGATTCTAGGGTACCTACAGTCCCCTGACAATCTTTGGCTTGAGCCATGTATGTATGTGTCCCATGTGTTTACTCTCATCCACCCGTGTTTTGACCAACCACAGTGCCACCTTCAATCTACAGTACCTGAGAGTAGTGGAAATGGCTACAGATGTCATTTATCCAATGTGCCTATCATTGTTGACATCCAGAGAAATCACATGCCTCTGTCAGTCAGTCCTCCAGGTGGCTACTACTATCTTCTCTAGGGGTTCCACGATCATTGCTCCATAGTACCAATTGGTCCTTCCCATTAATATCTTGATTTATTGATTTGGTAACATTATACTAAACCAAGTAGATTTCGATGCTGATCGAAAGACAGATTTTCTTGTGCAAATGGGACCATTCTTTCTGTTCAGGCCCTTGTTCCTTGTTTGCCTTCCCTGCTGGTGGAGGTATATAGAGACAGGGGTGCAGACAACATTGAGAGATCACATTTCAAGGATGCAATGACTGTAGCCTAAAAAGCATGGTTGGAAGAGTAAATTTACCATGATAAGGAAACAAGTTATTCACACACACACACACACACACACACACACACACACACACACACACACAGTTTTTTTTTCTGGCATAGTCTGGTCAAGACTTACATTTGTAGTTGTCATCAATGAAGCACAGAAGCAACTGCTGAGAAAATCGTTGGAAACCAGTGTTCATAGGCAGCATAGTGGAAGACAAGGTGACATAAGCAATGTTGTAACTAGCACTAAAAAATGGTACTCATCACAACTAGGTAACTGCAAATGCAAGAGGTCTATATTTCCATTTATACAGGTTCCGAAGAGTCATGGCATTATAAGTAATAACAGCATTACTATATTTTTCTCATGGTGGGAGTTGATTTTAGTCAGAAATAGTAAATCTTAAAATTAAAAAAGAGAAGAAAAAACATAAAGTCTCTTGTACCTGAACCAGAAAAAATAGTGCCTAGACACTGAAGGATTTTCATGTACCTTGACTGCACAAGAAAAAAATGCCTAAAATTTTCTTCTCTACTTAGTTTTCTAAATATTCAATGATTTACCCTTGAATTTTCAATACCATTTAAATGGTTACATAAAAAGAGATTTGGGAGTACAGGGAGGTGTGGTCCTGCATACTTTTGGGGCAGCTCTGTTTATCATGTACTGTGCTAAGCAACTTATGTGCACTATCTAGTTTTATGTCTTTTATATTCAGAACAACTCTTTGAGACAGTTATTATCTTATTACATAGAGAATAAAACCTAGAAAAGTTAAGTTTTCCATGCACACAGTTAGTTAATGACTGAACCAAGATTCTAATTATGGACAACCTGATTCTGATGTGTACATCAATTTCAGAAAACCCAGGACAAACCTATCCAACCCAAGTCATATTCCCTGGGTTAGGATTACTCTTATACTTGCCGTGGGATTATTATCATTATCATCATCATCACTATTGTTAATAAAATATTTGTTGAATATTAGGTGTGTGCCGGACAGCATTCTAAGCATTTAATGTACATTATTTATTAAATGATCTTAACAACCAAATGAGATCCACGTCAATAATATTCTCCAATAATAAGAATACTATTGGAGAAATTGAGGCTTCAGAGTGGTTAGGTAACTCGCTCAAGTTTAGTCAGCTGACATTGGTAGAGCAGGGAATCAAACAAGGTTTCTTGACTCTGGATCCCAAGCAAATCAGAACCAAAATTCTGGTTTGGTTTCTTCAACCTATATTTCTGAACTAAGTTGGTACTTACTATATAGAAAACAAAACATTATGAACCATAATATATAATTGGGATCAATCTATGATTTTTCTCTCTGGTCTGGTCATTCTTTCCATTAACTTTCACAGGCAGTGGCAGAATCTCAGGGCTTAGCATTGCCAGTGTAATGGCACCTCCAATTCTTGTAGATACAACCTTTGCAGCTAGGTGTGGTAGTCACAGAAACAGAACCACAGCTTCAATTGCCACTGAGTGAGAATTCCCCAAGGGGGAATGTGTTTTAACTCAAGAATATAAAATCATTTATTCATGAGAAAGTCATGTGTGTTACCATATGCATGTGTATGTAAATACATATGTGTCCATCCCATTTATCTCATATCTTTTTTTTTTTTTGCTTAGTGTAGTTATTTCTGTCTTTGAATAAAGAAAATTTTATAATTGAAGGTGTATATTTAGCCATAACACAGAAACAAAGAATATATCAAATATCACATCCATTATAGATGCTTTGGCTTTAATATAAATGCAATACAATTTTAGCTAAATATCTGGCCAAAAATCGATTATAGCAGTAATTAGCCAAGCATGTGAAACTATTTGAAAAAATTCAGATAACTGACTAAAAATTCTAATTTTTACATGCCTACCACCACACTCTTTATCATGTAATGTTTTTGCTCTCATTACTTAGAGCAACAAATATTTTACTGCTTCAAACACTCTTAGTAATAACGTACATACAAAAAAAAAACGGAAACAAAATGTAATGGCATAGAGATTCATAAATGATCATTTTTATCTTTAAAAAAAACTCATTCAGAGCAAAAATTCATTTACCACCATCAACTCCTTGTTTTGTTTCAAGATTCCATTGATCATTTTCAAATGGTGAAAAACCTCTTTACCACCTTCTATATTTCATCCCAGGTGATTGAACTTTACATTTTGATTTCTAAATGGGCAGAGAGATGTACTGTAATGAGAACACAAAGAAACAGGTTTATAACTCGGTACATTATGGCATCGGGTTCAAAGCAGTGCCCTAAGCCTTTGTTTCTGTCTCATGCAGATAAACTACAGTATTTTCTAAGACTGTAACATTGCAGAATATGAAGAAGAAAATAAAAATAAAATGCAAGAAAGAGAAAGAAAGAAAATAAATTAAAACAAAGCAAAACTCTTGGAATAGTTTAGGCTGCAGGGTATTTTCCCAGAGTTCTGTCCAAGAATAATCTAGTAAAAATGTGGACAGAGAACCACCGACCCCTGCTTTCCCCTGAACATATGCAGCTCTGATCAGTCTGGTATTTCAAGAAAAACAAGGTCTTAACCCGAGTCCTCAGACACATAACAAAGCGCACTTCACAGCTGTGATGCACAGCGACGATCGGCTCCGAGGCCTGAGTGGGTCCCAAGACAATGCCTCCTTTATCACCCAGAGGACAAATATCTAGACAGCAATATTTTCTGCTTGAATGCTTCAAGCAGCTCACACAACTCCTGACTGAAAGGGAAAACTGAGCTCAGAGTGTTTGCTGAGTGATTATTTTAATTTACTACTTGATGTAAATCTAAATGAACTGACACTCTCTCAAGATGGACAGAAAACAATCATCGCTGAGGGTGGGGGAGGCTGTAGGAAGAAAAGGGGGCACAGGAGAGAGGCCAATGTGGCACTAGCATCTGAGGTTTAGAGCAGGTTTAGCCAACTTTTGCAATGGCAGTGTAATAGATAGGGGGGCAAGCTCAGCATTCCGTTTCCCTCTCTCAATTACCATAATAAGTTCGGTAATTTTGTGCTGTTTATTTATCAGGCGAGGATAACAAAGAAAGCCGAGGAAGTCTGCTCTGGAAGCACCATGACAAAGCACCAGACAGAAAGCAGTCACGTGTGGGGAGATGAACAGAGACACCACTTCTCAAGCACCTGATTATTCTTTCTCAGTATTTAGAAGCAAAAATTATCCTTAAGAAAAACAACTGCATGCACAACAACACAAGCTTTACAGATGAGAAAATGGGGTAAGATGGGGATGTGTGGAAAATTAAAGGGCGACTTGACAAGTAAGTTTTAATTCCTTGTAAAAAGCTAGCTTTTCTTCATGTCAATTACTTGTCCAAACTTAGTGGTAGAGATAAAGATTTTTTTTTTCTTTTAATAACTGTTTCATTAGGTTCCCTTCTCCCTGGCCCTAGTTTCTTCAAGCAGAAAGTTCTTTGGATTCGATGAATATTTTTGAAAAACTAGATGGCAAAATAACTTTGTCTGGTTAAGATGAATATCAGATTTCTTTGTGGTGCTTGTAATATATTACATATCCCCACCCCCGCACCCACCCTCTCTGTCCCTGTCTCTGATGAAACACTGCACTAAACAGCCACAGGACCAAGAGATATATTCCTTTTTCCAAGTTTGCGTCTTCTGTCTGAAAGACTTTCATTTCAGCCATGTCTGCCTAGCATTCCTTTCAGAAAAGGAGCAGTGTTTACTAATGAGCATAATCCTCATTATTTGTAGCAGTTATAAATGGCACAGAGTGTGCATATAAATCTCCATACATGATCCTGAAAATATGTCCAATAGAGGAAAATAGATCAACCCTTGTTTTTCACAATCAGAATATAAAACCACATTATGGTCCTTATCTTTTTTACTTGTCTTTGTCAACCAGCTTAAGAGTGGTCTATTCATATAGATCTGGATGTGTATATATTAATATTAAACTTTAAAATATTCAATTATATGTTTTAAAATATTCAATTATATGTTTTATATGTTTTAATTTATATATTATCTATTTAGTAAATGTAATATATATTACATATTGTCAAGTACAGTTAAAAATTTTTCATTTTGAATGGATCTGAGTCATTGCTCTCTAACTAGGAGCCCTAGAGTTTTTCCTAATGACCTTGGACACTGCCACCAGGGCTACCATATGTGGTGAGTTAGGAAAAAAAAAAAAAAACAGAATGGATATTCCACCTATACTTTTATCTTTTTTATATGTTGGAGTTCCTGAAATTTTGAGTAAGACTTTACTTCAAAGAGGTAATGAAGCTTTTCTTTTAAAAAAAGATTGTTTAAAAAGGGAGGAGAGGGTTTCCTTGAAAACCATTTCTCTAGGTTGTCCTCAAAAGACTATATGGAAAGTAATGGGAAAAAAACACAGTCACCTCTCCAGATGCTGTCACTACAGGATGCCCTGTGGATTAGACACATATCAGTATAATTTATATTGTAAAGTTAACATTTCCAGCATTGCTTGTTTCTTCTTTGTCTGTGACCATCTCTATTTATATGTGTAGGTACATACATGTGGTGTGGTTTCTACAAAAACAAAAGAATTGTTTTGAGTCCTCCTCCATATTTATTTCCATGCCTTTCTGATGATAGGTCACTTGTATATCATTTTGTATACAGCATCTTAATTAGCAGCTGGTAAGTGAAGGGTGCACTTAGGTGCTAAGGATACAGAAATGATTAGGATAGGATCCCAGAACTCCAGTCATGGGGTTAGTTTGATTGGTGCTTATTTGTTTTATTTGGAAAGCACATGAGAGTAGGTGAATTATGTCAGACAGATTGGGTTGGGCACATAAGCCCATTCTCCGATCCAAAAATGTCATAAATGATCCTCTGCCTCATTTGTTGGGGGAACACCATTTTATGAATCAAAACTGAAGTACCCCATTGTCGGTAAGGATAAAGCCCACCTCTGATCACAACACCACATCAGATTTGCCTATGATATATACAACTTGCAAAATTTAGCTATACATTCTTAACACATTTCTATTCTTAAAAAACTAATTGATGCTTAGAACTTAGAGCAGTCTTTCGTAGAAAGAATATATTTTTTCTGCTTTTTTTTAGTATATGAAAAAGTTGACTCACAACAGTCTTTTTTAATACTTCTGACAGTGTTACGAAGAAGACATTATTCTCTTGGCATAGTTTTATCTGACTGTGACTTAGAGACAAGAAATAGAAGAAAGGGAAAAGAGCTGATTTTATTGAAAAAATACGGAGAATATATTTGATTGAATAATCAAAATAGGAATTTTCTTCTAGGTTATCATTCTTCACTCACACAAACATGGACAAGCCCAAGCAGGGACTTTAATAGGCTTTTGAAATAACTCTTTCATAATACAGTAGACCATACAACTGTTTATTTTATTTCCATAATAAACCCTCATTAAGTATATTTATCTAATGATATGACAGAACTGAAGGGAAAAGGAATATAAAAATATATATGCATGTGTTAAACATTAGCCCTTGCAGAAGATTTATAAATAAATTACATATAATTTATAGAATCATGCCATATTTATAATTGCATGTTTAAAGCAATCTTTTTATGGTAATTTTATTGTATGGCCCACTCTAAGAAAAGGAAAATTATAAATTTATATTTCCAGAGTTTACTGAGATGTGCTGTTTTTTTTAGGTAAAATTGTATTGTTTAAAATTCAGAGTGGAAAATGAAGCTTCTATTTCAGTGTGACTCATTCCGCATTACTAAACGTTCAGAAGGCTCAGCATAAAAAATTAAATGTTCACTATTTCTCAAAGAGGTCATTGCTTAAATTCCAAATTAATTTTCAAACAAGGCTGCTACAAAAGAATCAATAAACTTTGTATGACAAAGCAAAACTCTGCCAGTGCCTTCAAGATAAATAATAAACAGATCCTCCTTTGAGAAGAATGAAGGATTTCAACTTCCTATGCAGGCTTTCAGTGTGTGTTCATTCTTACAGTGCCTTCTGAAATTATTTAAACATTAAAAACAAACAAATAAAATATAAAAATAAACAAACAGAAAACCAAGCTTGAGGCTATAAAATACCCAAGGAACCAAAAAAGCCAAACCCACTGGTCCCAAAGTGTATCATTTATTGTTAGGATGTTCTCCTTGACACCTTAGACAGAAACAATTAAGTGAATTAACTTGTCATTATGGTGAGAAAATAAAATACATTATGCTGTATACATCTAAAGTATGACATAACCTTATAAGGTAGGTCGAGTGTCCTGTTAATCTTTGCTTTCAGATGAGAAAACTGATGGTTAGATGAAATGCCCAAATTAATTAATTCATTCAACACATATTAATGTTTAGGAATCATCTACTGTACTCCAAGTTGGGAAATATCTGTGAACAAAATAATGTCCTGGACTTCAAGGAGGTTACATTTTAGCTTTAGAGACAGAAAGTAAAATGATAAAGAGAAACTATGTAAGGTACAGAGAAAAATAAAAAGAGTACAAGTAGGGAGAGGGGGCACTACTATAGGCATACAGTCAGGGACATCCTCCCTAAGAAGGAAACATTTGAGCAAAGATCTGGATGAGGTAAGGGATCATGGAAAGATGTAGCCATAAAGCATTTTACACAATTCAAAGGCCCTGAGTTATGAGTAAAGCTGGTACATTCCAGGACAGAAAGCATAGCAGAAGAGAGAAGAGAAGAGGTGGGGAAAGAGGTCATGGAGGCAGGTGAAGGTTAGATCATATAGGCCTTGTACACAAAAGTCAGAGAAACAGTCAGAATATGCAATATCATGCTGTGGTAACAACAGACCCCCAAATCCCAGTGGCTGAAGACACCAGAGGTTTATTTCTTGCTCACACAATGTCTATGACAGTTAGGGGGACAGATCAGCCACAGTCAGTAACATTAATGGTCATTATATCAGGGAAAAGAAATCTCTGAAGGGTCTTTTCTCAGCAATTAGCTTTCCAAAGTGGAAGTGACACATCACTTCCACAAACAAGGCATTGGCTGGATCTAGTCAAATAGTCACATTCAATGATGGTGAGAGTAAGGAGAAGGAACAGATATGAACAGAAAGCACAATTTGCTGTATGTTCATTAAGTAGAGAGTGATACATATTTTTAAATAGTATTAATGAATCATGTGGTCAGAATATAGGATTTTATTCCAGTGAGATAGGAAGCCATGAGAGGCTGATGAGCTGCTTTGACAGGATCATTTGGTATTTGCTTGGAGAATATGAGGCAAGGGAGACACAAGAGGAGCAGACTGACCAGTAATTAGATTGTCGCAATAATTTAGTTGAGAGAGAATCATGGCTGGGCTAGGGTAGTAGTTGTAGAAGTTGTAAAAATGACTGGATTTGGGATTCCATGTTGAGTAGAGTTATGCTTAAGTGTGTGAAAGAGTTATGCTTAAGTGTAGTAAAATATAATTAGAAATAATGGAGTCTGTGGGTAGAGCATGCTTATAGCATGCAAATTCATTTCAAACTATAGCATCAACTTAAGAAAACAAAATTTTGCAACTTCTGTAGTAAAGCATGCTGCCTACTTAAATAAAACTATTTTAAATAATGAATGAGAAAATAAAGCAACCGATTTACTAGTCTTGAGTCTGAAGAATGTTAGTGACACTTTGGCAGATACATGGTAACACATAAACCTGTACCTAACAAAGTACTCACCAGCTGGTAAAAACAGCTTAATCAGGAAGTGACAGACTGATTTAACATCTATTCAAAACCTACTGTATAATTTCCTTCTCATCTGGATTGAATTAGATTGTGTGAACCTTGGGATTTTAGGCTCAAAACAGACTGCTAAGCCCTGTCTTCTACTGAACAGTGGTTCTACCAATATTTGGTGTGCCAAGTTCAGTGTGTAAAGAAATTACCTGGCATGTATAAGTGGCAATTTCCATGGTCATTAGATCTGGGATGGGGCATGGGAGTCTCCACTTCCAGCAAGTGCTCCATTTTGATATGGGCAATCTAGGGGCCACATGTTGAGAAATCTAAGAAATTGTGGCTCTGCCTGATTCTTAAAACATGTTACAAATCTGAGCTTCAATGAGCATGGAAAGAGTTAATACAGTCTTACAATTCCCACTCAGTTCTTATACTATTCTTGGATGTGGTCAGCATCTATTATTACTTAGGCTTCAACTATCAGAGAGGGAGAAAGCTCTCGGGTAAGTAATCCATCAGATGGTTAGGTGATGTCTCTGTTTCTGTCTCTGTCTTTATCTCTGTCTCTCTCCGTCTTTCTCTTTCTCTCTCCCTCTCCCTTTTACCCTCTCTCATTTTTGAGTTCTTCCAACATTCCAGGCACAGTATCAGGTTCTAGAAGTAGAACATTGATTAGAACAAACGGATTCCTGCCTTCATGTAGCATAGATTTTAGAGAGAATTTTTTTTCTAGTTCAAAAAAATGAGATCAGTGAATAAACAATATTCACTACTCTGGCAAAAATATTTTGACTTCAGTCAAATGGTAGTCACTGAAAAAATTAATGTCAGAAAACTATAACATGGACTCAGTATTTGGTTGAATCTTGAAGTATTCAAGGGAATAGGGAATCAGATGGCTTACCACAGTCTTATTACAACTACCTGTTCTTCTCTTTGGAAGTTTAGAGCGTATAACATTTTGTTACTAAGCAAGTAACATAAGTGAGTGATATGCAGTCATAAAAATACATATGTGTGAATATCTTGTGTAAATGTCTGCCAGGTACTAAAGCAATCAGAAGAAAATTAGTGACTTCTGATTGTTTCATTAAAGAATTTGGACACAATGTTTCTAAAACTAAGGTTGTTTTTTTTTTTTACAGTGGAAAATCTGGAAGATTAATATAAATTTTTCTATTTAAACCATTAATTTGACTATTCAAAATATTATACGAGCCAAACAAAACATATTCACAACCCATATTTTATCAATGGTTCCCCCATTTGTGGCCTCAGTCTATGCACTATGGCATTTGTCACTTAATGAATTCCTGTAACATTTTTAATCTCAATGAAGTAGTAAATTTCATGAGATCAGGGTCACTTATCTCTTGCATCATCCAGCCTAGTACTGATCATATGGTAGGTGATTGGAAGGTAAGGTGCAGTGAGTGAGTGGAGACTCAGAACCAGATTGCACAGGTTCAAATCCTTGCTACACCACTTAGAAACTATGATTGGGGCAATTCTTTTATTTGTGCTGCATTTTCCTTAACTGTTAAATGGAGATGATATTAATTATAACTATCCCATAAGGTTATTTTAAAGTTTCAGTGAGTTTATATTTGTAAATATTGAAAATAATACTTGGAACATAGAACCGTATACCTTTTTTACATTAGTTAAATTAAAATGAAACATAAATAACACTTATTATATAGAATTGAGTGATCTATTTATACTTCTAATTTCATTCAACGATAGGAACTCATTTAGAAAATGAGTCATTTTTTTCTCTATATAAAGAACCAAAGGTATAAATATCTGACTCAAAAAAATTAAGAAATATAAAACCCAACCATAAGTCTGTTATAATGTTTTTTTAGACACTTGTTTTTTAGATTTTTAAAATACATTTTTGAGAGAAAACTAATAACAGTATATGAAATATTCTTTGCTTTTTAATACCAAAGCAACAGGTGTGTGTTTCTAAACAGCTGATGAACATCTGGGCCATTTAGTGCACTGGTTTTTAATATTTCCCATTATTTATTCATTATGTGCTTACCTATTAAACTATTTAGTGATTCCTCATAAATTAAAGCAAATTGATTAATTGTGTCAAATGTTCTAATGAATATATTTTTTAGTGTAGAGGATTTCTATGCTCTTTTTCACATTGGAACTACACTGGTATATAGGCTGCATGCAAATTTTCTGTATTTAGAGTATTGGATACTGAGGCATAATTTAAGATGCATGCTTATTTTTAAAAATGCATCCTGTTTATTTCTGTACTTATAGAAAATTTATTTTCGCCAATAGTTATATAAGAAAAAGAAGTATTATTGCACTTGGGCACTGTGCTAAGAATTGTAATGATATTTAGATTTAATCTCCACAATATCCCTATTTCCCTCAATTTTAAAACTGAGAAAACTAAGATTTAAAATGTTAGATAGTCTTCAGCCATGCCGCCCTGAACAAGCCTGATCCCAGATCTCAGAAGCTAAGCAGGGTTGGGCTTGGTTAGTACTTGGATGGGAAACCACCTAGGAAGACCAGATGCTGTAGTCATAAAAAATAAAAAAAAAAAAAAATAAGGGATTGTAAGCTGACAAGGTTCTTGCAATCTATGAGGTCAACCAAGGGTTGTCTCACCTAAAAAAAAAAAAAAGTTAAATAATGAGAAAGCTGATTAATTTCACAAAACCATAATGTGCCACAAATGAGACTTGAGCTGACCCTGGAGTATGGCCAAAAGAGAAAAGTTTTGGAACCTATTCAACCTCATAAATTGTTTTTTTCAACTGATATAAATAAATAGAGGGTGACATCAACCCTCAACTCAATCAAATGAAAATATTTATTAAGCAGCTAATACATGCCAGACACTATTTCATTCTCAGACTCTTTTATTTTCTATTTCTATACAGCTGAGTTAAGAATGTTTTAGTCAATAACATTGCTTCTAAATAGAGAGCAGTGGTTCTCAATGTGTGGTGCCTGAACTGACAGTATGAGTAGCATCTGTGAAGCTGTTGGAAATGCAGGTTCTGGGGCCTCATCTCAAACCTGCTGAATTGGAAACTCTAAGGGTGAGGCCCAGCAATCAGCATTTTAAACAGGCCTTGAAGTTGGTTCTGATTCCCACTTACGTTTGAAAAGCTCTGGTAGAATGACTGAGAATACCTGTTACCAACAGTAGAGGTTTGTGAAGAAAGAGAAGTATCCAACCATACAAGGCCTTTCAAATCTAAGGTGTAAACTCCCATGGAGACCAGAGCATTAGTGAACAAACTGCAAACTGAGAGAAATGAAAAAACTCTGAAAAGAGACCCGATTCCCTGAGGGCAAGTGGTCTTCTCTGAAGGCAGTGCAGAGGTAAATACAGATCTCAAAAATGTAGCAATCCTACAAAGTGCATCATTTGATTTTCTAACAGAAAGCTTTTGGTTATGGGTATGCCACCTGGGGTGTAATCCTGTTCTAATCTGAAAAGCAACCACCCCTCCCTACTCACAAAACATTCATCTCAGAAAGCTGTCACCTACTCAGCCAAGTGTAGTTGCTTCTATTTATTCTTCTTTCCGAATCAAGGGGCTAAAATAAATCTATTCAGAGGTAGACACTGGCAATAATTTTCACTTATTCAAAGCAGTCACCAGTTCCCTGAGCCTCTGATAACCTCATCTGTCAAATGGGTGGATTTCACTCCTGATCTCTTCTACCTCTAACTTTGCTTCCAAGGATCTCTGATCCCCAGAAAAATGGTGAGCTTATGTGAATTGATTTAGACACTGTCTTGACTAATGGTACAAGTCACAGGGCACATAAGCACCTAATGAACCTGCTATGTCAGTGCATAAGCCAGATTCATCCCATATATTTTCATGGTCACTGAGCTTGGGACAATCATTCCACTGGAGAGTAAAAAAGATCAAGAGAACACGAGACCACCTTTTTATTTGTTCAGATTCCTACTTTGTTCTTCCCTGGTTTTATTTGTATTCCAAACATAGAAAATAACGTTTATTTGCATGTTTAGAGCAGACGGCTACTTTTAAAAAATTAATGACTGCTTTTCTAGAGGATGGAGGATGGTCAAGAGGAACCACAGTGGTGCCTTAAGATGCCCGTTTTTAAAGCTGTATTTGGAATGTGGCACATTATAATTGACAGACTTGACAAGCATTCTGGTTTCACGGGCTGCATGTCAGGATTCCTGCCCTATATTTTCATATCACCAAGCACTTTCAGTGTGTCCTTGAACTAATTTAAAATCTCCCTGGGTTTCAGGTTCCCCATCTTCGCTGAAGGGCCTACATCATTTGCCACGTGCTTCCAAGATGTTCCTAAGCAGGCGGTGAGCTGTCCTCCGGCCTTGAGAGACTTCTTATCTCTTTATCACCAATGTTGATATATATTTGCTTATCATTCAGAGAGAGCGACTCATATAGTTCATCTCTTCCCCCCAAATAATGTGAGAATTGCATCAACCAATGAAAAAAATTGACAACTAGTGTTTTAGTGCCATAAACTCAGTTCGACCACGTTATTTTCTCAATCTTTCAACTTCTATTTTCTACATTTTATAGATACAAAAACAGCTTACATTTTCTTCAGACTTTTAAAGCCAACATTTAAGGCTTTGAGATTCTTCTTTTCTCCCCCAATTCAGTGAGTTTTAATTAATTCCCTGAGGGGGGAGGGTATTCAGAATGTCTGATAGTTTCAGACATTCAACTGATTGTATTATAAAAAATGGTTTTAATAATGACTGGTATATTTTAAAAACAGATTCCCCCCACCCCACATACTGCAGTGAGGCAAAACAAAGAACTCATCTTGCTGTAGGTATAAAGAAGCAAAATATAATTGACAAAGGTAATCGGATAGAGCCACATTGTTTTAAAAAGCTATTTTAAAAAAATGTTTGACTCCAAAAGAGGTTAGATTCTTCATCAACCAAAGCTATGGAAAGAAACAACTGGCATGTATAACTTATTTGCATTAATTTTTACTGCCTTGGTCAAAGAGCCCCACCAGACTGAAACTTGCGAAGAATTTTTTCGATTTGGCTTCGTCAGAACAGAATTAGCTCCCTTGGTGAACCTGCGTGAAAAGAAGCTAGTTTTGGGAAATAAGCAATGTTCATAGGAAAGAGGAAGTTTCAGGCAAACATATGGTTGAAATGCTCTAGTCGATTTCAGATCAAGCTGAGAGAGTTGAGATCCGTTGGTTCAGAGATCCAGTTCACTGCACATTCCTACTGTGCCTGACTACTAATTGCATCCTATGTTTGTCAATCAAATATTTGCAATTAACAAAAATATTCCCTTAAGAGACATATAACAGAGCTGGCAAAGGATCTGGTGCTTTGCTAAGTAGAGCTAGCTGCACACAGAAAATAAAAAATATATATAGTATGAAAAATATTCTGCTTCTGATGACACAGCTAGGCACTCCCAGTCAAAACATTAACAAGCAGAATAGGTGGCATGGGGGCTTTTCAAAAGGATTTTGTTCAAAGAACAGAAACTTTGATCTCAGTGTCTCTGACCGCTCCTCCACCTCTGATTCTTCAATCTACAAGTACATATAGTGGTTTAATTTAACTCTGTGCATAATTTGCCTAAGGATAAAAGTTGATCTAGATTTTTTTAACTCCAATTTTACAAATGCTCTACTTTTTTTACTCCCCCCTCCTCCTCACACACAGATTTCAAGAGGCAAGGCTGAAAAGGAAGGTGACTGGAATATTAAGGACTGTGAGATATTCTAAGGAAACTCTAATTTGTAAATTGGTAGAAATGCCAGTAATTTGTTGGGAATTGAAGACCTTCTGTATTCAAGAGTGAAGCTCGGCAGCTGTGCACTGTTGTTTTATAAATCAATATTCCATCTGAAGGTGGTGTTTGAATGTTTGTGTCATTGGGGTTTGTCTTCAAAATAGTTCTATGATAAGACATGTTCAAACAAAACAAACACAATCCCTTCCCGGTCCTTTAGGATAAAGTCCAAACATAATTTCACAACAGGATATAACATTCAAATCAACTACAGAACTTCTGTAATGACATAAAACTCCTCGACCACAGAAATGCTATTGAATTGGAAATTCTTTACAATATTCTCGAAGACAGGACTGTGTGGCTGTCAGATTAACAAAAGTCAAGAGGAGGTGAGACAATGCTCATCACTGCAAAAAGAGCTTTATGCATAATGAACAGGATATGCATTCCTATTTAGGAAATTAAGGTGAATCCAAGGTGACTAGGGGTCACACAAGGAGTCACAACGGTCACTAACTGGAAAAGTGAGCATTAAAAATTAGTATTTGGTTTAAATAAATTCATTTCAATCATTATTAGATATAGGCTTAATCAAAAATAATTGCTCAAGTGAATTTTTTTGGTGTTATCTGGTTATCATCTGGCTCTGAGCCTCAGGGATTCTGTGCTGAGATTTCAGTTGCTGTATGAGAAAGGAGAGTTGAAGCAGGGCTATTTTTTGACTTTTGTCAGTTCTCCACCATTTAGATATAGTCCATCAGCACAGTTACTACCAGAGTGAGCCCCCAAAGAATGGAGAGTCTAATACAAATACATGAATTCATTTCCATAGGTAAAACCTGATATGTGATCAGTAGGGGAAAAAAGTATAATGTTATTGTCATTCTCATCTTATTTACCCAAAGAACTGTTACAGATGATGAAAAAAAAAACAGGCCACGCCAGGGGTTCTAAAAACTCAAATTTAAGCCATCAGTGGGGCTAAATGCCTCTGTTACTCTGCTTCAGTGGTTTACAAATATTTTTTTATTATCTCCTCCATCAATAAAATATTCTTGAGCACATGCTTCCAATATATATATACACAATTGTATTAATAAGTTAGATGCATTATAAAGAATTCATAAAACAGAATATTTGAAAAGAGAGGATAAAAGTAATTAGAAATCAATGCTACCTTCCCGAACTCCATTTTCTGTGTACCCTCAGATCAGTACACTTATTCTTGAGACTGGATAGGTGGATGAACTGAGAAGGACCCCAGTTTTTTCTAAGTGGTCTGATCTCAGCTGCACTGGAACAGAGGAGCAAGTGGAAAATCCTTGTTTGCAGCCACTGAACACCATCACTAAGCTGAGGATTAAGTGGGGAAATGCTTGTTACTCAGATTTGCAGAGCTGAGTAGAGAACATTGTTGGTTCATTTTAATTCCATCTGCACAGAAGCACACTAATAACAAGATGAAAACCAAAAAATTCTCTCAAAGAATTCTTTTTGATTAAGCCCAAGTGCCATCTAATAATAGCTGAGATTGAATTTTTTTTAAACCAAACAATTAATTTACTCCACACCCTTGGTATGGGAAGAGGGAAGGTGATGCAGATGAGTATATATAAAAGATGCTAGGAGAAGCTTAGCAGAAAGAATAGAAAGAGAAACTAACTTGGCTTTGGCAGAGAATTCTGGCCCTGCCATTTGTAAGTTGATCAACGCTAGGCAAGTTGACTTCACTTGGTCCTTTCACTCCTCAACTATTTCTCTGTAAAATAAGGATAATAAAGTCTTGTGTCAGAGTCATTTGAGCATTAGCAATAATTTATATAAAGTGACTCACACAGTGTTTTGTAGCAGCTGCTCAATAAATGGTGATCACTCCTGTTATATAGCTGGAGGAGACAATAAATCCTAAACTTTGCCAAGAATATTCATTTCTTTTTCAAGTAGATCAAATTGTAATATTGGCAATTATGAGAACATTTTTCTTTTAGAATTCCAAGTCTTTTCATTTCTGTTATCATATTTAATCCTTACAATGAATTTGAAAGATAGATAAGACAAGTATAAGTATCCCATTTTAGAGAAATAGAAAGGTTGATAAATCATAGTCACACAGTGGTGGAGATGAGAATTGAACTCAGGACTCCTAATTTCTGGACAAGAGATGAGAAGGAAACAGACATATTTGGTACCTACTACTTTCTATCAAATAATTCAACCAGATAGACTCGACTCCGCGCGTGTGTGTGTGTGTGTGTGTGTGTGTGTGTGTGTGTGTGTGTGTGTTTAAAGAATTTTTTTCCCTCTCTTAAGTTAACTGTTTAGCCCAGTAGCACATTATTGCCTGGGGAATTCTTTTGTAATAAAATAAATATCACAACACAATGAAATGAAGAAATGAAAAAAAGCATCTGTCACATGTGCTCTTCTCTATTAAAACTTTGCTTTGGCTGTTATTTTGAGACATAATAAACAGTAAATGTCTATATCTTTTGCTAAATATGTTTTTGTTTTTCTTCCAACAACTTAAATGTTGAATGATGTCAGTGCAATTTAAAAAAAAAAGAAAAAGAACACACACATACACACAAAAAAATCGAGAGGCAAGTTTCATATCCACCACCAACAAATTTTAGCTCTAACAAATTATGCTTCATACAATGCACTGCATTGAAAAAAATATTAACTGACTTTCTTCCTTTTTTTTTTTTTTTACCCAAGAAAATTCTGATACTGGTTCCAGTACTGGATTGAACCTCAGAATGTGATCTTGTTTGGAAGTAGAGTCCTTGCAAATGTAAACAGTTAAATTAAGGTGAGATCACACTGAATTCAAGTGGGCCCCAAATCTAATATGACTAGGGTTCTTTTAAGAGGAGAGGGCACCTAGATTCATGGACTCACACGAAGGAAAGATGACCCTGGGAAGATAGAGGCAGAAATTAGTGTGATACAAGACAAGGAATTCCAAGGATTTCCGGCAAGCATTAGAAGTTAGAAAGAGGCAAAAAAGAACTCTTCCCTAGAGCAAAAAAGAAGAAACATAGCCTTACTGACCTCTTGATTCAGCACTTCTGGCCTCTAAAACTGTGTAAGAATAAACTTCTATTGTTTTATACAGCCAGTTGGTGGTAATCTCTTACTGCAGCCCAAGGTAATTAATACATTTACAGTTGCAGAAATAAATTTTAAGTACATGCTTTGAGTCACTTCTTAGTGGTGCTTTTAATTTCTTAATGTTAACTGTCCCATGTAGTTTGATAAGAACAGTGTTGACAGACACCAAGAGTTGGGGCCATTTCTATTTTTGCTTTCATGTAAATAATATGCATTGTCTTGCAGTAACTTGAATTGATTGATTCTCTGCCCTATCCCCTACCAAAAAACAAACAAACAAACAAATAAAAAGCAGTATTGATTAATTAATATCACTTTTGTTTCACAATGAGAAATTATCACCAGTTTTCAAAAGTAGCTAAAAGCTTTCAATTTTATATTCAATTTTATATTCAATTTTATATTCTTTTTGTACAACATTTTAAATATAATTTTATGACCCAGCTAAATATTAACCTACACCCCAAAATCCCAAAGAAATGTTAGTCTGAAAAAACTGATTTAGATCTTTATTAGAATTTCTCCATCTACATTTTATAATTTGAACCCAGCCCAATTAAGTCCTTTCCAGATCTCACCCCTCCCTTATAACTTCTTAAACAGATGTCTTTGTAATGTCTATAACCTCCCCCCATTTTTGAGTGCAAATGCCTGAGGTGAGTTAGAATGTGAAGCTATCTTCTGTCGGTCTGTCTGTGTACCTATCTATCATCTATCTATCTTCTATCAAGATACATATATATTTTTAAAGAAAGCCATTTTCTGTAGAACAGATGCTGAGATTTTTGTGTCTCTAACACCCTTCCTATAGCATCTTCACACATGATGAAGTCTCTTTCCTGATGTCCTATTCAAACATGGAGATAAATTTTTGTGTGAGATGCTGGGGTTGCAATTTTGTTCTCTTTGCTTTTGTATTGCCTGTCAGGAGCCCAGTTCTACATGTTTAATTGCATGGTCCTTAGAATTTTCCAATGGTCCTTTCCCAGTTCACCATAGGCACAATATTACTAAATATTAGGCAGGAAGTGGAAAGAGTTAACACAGCTATCATATTTTGAGGGTATACTATTTGCCAGTCATTGTGCTAAGCTCTCCACATATTTATATCATTTATTTCTCAACTTTGTACTAGGCATTATCATTCCCCTTACAGATGAGACAACTGAGGCTACAACTGGCCAATTGTAGCTCATAGCTAATAAGTGGCAAAGGCACAATTAGAACCTGTCTCTTTTGGAAACTTCTGGGCTTTAGGTTTTTTTAAAATTATTTATTTATTTTTATTTTGCTTCACTTATGTAGTTATTAAAACCCTAAAGTGACGAATCGGTTACCTAGAAAAAAATTTTAAGTAGCCCAAAATGAAAATACCACATATAAATATTACATAAGTAAACAATTGAATAATATGACATTTTTAAATTTTAACAGGCAATTAAAATTATTTCATTAAATTATTAGATAATAATCTCAAATTTTCCAGTTTGACTTTGTCAACTTTTTAAAAATTTTTATCACCTGTTCAAACAACCAGAGATTTGGAGATAATTTCTGAGAACTTTTAAGACCTAAAGTTCTCCGATTCTATATACAGGTAGTTGAAAATTTTTGGTTATTCTTTTTCTGAGGACAGGCATTATTGCTAAAGGATATTTGATACAACTTTCAATGTTATATACCAGGTTACTTTCTGGATGAAGAGCCCGATGCCCAATTGATCATAGATCTGAGCACATATATAACATTTAAACAATACTAATTAATATTCCTCACAATACAAATCTTTCTAAATAATATCTAAATTAATTGAAAAGGGTAATGCCAAATCAAATTGTACGCATTTATTTCAGTTATTTAGTTAACCTGAGAAGATGGCTCTGCATGGTAAAAGCTGGGAGCTCCCTAGGAAAACTTTGGGTAAGGGTTGTCTGTGGCCAGGAGCCAGACCTAGATAGAAGTAAACAGGTTGAAGGGAAGCCTCCAAAGCCCATGATTAGGGAAGGTAGTCTTGCATGCTGATGCTCATTTTGAAATCTACTGACCAAGAGATATCATTGCTCACTGACAATCATATTGGCCAGAAGAAACAACCTGAATGCATTTGGCAGCATAAGGTATATGTAGGTCAGATGCTGTTAAATCCACAATAACTTTAAAGGCCAAAAAAAAAAAAAAGCAAAAATTGTCAATCTTTTGAAGAGCTTCAGATATACTCAGAATTCTTCTGAAGGTCAGTTGAAGCCTCTGCCACAGAAAGAGTCCTAGGCTGAGCTCTTGACATGAAATATTAGTGAGCTCTGGCTGCAATAATGCTGTGTAACAACCACAGACCTTAGTGGCATATAATGGTATTTATTTAGCTCATAATCTGGACCTGGACAAGGCATGGCTGATATTACTGTATTCAAGCATAGATATGCAGAGATCTATGGATCAGCTGAGTACTTTTGCTGATCCTGGCTGAACTTGCACACATATCCAGGGGAAGGTTGGCTGTTTACTGAACCAGACTCTCCTCAGTATGGATACCCAGGGCAAGATGGCTCTGTTTCACATGTCTCTCATCTTGCAGCTAAATGGCCCAGGCATGTTCTTCCACTGTTGACAGAGAGCAAGAACAAAAAAGTTCAATTTCCAGAAGCTTTATCCCTATGTTTTATTTTAGGAGTTTTATAGTTTCAAGTCCATTTCAAGTTGTTATGGGTGACATATGACAAGGGTTCAGTTTCATTCTTCTGCATATGAATATCCAATTTTCCAACACCATGTACTGAAGAGACTATTCTTTCCTTATTCTGTTTTCTTGGAGCCTTTGTCAACATTAGTTGACTGTATATGCATGGGTTTATTTCTAGACTCTCTATTTTGTTGCAGTATTCTGTGTACCTGTTTTTATGCCAATGCCATACTGTTTTGATTACTAAAGCTTTGTAATATACTTTGATATGAAAAATGTGATAACTCTTGCTTTGTTCTTTTTTCTCAAATATTGCTTTGATTTTTTAGTGTCTTTCATGAGTCTACACAAATTTTAGGATATTTTTTTTTCCTGTGAAAATGCTGTTGGGATTTTGACAGAAATTGCATGAAATATGTAATGCTTTGGGTAGCATGAATATTTTTATAATATTAATTCTTCTAATTCAAGACCATGAGACTTTTCTTCATTTGTTTGTATCTTCTTTAATTTCTTTCATTAACATTTTATAGTTTTCAATGCATAGGTTTTTTTACTGCATTAGTTAAATTTTGATTTCTTGGATAACACAGAAAGAACACAGGAAATAAAAGGTAAAATAAACAAGTGGAACTACATCAAACTAAAGAGCTAATGCTCAGCAAAGGAAATCATCAATAAATTGAAAAGGCAGCTTACAGAATGGGAGAGTATATTTGTAGACTACATAACTTCTTAGTTAATGTCCAAAAAAAATAAAGAACTCATACACTCAGTAGCATAAAAGCAAATAACCCAATTTAAAAATAGACAAAAAATCTAAGTAGATATTTTTTCTAATGGCCAGTAGATATCTAAATGGTGCTCAACATCACTAATCGTCTGAGACATGCAAATCAAAACCCTGAGATATCACCTCACACCTGTCAGGATGGCTAATATCAAAAAGAAAAGATAATAAGTGCTAATGAGGCTGTGAAGGAAAGGGTACCCTTATATGTTTTTGATGGGAGTGTAAATTGATACAGCCATTACGAAAAACAGTATGGTGGTTATTTAAGAAATTAAAAATAAAATTACCATATTATCCAGCATTCACATTTCTGGGTATATATCCATAGGAAATAAAAACAGGATAACAAAAAGATATACACTCCCATGTCCACTGCAGTATTATTTACAATAGCACATATATTATAAAGCCAAAAGCCATAAAATATAAAAAAAATTCTGCCTTTTGTGACAACATGGATAAATCTGGAGGGCATTCTGCTAAATAAAATAAGCCTAACAGAAAAAGACAAATACTGTATTGTATCACTTACATGTGTTAAAACTGATTTCATAGAAACATGGATTAGAACGGTGGTTTTCAGGATCTGCGGGGAGGAGGAAATGGGAAGATTAAGGTCAAAAGTTACAAACATTCAGTTATGAGAAATATAAGTTCTAAGGATCTAATGTATAGCATGGTGACTATAGTTAATAATACAGCATTATATACTTGAGAATTGCTACGAGTAAATCTTAAGCATTCTCACCACACGTGCAAAAGAATTAACTGCGTGAGGTGATGGATGTGTTATCTTGATCTTGGTAATCATTCCATAATGTATATGTATTTCAAATCATCACATTTTACACTTTAAATATATACAATTATATTTGTCAATTATTCCTCAATAAATTTTAAAAAAATAAAAAGAATGAGCAAGTTCAATCATACAAGCTTTTTCAAGCCTCTGTTTGCTCTATATTTGTGATTATATCTTTGGCCAAACAAGATACATGGCTGGACTCAGTGTAGAAGACTACTCCAAGGTTACATGGAAAAGACAGGAGGGCTAAATAATGTGAAATTTAATTAATCACTGGAGATTTTACTATACACAAGCAATGAAACACTTTAAGAAACTCAGTTTCAATCTTACTCATTTTATTATCTCAGTCCCTGTAATGCGGGCCCAATAAATGCTTTATCTATGAATGAATGACTAAATGAATGAATGAATAACAGCCCTGTTCTAAAGTAGGCTGGGCCATTTTGCTATTTTTTGGAGAAAAATATGCTTACTCGAGTCTATAAACACAAGGAAGAAGAACCATGTTCTATTACTAAACATTTTTTTTTTTCAGAAAAGTGCCTACTCTCAATAAAACAATATAATTCCCAGGCACTATTTATGTTAGAGTGAGATGAAAACACCTGAAACAAAATAATACAAGAATATTCAGGGGGAGATAACAAACCAGATTGTACTGAATCCAGCTTCTAGCCTCATCCTGATGCTGTGCGGGATTAGCTATGCCCCGTCAGGCAATTATGTGGGACATGTAACACGTATTCAGTTCTGTGCTCATTTTCATAATAAACCTCTGGTTTCACTTTCTCTAGCACTGTTTTCTCTAAGATTTATCATTTGAGGATAACAAACACTAAATAGAACAAGTATTTCTGCTGAGTTAAAGCTCAGCCAGTCAGCTTACATTTCCATGGTTCTATCTGGGTGTAAGTTTCCCATGTAAAATCTATATTTCTTACCAACAGTAGTTATCACATCTGTCTGACTCTAGCATAATCTTATATTTTTTAGCAGCATGGAAGGAAGCAGTCTGTAAATTTGGCTGGAAATGTGTGTCCTTTAGTGTGTTGACTCTGCAAAAACAAAAAGAGTATTCTGAGGCTGCTACAAACCAGTTATGCTGGTTTGAAAAGAAGCTACAAAGGTGCATTCAACATGGAGACACATGTGATGGAGCTAATGGAAGAAATATGAAGTTTTGACCTTTAAAGAAAAGTATTATCATATTAGTGTCTTTCCAAGAATTAGGTGGCTTAGATCATGCTAATCTTGGAGTTTTCAACACCAGGGGATAGATGGAAACCCCTCTTCCCTGCCAAGTTGTGCTTAGAGTTTTGATCCTTGGGAGCCAGTAGTCGTGTGTGATAAATAGCAATCAGCTGCTTTACTCTGGGCCCTGCAGCCCACCCATGAGCTCTAATGCCACCCACTGAGCTACTTTGGAGGCAAATGATGCATTTAAAAATAGCACATTAATATTAAAAAGAGTTTGGTGAGCAGATCAATGACAAAACCATTCATTCCTTCACAGAAATTTAAGCCTCATGTAAAACGCATGTCACTTTCTTATATGTGTCAGATGGTCTTGGCCTCTTAAAATATAATTTCAGGCCACATGCGTAGAGATTAACAGGTACAGTGGTATTGAATGATGACAATGCCTGAAAAGACAGGTGTCTGGCATGGGTGAACAATATAGGAAAGAATATTCATGGAAAGAGAATATTTCCTTTACATAAATAAATATATTAGTGCTTTTTCAGAGGACATTTTGTTATCATAAACAAGTCTCCTATTGCTTGAATTGCACTGTTCCATTTCTCCTGGAAAAGTGTGTGTGTGGGGGGTGGGAACTTCTGTCTATTTCCCTCAATCTCCCACTCATCTTAAAATTTTCTCAGTATTCTGCTTTTCCTTTACCATATTTCAGAAACAGAGTGGATCCCAGCTTAGATTTTGCCCTTTGTTGTCTTGGGTAAACCCCTTAGAATCTATAAGCAGAACCTGAATGGAAGTTTGGATGTAAAGTATTTATTAGAGGTAGAGAATGTGAAAGAAGATGGAGGGAGCAGGATTGGGTGAGGATATCTAGCTGCTCTCTAGGCCCAACAAGTTTGTGGCTTTCTAGCAGGGAGCTCTGGAGAGAAATTTGCCTGTGAGTGTCCCTACTTTGGGAAAATATGGCTAGATCTTGATGCCCACACCTCACTCAGTCACTAATATGAGCTGCCACCAGAGGGGCAAGATGTTTAATAACTAAATTTTAAAAGTATTATTTAAAAAACTTCTTATGAATGAATAGATTGGATTAAACATGGTGAAGTGAGAGGCACACTCAAATCTCTACCCGCTTGAAACAAGAATAAGATGAACATGTAAACTCAACCCAAAACACCCAAACTGCACATTGGCACGTCTGAGTGTGGGATCCGTATATAAGAGCTACCACAGGTCAGAACCCTGGGTTTTGGATGGTGAACTGGGAGAAACAAAGAAGCTGCTTCTCATAGCTGGAACTCCCTGTAAGAGGAGGGGGAGAGAGAAGATGCAGCGACTTCCCTGAACAGCCCTACCTGGGAGTGCTGTGAGCTCCACATAGCTGGCAGCAGTGTCCAGTCATCAGGGCAGAAAGTAGAGAAATGGGAATGGCAGGGGAACAACAGTTGATTTTTACCAGCCACAATCACAAGACCAAGGATGAGCCACAACTCCCATCCCCCAGGCCAGAAGGCCCCTGTTTCCATACCCTCCTAGATGGAACACTGCGGAGCCCTAAGGGAATCTGAGAAAATGTTATCAAAACTGTTACTAACACTGATAGAAACTGAAACTGAGGGTAGTGAGCATGATTAAACATCTATAAGAAAAAAAGACATTATTAAGACTTTATATAAAGCAGAGATCCAAGAGGCTTAGAGACCACCTACTGGAAACCAAAAGAAAAATGCCTTCTTTGCAACAGGCTAGGGACCATTATATAATAAATCTTCTTTGTAAAAAAAAAAAAAAAAAAAAAAAAAAAAAAAAAAAAAAAAAAAAAAAAAAAAAAAAAAAAAAAAAAAAAAAAAAAAAAAAAAAAAAGCAGAACACTTTAATGCCCAGGCAGAGAAATAGTCCATTAAACACCATGAACAACCAAGATGACAAGGCATCTTAGAAAGAAAGAGAAAAATCTCTAGAAAATAAGCTTACAGACATAGAAATATGCAACTTAAATGACAGAGAATGCAGGATGGTACTTCTGAAAACACTCAATGAGATCTGAAACAAATGTCAACAATTTCAGGAACTGAAAAAACAACTAGATGAACAGAATGAGTTCTTTAGCAAGGAGATTGAAACCCTCAAAAAGAACCTAATAGACTTCTGGAGGTAAAAGAACACACTGCAAGAGTTGAAAAATGAACTAACAAGCTTGAGAAATAGAATGAAATACAATGAAAAATAATGAGAGAAATTCAAGAACTAGCTGATACCATCAGAGGAGGAAATGTAAGAATAATGGGAATTCTCAAAGGGGAGGAAAAGGAGAAGGGATTAGAAAGCATTTTCAGACAAATAGTTGACAAAAATTTCTCAAATCTAAGGAATGAGCTGGAACTTGGAATTCAGGAAGTCAATAGAACACCCAAATATCTCAACCCAAAAAGGTCTTCACCATGACACTCTGTATTAAAATTATCAAAAATCAATGACAAGGCAGAATTCTTAGGGCAGCCAGGAAAAAAAAGACAGTAACGTATAAAAAAAAAACCCATTAGATCATTGTCAGACTTCTCAGCACAAACCTTACAAGCCAGAAAGAAGTGTAATCAAATATTCAAACTATTAAATGAAAGGAACTACCAACCAAGAATAATATAACCAGCTAAGCTCTCCTTTAAATATGAAGGAGAAATAAAGACTTTCCCAGACATACAAAAATTGAGGAAATTCTCTACTATGAGATCTATACTACAGGAAATACTGAAAGGTGTTAGCTCACATAAAACAAAATGGCAAAACAAAATACATTATTAGAAGTAAAGTGACTAGTGGACTGATAAAAGCAGAAGAGAATAACCCTTACTAAGAATAGGGCATTATAAACTTAAAAATAAAAACAGAATTACTATAGCAAAATAGTAATGAATGTTCAGCATACATAGGAACAAATTGAGACAACAATGACTGAAAAGGGGAAAATTCAAAGATCCAAATTCACAAAGGGAAAAGGAGATAAGGCACATGCAGAAGAAAATGGATAGTATATATAGTATATATACTATCATTCACATATTCATAATGTTGACCACAAGCCAAAGATTCAGAACCAAAGTATATAACATAAAATAAAAAGGACCAGAGGAAAAACCCACAAAAGCCAACCAAAATAAAGAAAATAGAAACATAAGAACAGAGAAGCAATGGAAACACCAACCTACCAGAAAGCAAAAGAGAAATAGCTAAAAGACCTCATATTTCAAATAATCACTCTAAATGTAAATGGACTGAACTCACCAATAAAAAGGCACAAAGTTGCATATTGGATCAAAAAACAAAACCCAACCATAGGCTGCGTCCAGGAGAAACATCTCAGTTCCAAAGACAAATATAGACTCAAAAAGAAAGGGTAGAAAATGATATTTTCAAGTAAATGGCATTCAGAGAAAAGTGAGAGTAGTGGTACTAATATTGGATGACATAGATTTCAAAATAAAAGATATTAAGAAAGATACTGACGGACACTTCATAATTATAAAAAAATCATACACCAGGAAGCCATAATATTTATTAATATCTATGCTCCCAATCAGGGACCAGCATAATATATAAAGCAATTACTAATAAAACTAAAGGAATAAACAGACCAAAACACCATCATAGTAGGGGACCTAAATATCCCACTGTCAGATATAAACAGATCATCCAAACAGAAAATTAATAAGGAAATAACATCCTTAAATGATACATTATATCAACCCAGACATAATTGACATTTACAGAGCCTTTCATCCCAAAACAGCTGCTTAAACATTCTTCTCTAGTGCACATGGAACATTCTCAAGAATTGACCACATACTGGGTCACTGAGATAGCCTCAACAAATATAAAAGGGTTGAAATTATATCAACCATATTCTCTGGTCATAATAGTTTGAAAATAGAGATCAACTGTGAAAAGAAAGCAGAAAGAACTACAAATACATGGAGATTAAACAATATATGACTGAAGAATAACTGAGTCAGAGAAGAAATAAAGAGATCAAGAAATACATAGAAATGAATGATAATGATAGTACAACATATCAAAACTTTTGGGACAAGGCAAAAGTGGTCATAAGAGGAAAGTTCATATAATTACAGGCCTATCTGCAAAAACAAGAATGAACGCAAATAAACAACCTAATGCTTCATCTTAAAAAACTAGAAGAGGAAGAACAAATAAAGTCTAAAGTCAACAGAAGGAAAGAAATAATCAAAATTAGAGCATAAATAAATAAAATTGAAAACAACAATAACAACAACAAAAAAATAAATGCAACAAAGAGCTGGTTCTTTGAGAAGGTTAATAAAACTGACAAATTCATAGCTAGACTCACTAAAGAAAAATGAGAAAGGACACAAATAAGCAAAATCAGGGATGAAAGAGGGGAAATTATGACTGACATCACAGAAATACAAAGAATAATATAATAATACTATGAAAAAGTATATAATAGCAAATTTCATAACCTAGAATAAATGAACCAGTACTTAGAAAAATGCAATCTTCCTAGACTGAATTAAGAAGATCTGGAAAATCTAAATAGACTGATCAGCAGTATGGAAATTCAAACAATCACCAAAAACCTACCAAAAAGTAAAAGTCCAAGACCAGATGGCTTCACCAGTGAATTCTACCAAACATTCAAAGATTTAATACCTATTCTGTTCAAACTCTTCCAAAAAATTGAAGAGGATGTAATACTTCCCAACTCATTTTATGAGGCCAGTATTACTGTGATAACAAAACCTGAAAAAGATAATACAAAAAAAGGAAACTACAGATGGATATCTCTCATAAACACAAATGTAAAATTCCTAAATAAGATAGTGAACTGAATACAGTAACATATTAAAAAGGTTATATACCACAATCAAGTGGGCTTCATCCCAGAAGCACAGGAATGGTTTAACATATACAAATTGATTAAGGAAATATACCACATAAACAAATTAAGAAATAAGAATTATATGTTCATATCAATAGATGCAGAAAAAGTCTTTGACAAGATACAACACCCATTTATGGTCAAAACTTAACAAAATCTGTATAGAAAGAAAATACCTTAATATAATAAAGGCCATATATGAGAAGTCCTCAGTCAACATTATACTTAATGGTGAAAAACTAAAAACTTTCCCTCTAAGATCAGGAACAAGGCAAGGCTGTCCACTATTGACACTGTCATTCAATATAACATTGGAGTTCCTAGCAAGTGCAATCAGGCAAGAGAAAGATATAAAAGACATCCAAATAGGAAACAAAGAAGTCAAAGTGTCCTATTTGTGGATGACATGATTCTCTATATAGAAAATTCTAAAGATTCCACAAGAATACTACTGGAAGCAATAAGCAAATACAGTAAAGTCTCTAGATACAAAATCAACATTCAAAAATCCATAGCATTTCCATACTCTAATAATAAAGCATCAGAAAAAGAAGTGAAAAAAATAATTTCTTTTGCAATTGCAACAAAAATAATAAAGTCCCTGGGAATAAATCTAACAAAACATGTGAAGTACCTATATAATGAAAACTATAAGACCCTGTTAAAAGAAATCAAAGAAGATACAAATAAATGGAAAGATATTCTGTGTTCTTGGATTGGAAGAATCAACATAGTTAAAATGACCTTATTACCTAAAGCATTATACAGATTTAATGCAATCTTCATCAAAATCTCATTGGCCTTTTTTAAAGAAATAGAACAAAAAATCATCAGATTTGTATGGAAGCACAAAAGATCTGAATTGCCAAAGTCATTCTGTGAAAAAATAATGAGGCTTGAGGCATCATTCTGCCTGACTTCAATTATACTACAAAGTGGCAGTAATTAGAATGGCATTGTATAGGCAGCAAAACAGACCAATGGACCAGTGGAACAGAATTGAGAGTCCAGAAGTAAACCCATATTTATATGAGCAAATAATTTTTGACAAAAATGTCAAAAACATACAGTGAAGAAAGAAAGCCTTTTCAATAAATGGTGCTGAGAAAATTGGAAAGCTACCTGCAAAAGAATGAAACTAGACTATTTTCTGTCACCACAACCAAAATTAACTCAAAAAAAGAAAGAAAACAGGAATGAAACTCAAGGACCTTGGACTTAAAGAAGATTTTATGAATTTGTCCTCAAAGACAAGGGAAGTAAAAGTAAAAATAAATAAATGGGACTACATCAAACTAAAAAGCTTCTGCTCAGCAAAAAAAAATTGTCAACAAGGTAAAGAGCCAACCATTTGAGTGGGAAAATAATATTTGCAAGCAACTCCTTTGATAAGGGCCTGATATCCAAAATATACAAAGAACTCATACAACTCAATAACAACAACAACAACAAAACGATCCAAACAAAAAAGGGGCAGAGGACCTGAATAGACACTTCTCCCTAAAGGAAATACAAATGGCCAAGAAATATGTGAAAAGATGCTCAACACCACTAGCTATTAGGGAAATACAAATCAAAACCACAATGAGATATCATCTCGCACCTGTTAGAATGGCTATAATCAACAGGACAAGTAATAACAAATGTTGGAGATGATGTGGAGAAATAGGAACCCCCATATACAGCCACCATGGAAAACAATACAGAAGTTTCTTGAAAAACTAAGAATTGATCTACCATATGATCCAGCAATTCCTCTACTGAGTATTTACCCCAAAGACTTGAAAACCCATATCCAAAAAGATATTTGCACACCGATGTTCATCATTCACAGTGTCCAGGACATGGAAACAACCAAAGTGTCCTACTATGGATGATTGGCTAAAAAAACTATAGTATGTAAACACAATGGAATATTACTCGGCCATAAGAATAGATGAAATACTGCCATTTGCAACGACATGGATGGACTTTGAAATAATCACACTAAGTGAAATAAGCCAGACAGATAAAGTTGAAAATCACATATCATTTATATGTGGGATACAAACCTAAAAACAACAAATGAATAGGACAAACAGAGACTCATGGACATGGGCAATGGACTAGTGGTTACCAGAGGGGAGGGGCAAGGGAGAGGGGAGATAGAAAAAAAATTTAAATAATTTCTTTAATTAAAAAAAATAAATAAAATAAATAAATTAAATAAATAAATAAATAAATAAATAAATAAACCTCTCAAAAGTCATATTATTGGGTATGAATGCTAAGCCATTTTCTAATAGTTTATCCTCAGAGTTATTCATTACTTATGACCAGGATATTCAGTCTTTACAGAATTATTGCATATCTTTAAATATAACCAGGAAACTGGTCATCATGATCATTTTGAGATCTCAAGCACTTAAGATTAAAAAATCTTGTGACTATTCCAAATAGGGTCTTCCATCTTTTGTTAAACTAAATTTCACCATCAATTCTAGAAGTGATAATTCAGATTTAGGGAAACCATGGATGATCTGGTGAGCTTTGGACACCCAGATTAAGAGTTAAATATTCTTTTTAGGCAATATTGTCATCTATGGAGGGTCTATCATGCATCGGCTGTGTGCCAGGGATGTTGATCACCACAGTAATGAAGTTATTATCTGTAATGAGTGTTCAGTAAGCCCTGTCTCAGCTCAGGAGTCTGAAATTGAATTAGATCTATGCCCGCGCTCCCATACACGTATTCTAAGGAAGTCTTCACAAATTTCTATCACATATTGCATTTAAGGCATTCCAGAACGTTTGCAGACTGCATACCCACCATATTGGGAAATGACTAGGAGCACTTTGGTTAGCATGTGGGTTCTGTACCTGAGGGGCAACAGTTTGGAAACCTTGTGGCCTCAGTGACTCTGACTGCAGGATCTACTCTTGCAGGCCTCAGGTTAAGGGGTGATAGAACTGATCTAATCTTATATGTTTATTTATAATTGTTACAGTCTTCTGATACAATGTGGAACCAACAGTTGGGTTGTAATCTCTATGATAGGCTGAATTTTGCTCCCCCAATCCCTTAATTTCATAGGTTTAAGTCTCAACTCCAGTGCCTCAGACTGTGACCATGTCTGAAAACAAGGTCTTTGAAGAGGTGACTAAGTTAAAATGAAACCATGACCTATCAGCAAGAAAGCACCATCTGCAAGAAGAGAGACCTCAGAAGAAACCAACACTGCCAACACTGTAATCTTAGACTTCTGGCCTTCAGAACTGCAAGAAAATAAATTTCTGTTGCTTAAGCCACCCAATTTGTGGCATTTTGTTATGGCAGCTCTAGCAAACTAATGCAGTCTATTTTCCCCCGGGTGGTATGATACAGGTGATACGTTACAGTGAAATCAATCTCAGAACAAATAAGTATTTGCTAGCGAGTAGTCACAAGAACAGTCATTCGGTGTGTGCTATAAGCTCAAGATTTTTGGGTTTCTTTATGTAATTACCTGAAAGGGTCACATAGGTGAGATACCTATTTGTTGGCAGGATTCAACTACATTTCTAGTTGGAGGCAGGCAGCAAAAATCCTCCAGGTAGAGGCTGCTGTGTGGACCAGTTTGGAGTCTTAAACCCCATTACAATACAGAAAGGCCTTAGACCTGGCTAGATTCCTACACTCAGTTTGTGAAAAAATGAAAATAACTGTAGGGTATTTCTAGCCAATCCATACATCCTGAATACTACTAAAATTAATTGTGATAAAAAATTTAATATCTATTATGCTGATTAATTAGTTGTACCTCTAGGTTGATCAAAGATAAAGTTGCTAATATGTAGCCATTTCTAGATAAGTTTCTAATTGGAATATTTCAAATGTTAACTCAGCATCTAATTTTGGCATTCAGATGTTAATCAATAGTACTTAGGATATAGTGTAAAACTGATAAATCCATACGTAACATATATATATAGTTTGTGATGTAGTAGTCTATTTTATTTATTTATTTTTGTTTTTAAAAAATTGGCATAATTTCAGACTAATAGAAGAGTTACATATTATGCAAAAAATAATAATACACAAAATAAGTAATGCAAAAATTAGTCGATACCCATACCTTTCAGCAAGAGTTATCCTTTCATATGTCTCTTTTCATCTGTCTTTCTCTCTTTCTTTCTCTCTCCACCCTCAGAAATACTTCATAGTGTATTTTCTAAAAACAAGACATTAGCTGCATAACCACACTAAAATAATTAAAATCAAAAAATTAACAAATTGTGATTCCTAATTTCTTTTCTTGAACAGTTGTTAGTCCTTTTTTTTTTAACTGCAAGGGAGGGTTTTTTCTTTTTTGCTATATGTCTACATCATTGTGAACTCAATAATTTTTATCTTATAAGTTATACTCTCCTACTATCCTTATTTATGTTGATGTTCAAATTGTCCCTGAGTTTCTTAGTGAAAATACCTTTCAAACTAGCTCCTGTGTTCTTTTAACATGTCTTCATTTTTCTTTTGACACTTCTATTTTTTTATATAAAATATACCAGACTCATTTTATACATTCACACATACATATACATACACATGCATTTCTAAATCTATATGTTGAGGTATAGTAAATATATAAACAATAAAAAAGGCCACTTGCCTAAAATAACCAAGGCAGGGTGCCTAACTTCTTTTCTAAGCTCTCATAACTCCTAACTAGTGGTTGCCAGATGTTGGGGGAGGGAGAAAGGATGACTAGGGGGAACATGAGGATCTTCATTATATATTTGTCAAAACTTGTACAATGTGCAACCAAGAGTGAACCCTAATGTAAACTAACTTGGTTATTTTGATGAGTTAATGTAAGTTTATTAATTGTAACAACTGTGCCACTCTGGTCAGGGAGGTTTGTATTAGGAGAGTCTATTCATGTGTCATGTCAGGGAGTATATGGGGAATCTTTGTACCTGCCTCTTAATTTTGCTGTAAACCTAACACTCTAAAAATAAGTCTTTTCTAAAAATGTGAGTTTTCAAAGATTAACTCAGGTTTTTTCTCTCATTATTTTTACTATGCTCTTACTAGCTATCTTTGTTTATATCAGCTATAGCATTTGAGAACTTTGATATAATCTAACATATCACCAGATATATTATATCACAATATAATGATATATTATTATTTTGAAATCCAAAAGTTAATTTTCTTGGGAAATACCTTTTTTCTGGAAACACAATAAGAAATTTGTATACTTTGTGGTCTTGTTTTGCAATAATATGTTCTTAAAATTCTCTATTTCATATACTAATAAATAATGAAATCTATAGATATATATATAGACAGATAGATATACCTACATATTCATATATATCCATATATATGTAAATCATGCAAACAAACATTCTGTGAGGTCCTCAATAATTATTTAGAGTGCAAAGAAGTCCTGAGGCCAAAAAGTTTAACAACCATTACTCTAGGCAATGTCTTTTTAGGACACAGACATCATGTTTATTTCCAACTTTATATTGTTTTTTCTCTTATCTCTGCCAAAATCATAAAGCTACCTTTGACTTAAATTCTGGAATTAATATTTTTGTGAACAAAAATAATGAAGGGGGAAATAAGAACAATATCTAAAAATAGCGTCAACAAGATAAAGGGAAAAACTAGCTTAACTAGTAACTAGTCTACTAGTAATAAATGGTATAGCTGTGTGGTAGACTTCCTCTTGCTTCAAGCCACTGGTCATTTCCTTGTGCTGGAAGTGCTCTCACCAAGGATTACCAGGCTAAGGGATGGGGTAATCCAGGCTCAATATGTCCTCACCTGTTCTGCCAAAAGGCAAATGAGTCTCCCTTGCTCCTGTTGTGTGATCAAATGGTGCTCATAAGCTAAGAAACCCTGCAGGTGTTTTAACAAAGCAGCATCGTTTATAAGATAGTAATGCAAAGTGTTAGGAGGCAGCTAAATAGCCAACTGCATGCAGTGTAACTGTTTGATAATGAGCAGAGGAGAATAGGTTTTGCCTTCAGCCAAACTTTGTGAATCTTAGCTCTGGGACAATATCCTGAAAGATCATCCTGTCACAGCTGGCCTATTCCCTGGGAAAAAGAATGTCCAAGGAAACTCACTGAATTTTTAAACAGTAAGAGCCCAACATTAACCCATGTTATGAGTTAAATAAAGCAGACAGATCAGAGTAAGTTCCCTTTTACCTTCCACTGAATAACCCCTCTCTCTCTCTCTCTCTCTCTCTCTCTCTCTCTCTCTCTCTCTCTCTCTCTCTCTCTCTCTCTCTCTTTCTCTCCTTTATGTTAAGGGAAAATGCACTTAGCCAAAAATCATTTTCTCCAGTATCAAACATTTGCAAATACTTTCAGATGTATGCTAAAGACAAAACACAATAGGTCTAGCTCAGCTGCCTCTTGCTCACATCATAGCTGTAAAGAAAACACTATGGGTGTCCTTCCAACTCTCCAAATAATAGGGTGATTTTGTGTTTTTTGTCTATTTCTTCCCATTCCCAAATAGTCAATAAATAAATAAATTCTCTTCACTGGCCCATTTATAAAATACAGCCTTGGTTTCCAACATTTCTGGTGAGTTGAAGCACAACTAGAACAGTGTTTACAGAATTCCTAGGGAACACTGAATTCAAAATGTCCTGAGATGTCTGTTCATGCCATCTTGGACATGAAGCCAGATTTGATTCAGTTTCATCTCATCCCTCCCCTACCAAGCTCCAGACTTTTCCTGTGTCCTGGACTATCTTTACTTCCCAAATAAACCACATCCATATAATCATTTTCTTGGAAATATGAACTGAGCAAGAAGGGTTTGTGTGAGAAAATGGCTGATAGAGTGAAAGATCTATGACTAGTAATGCCCCAACTTGATTCGTATTTAGTCCATCATTTTCCCTCTTAGGCCAAACTAAATCTTTTAGAAATCATCATGAACTTCATCTCAGCTTAGCATTTCAAAGCATGGATAATTCCAGCTATCACACAACCAGCAGCTCATAAACATACAAGTAAAGTCTCTGGGCTCGTATTGAATATATAATTAGTATTTGATTATTTTTAAAGGCTCCAGATATTAGTTATGTCTTCTGTCAAAGGGTAGTGGTAGAATTGAGGATGCTTACTTTTACCTTCAAATGCCTACTTATTTTTACCAATACTAGAAAAATCTTATCATCACTTATTTCTTGGTGAAAGAGAGGGACAGCAAATGAATATACTAAATCTTTTAGGGTAAACTCTTTCATAGTAGTAGTAGAATTAGGACTAGGAGAAGCAGTAAGAATAGTAATAAAAAGAATTATTGGTAGACGCTATTGAGAAATTACCCAAAGCAATGACCTACACCTTAACCCTTTCTACCTCCTACTCTATAGGTAAGAGAGCAGAGCGTCTCCCTCCTCCAGGCTTCCCTGCAATGAGGGGCTACATGCTTTGGGCCCACGGCATGTAAAGAAAGATTTCTGGGAAGTTAGAAAGCTCCTAGAGAAGCTTTTCTTTCTTAATGTAAAAAAATAATGAACAATGAATGAGGCCCATGTGAAACTTTCTCATTTTTACTGCCTTAAATGCTAATATTTTGGCTAGAAGTGAAGTGGCTATTTTGTGACTATGAAAAAAAAGTCAAGAAAATGACAGCAGAGGCAAACCTGACCTCAGCAAGCCAGAAGAACACCTGTTATCACACACCTCAGTCCTTATTATGTGAGAAAAGCAACCTTGATTTATTTAATTTGGTGGCCATACTAAAGCTTAACATTCCTATCCATGGTATGAGGGATAAAAGTGTACACTTTGCAGAGGTTATTGTGGAGATTTTTCTTTTTTTAAGTTTATGAATCACATTGTGAACTATAAAATTCTACGCAAATGTAAGAAGGCATTAATTTGGGGAACGGTAGTAGATTAGGTCATTCATATTTTTTTCATTGCTATTCATGAGTTAATTATATCTAATATTCACTGAGTAATCCTCTAGTTTGTGAAAGTGCACCAAGGACCCAGACCTGAAGGAGTTTATAATTTATTAAGTGATTCCTTTGTAAAATCATCTAATTCTTGACATAATGTCACAGAGGATAAAATAAAGAATTATTAAATTATTAATTACTAAACTACAGGATGCTAGGTGCCAAAGATTACTACAAATGTGAATAGTAATCTTTAAGATACATTAAGTGTTTATTATATTCCAAGCATTAGTCTAAATATCTTATATAAATTAAGAAATTAAATGCTGTGAATAAGTATGCTACATTTCACATTTTATTCATGGCAAAATTGAAGCACGATGGGGTTACATGTGTTGACCCAATCTATAGATGGTAAGTGACAGAGCCAGGAATAAATCAAGACACCCTGACTTCTGCTCTCCTGGAAAGAGTTAAATGTCAGGTCACTCGTTTGTAACCCCCTGCTCTGTTGTTTACCTAATCCTGTGACCTCCTGCACAGAATTTACAACCTGTTTCCTCATCTTTACAATGAGGATAATAACTACCCAAATGGGTTGTTTTAAAGAGTAAATCAATAATGTATGCAAAACACCTTGTGAAGTGACTGGCACATAATAGATCATTGTGAATATTTTCTATTATTGAACTGGTGTAGGAACCAGAAACCTCAGCATCCACTCCATGAGGGACTAGGAGAGGTCATTTCTCCTGAATGAGTTGTAGATCTTAAAATTTAAGTTTGGCATCAAAAATAGTCAAACATTTTTAGAAAAATAATTTCTAGGTTATTGTTTTAAAGTTAGCAAGATAAAAGTTCTGCTAACTCTCTTAAAAGATGACTTTTTGGGGAACAAATAAATATTTATCTTGGTGTTATTGTTAGAAAAAAATAGTGAGGAAATTAGTCACAGCTCACATAGGTAGAGAGACTGAATAGAATTCATTTATTTAACAGATATTTACTGAGTACATATCATGTGTCTCACTTGTTCTAGATAATGCCATTCTCAGCCCCCACTGACACCACATGGTTTATTAAGATGCTAGTTTACCAAGATGCTACCTTTGAGATTATACAGAGTCTTGCCACACAGAGCTGCATCACTGTTCGAAAGCAAAGAATGCTAGAGTCGGTGTGTGTGTGTGTGTGTGTGTGTGTGTGTGTGTGTGTGTGTGTACTGGTGGATTTCATTAATTCTTTGGATTAAATAAGTATTCATTTCATAAAACCCTGATAGAGAGAGAGAGAGAGAGAGAGAGAGAGAGAGAGAGAGAGAGAGAGAGAGAGAGAGAGAGACTTGTAAAGGAATGAGTTTCTGAGCAGAGGCCCGAGATGTTTATCAAGGACAAGTAAAGATGAGTCATAATACTAGGTTATTCAGGACATCTATAAGGAATCAAATGAAGTATGTTCCAGGGGAAAGTACTCACGAGTGACAAGATACCACAGGGAATTTAAGAGCATTTGGATAAACTACCTACCTCATTAGATAACTATAGGCTATCAATCAGAAGAGTGAAGTCTGAGGATGACCCAGTGCTATCCTATTAGGAAAAGGCAAAGTTCCTTGGATCACCTTGGCACAACAGTTCCCTGCTGAAGGACAACCTGGAACCAACACTTGTCCACAGAGGGACAGAAAAAGAGTGACTGGAGCCAGTGCAAGTTGTTCTCTTTTGTATTAAATCAGTTCAAGTCTTCTGCCTTTCTATGGCTAATGGGAAGGAATATCCTTAGAGTTTCCTTCTCTTAATCTTTATGTTGAGGTGCTTCAATTATTTATGTAGTAATCAACTCTGAATAGAGAGCAACTCCACTCAATAAATGAACAGAAACTAAAGTGGGCCATATGGCAACAAGTCATGTGTCAGTTTAATGGAGTCCAACTTTAGGTTCTCCACCTCCACCTTCATGAAGAGAAGAGCTGCTACATAATTAACTGGGACCTTTTTTTCCTCAGAGACTTTCCTCCTTTCTGGGGGACAAATGCTGGGGCTGTTCCTTCTGCCAACACTAAAGCTCTCTCTTCCCTCTTTGTTCTTGCAGCCCAATCACACTCCTTGATTCGGTTATTCATTAAACTATTTGGGGGCCATTGCATTAGTCTGTTTAGATTTTTTATCCTAAATATCTTAACAAATGTACAGCCAAAACTTGCATCTTGGTGTCACCCATAAAAATGTAATATGCATTTTATTTTTTAGTAGCATGAAAATGTTTAATAGAAATGTTGGGGAGACAAGACCAAGAACATAGCCTGTGTACTGGCACAGAATATAATATTCTTAATTGGAATTGATGTATTTACCAAGACACTATGGCTAGTTGACAATGAATAAACCAATCTAACTAAAAAAAATAATTTTCTACACATTTCTTCATCTTTTTTCTAGACCACTATCAGAGATTTTGACAAATCTAGATTTAGAGAACTCTGTTCCTCCAATGTATGTATTCAAATAGCAGTGCAACATTTATTTATTAAACACTTACCATGTATCGGATCCTTTCAAACAACATGAGATTAATACCTCGTGGAATATTAAAGCTAAAGCTATCAAAAATTAAAATATCTCTTTTCTATCATCACCTATTTTGGTGAACTTGTGAAGGTGTCAAGGCTCATAAATATTTTTATTATTGTTCACAAGATGAAAATTTTAAAATTAATTATAAAACTTCTAGAAAATGGATATCAAAATAACTAACATGTAGTTTCCAGAATGCATATTTTCTATTTTTAAGTTCTTAGAATATTTGCCTCTTCTCTATTTTCTTATACCATTCCTATTTTCATTTTTCACAAAATTCTCCAATACCAAGTTCCACAATCATTTTACACATTTTCTCTATATTTTCGTATGATTCACTTGAAAGTCAAGAACTGAGAACCTTAATGTATTGTCATATGCTATCATAGTAATACTATAGAAACACTATTTTATATATGTGCATCATTCCTAAAAATCCACTGGATAAGCTTCTTACTAAACATTGAATCAATCTTAAATTTTTTTGGCTGACACAAAACCTTCTAGAAATTGGTTTCTTCTTACCTGTTCATATTATCACTGCTACTTCTCAATTCTTACTTCCAATGTAATTAAGGTAACGCCCACTATTCGTTTTTATTTCTTCTCATGTTATTTCCCACACTAAAATGTACCTAACCCCTCTCTCCTCTCTATTTAAATACCAACTGTTTCCCTAAGTTTTTCCTCTCTCATAAAGTCACCACCTGCTATTAGCATCCCACACTGGTCTATCCCTTCCAATACCAGTTAGGGACTCACTGTGTGGTTCAACCGTATTCTAATTTTCAACTATATAAGGCTTATTTTATCAGTTTCATGGGAAATGCCTCAAAATGTCTTTGTTTTGCCCTCTTGTGTCTGAGAGAGGTTGAACACATGTTCTGCTTTTACAATAACTTAATTGATATATAATCAAGTACCAAATATAAGCCATGAAATATAAAGACTATTTGAAAAATGCGGCTTATCATGATTCCTGAATATTTTATAGATAATTTTGTGTAGGTCACACCTTGAGATGTTTGACTACAGTCAGTTTTCACTAGTATTTTACATCACACTTGACAGGGTCATTTTTATAGTCCATGGTATCATTTTTCTGTACTAGAATATGAAAACTCCCCTTGGGACATCTAATGAACACTTTAATTCTAAAAGTCATATTTAGGCAGGAAGATTAATTCTATAAGTCCTAATAATTGTCTAAAAATTTAAGTATTCTTATAGTTTTTGAAATGCAAGCAGGCAAAGATAACAGAAATATTTTTCATTAGATATTCAAGACCAAAGTTCATTAAGAAAATAAGTACACATATATGTAGTCTGGCATAGCACATTTTCTCAATAAGTTATTAATATAAAAAAGAAATTTCAGTCTCCACGAATCATTTAGATTTAAATCTGACAACTACAAAAATATATAGTTAAAATAATTCTAAGTTATTCAAAATGTCTTATCATGGAGGGCTTGAGGTGACCTTGAATGAAAGCTCCAGGCTTGTGCTCCTTGCACAATGCTGTGTCCTAGGTAATGATATGAGGTGACAGGAAAAAGAAAACTGCATTGTGCTGGTGGTCAAAAAAAAATCACTGAGTAGCTTTAGAGATGGAATAATTTAAATTTAGATATTATAAACCCTTAAAGGCAAAAAAGTTCAGTCATAGCAATGACTGAAGCAGAAACTCCTGGAGAGCATCTTAACCTTCACATGTTTTTTTCAATCTATTCAGATTCATTGCTGGACTTCTCTGATACCCTTAAGTGAAATCCCTAGGAGTTTATACGTCACATTCTTAGATACAAATGGAGACATTTGTGTTTCCTAGTTTACTGATGAACAATGAATTGATGTCAAATATTAGATCTAATCTCTTGATCTCCCTCATAAATGATTCTGATTCTTTTTGATTGGTTGATTGATTTTTCAAGGACAAGATTAAGTTGAATTTTTATGATGAACTTGACATTATTTCAAATCTTACTTGAAAATCTTGTGTTAGTTTAACATAGTCAATCCTTTCTTCTTTCCTTTCCAGTGTGTTTTACAACATTCAGTCTAAAAATGTGCTTAATCTTCTACAATGGAAATTAACAGTTATATTCTTTATATGGCAGACTCAAAATAAGGTGAGGGTCCCAATAACAAAACCCAGCGGACAGACTTGACAATCACTCTCATGGCAAATGAGATTTCCTAATGCATTAGCATTAAAAAGAAAATAATGGAATTTGGCCAGATGGCATAATATGGAAATTTACACTCTTATGTGCAAACTAGAGATAGATAAGTATGGACAGGAAGTCACTAAAGCCATGTATACCTAAAAACATAGGTTAGACTTAAGGCAAAGATATATGGGTGTGTCTGTGTATGGATGAGTATGCATGTGAGTGTATGTGTGTGTGTAACTGTGCTGTCTGAGATGAGAATAAGGTCAGGAAGGTAGGGAAGGAACTTAAGATATATTAAATACCTACTAAGGGTTAATTGTCACAATTTAATACTCAGTCTCAGTGTTCATTGCTACTAAGTCTCTCTACCTCTTAAATGATTATGTCTTAGTTCATTCAGTCTTATTTAATACTGGTACAAAAGATTCAGTCTATATGCAAATCAGTTCAAAGTTTTTTTTTCTGTTCTTTACTCCAAGAATAAGTTTTTTTTGTATCATAGCAATCCCCATACCACTGTCTGAGGTACATATTACATATCTTCCACAGTACAGATGAGGAAACAAATGTTCAGCGAGATTGGTCAAAACAATTAGGAAGTAATGAAGTCAAGGATTTAACCTAGTTTCTGTCAGACTACAAATCACTCTTTCTAGTACATAACAGTGACTAAAAAGGTAAATAAGCAAGAAAGACTAAAAGAAAAGTAGAAAGAAAAAAAATGAAGGGAAAAAGCTCTTGAATATGAATCTCTATAGAAGGAACAAAAATAAGGCAGGCAGAGGATGTTCAAATGGAAAAAAACACTAGATAGGGAAATTTGTCTTAGAGTACCAAGTAATGCTTATTTCTTATTTCTATACAAGCAAAATAAAATAGATCATTTTTTTTTACTTAAACAAAATTTTTGAAATAAGTAATTTTGACAATAAAGATAACTATTTTTCTGAAAAATAGTAGTGTTGGATCTGTTAATAATTTAATTACTTTGCCATTATAGGCATAGTCTATATTTATTTATACATGATCTGGTTTGCCTCCATACAATTTTAAAAATGTCACATTAAACTCTAGTAAATTGCTACATTTTTGTATCTTCAGAGTGAATTTGACTGATGTTTCCACTTTTCAACTATTTCTTTTTGTATCAGGAATACACTCCAACAGCTTTGAGATATTTTACCTGCTTTTTGCCCATCTAGAACCCTGTAAGATAAACTTTAGTTTTTAGCCTTCCATGTCCTTAAGGAGTTTCAATGATATTTCAGGGATCTTGTATTATCCAGGTACAGCCATGGAAAGTACTTTTAAACACAGCCCACAAACTTCCATGAGAGCTATTATGTTTGAAATATAAAGCTCAAAAAATTAGCTTCTAAAGTGAATTAGACCTCCCTGGAGTCCAGAAATCCTCCCTAGGGTTGATGTCAGAGCCCTTACTCAAGAAATGTCTAAGCTTTTTGTTAGTTTTTTTTTTTGAGGAAAAAAACTCAGGAATACTCTTCCTCGGATTTAATGCTCCCAGATTTAAAATGTAAGTATTAGAGGCTGGAGTCCTTGAACATCTCCCTTCATTTCTTGACATCTTTATGACAATGTATGGTGCAGTACCTCACTTTGCTGCAATTACTGAACAGACAGCACTGTAGGCAATGTAAGTTGCTCTTAAGTGCAGCAATCCATTCTGAAGAGATATACAAACATAAACTCTCAATTGTGGCAGGCTGCTACGAAACCTAAGCATTATCTGTGAATTTTCTCTCTCTCTCTCCTTTTTAATCATTTTGTTAGCTCACCTCTAGAGCCCAGTAGCCTAATTTACTAATTAATAACTATTATTACTTAGTGGAATTGAAAAACTGAAATTACTGCCTGCCTTAAACATAATAAAAACTGGCAACCCATTCAGAGTTTTTTGAGGGGCTGCTTCATTCATTGCACAGTTCTGGCAGCTGGGTAGATGTCATTGTCTGCTTGCTGCATGGCCCTCATTTCCAGATGGATGAAGGGAGGTGGGGAATTATCTCTCTTTCACATTCAGGCTAGAAGGGAAACAGTATTTATTGTGATATACAGTTGACCCTTAAACAACATGGATTTAAGCTGTGTGGGTCCACTTAAACATGGATTTTTTTTCAACAAATACTGTAAATATATTTTCTCTTCCTTATTATTTTCTTAATAAAATTTTCCTTTTTCTAGCTTAGTTTATTGTAAGAATATAGTATATAATGCATATAAAATACAAAATATGTGTTAATCAACCATTTATATTATCAATAAGGCTTCCTTCTGGTTTTGGGGGAAGTCAAAAGTTACATGCAAATTTTTAGTTGTGAGGTGGGGGCGTTATCAACCCTAACTCCTTACAGGGCCACCTGTAAGATCTTAATAGACAATATTTTTTCAACAATAATTACATAATCTAGAAATATCTGTCTTCTTTATTTCATTTGTACTTCTTCCTCCTAACCCCAGCTTCTCTTAGCAAATGACTTCTAATTTTAGGTGACTTCTTTCTTCACTTGCCATGTAAAAAGTCCTTAAAGAGTAATGGATGACATAAGTTGTCTCTAATACAAACAAATCAGCTAGTTACCAGGTTAAATCTGGGGAAAATTAATCAGAAATTATTATATCAGTATTTATTTTGTAGTTGTCCTCACTGTTGGCTAAATCATATCTGTTTAAAGCAACAAGTTTTTTCTTTAAACCTACCCTTCTTTTCCCTGCTACTGTATCCAGTAGAGATCTTATTTCTCATTACAACATGTTTGCATATTAATGTATACTTATTTGTTTAATCTAAAGTCTAGTGTCTAGATATGTCAGGTGCCAGTGGAAACTCTACAGATATATAGAAGTCCTATTCCTACTCTCAAGATGCTCATTATCCAGCAAGAAAACCAAGGTATGATTCCATATGACAAGCACTATGAAAAAATACCTTCGAGGTACACAAAAGACTCCTGAAGAATATAACACCCTTAAAAATTAAGCTCAAGTCTAGAAAATTATAACTACGATGAGAAAAGATCATTGTCCCTCAAACCACATAATCTGGTCCAGATACTCATGAGACCAATCACAAAGACAGCTACCCATATGTGGCAGAAAGTTATGAAAGCAGATGCAACATGCTAGGAAAAGGTATCTAAACATGTGACATGCTTAGCATGGGTCACTACTCTGTTGGTTTAGCAGATAATTGGCAAAGATGTAGTTAGTCTCTAAGATTGTTCTAATTGTCCTTTCTATACAAAGACTTTTTATATCAGGTCTTCATGGCTAAGAGTTTGTTGCAAGTTTTTCTTTTCACTTCCTAAAGATATTATCATATCTCTAAAATTGCATCTCACTCTAATAATCAATCAGTCATTTACTGAGAACCCATAATTTTTCAGCACACTAGAAGGCTATCAATAGGGAATACTCTTCTGTTCTCTATTCTTACTCTCGACCTGAAGTACCAGACAACATCCACTAAAAGAACAAGTCCATTAAAAAAAAACCATCAGACTTGACCCATTAAAGTTTGGTTCCATATTGAGTTGAGAAAAATGCAGAATCTTGTAAATAGTTTATAAATTGTTTATCTATTTTAGTCCAATTGTGTACTTTTCTTTTGTTTCTAATTAAGTAAACACAAAACAAAGCAAGACACTAAGAGAACAAATGCTCAATGTAATATTTTCAGTCAGAACCAGAAGTTAACCAGTAGTAAAGTCAAACCTAAAAATACTATGTTTCTTTGCTTTACATCACTAATGCAACAATCACTGACACCACTAAATTCTAGCTATTCCTTATTTCCAAAAGCTGACATCAAATAATATTAACCAGAAAGTCAAAGACAAATTAAATTCTAGATTGTACTCAAATCTAGGTATCAAATACTATTCTAGATCTAAGTACAATTTTCCTGTATACTTTGGGTTGTAAAATTAAGAGGAGATAACAGAACACTATGAGCAACAACAGAGATCTCATCCCTTTCTTATTTTGCCATTCTCAAAATGTTAATTCAAAGAAATTATTGCCAATTAGTCAGTGAATTTAAGACTCAGGCTACAGAATTTTAGAACAAGGACAATTGTATAGATTAGTGTTTTGCAAACTCTTATCCACAGGCCTAATCTAGTCCACAGTCTGTTTTTGTAAATAGTTTTATTGGAACACAGCCCTACCCATTTACATATTATCTAATGTCCCAACGGCAGAATATGGTAGTTGAGATAGAGACAACAAAACCTGAAAAGCCTAAAATATTTACTATTTGGCCCATTATGGAAAATTTTGCTGACCTCTGGTATAGTTGAACAATCCCATATTTGCAATATCCCAAATCTAAAGTTTTTTAAAACACATTTGGCAGCAAAACCTGAACTGGCATGAAATCCTTTGGTAGTAATGGTACAATCTTATGTGAATTGATATGAGGGTATTTATTTTATTTATCCCATTGGGAATATTTATATGTTTCACTACAGAAATATTGGTATTTCTTATATGGGAAGCTTTTACAGACTTCAGCAGGGGTGCTATAATACTCAGCATACATCTCTCTAAACTCTAAAATATTCTGAATCTTGAAAAATATCTGGTCCCCAAAATTTTGAATTAGATTTAGTGAATAAATTGAAGAAGCTAAAATTCTACAATAACAGAACATTTTAAAATACAGATTCATTATTGAACATTATAAAGGGTGTCAGGTCTGTTAAGTGTGAATGGGAGAGCATGAATAATAAGTGCCACTCAGCACTATAAGAGTTTTGAGAAAGAGACACATGGGTGATTTGAATGGTGTACATTGAGGCTTGTGGGCATTCAAATTATGCAATGGTAAACAACAGTATCGTTGATATTAAAAATATAGCTAAATGCTAAGAGATTTGAAATACAACCTCTACTACTACATAGGAAAAGTAGCATTCTTAATTTCAAAAGTCCCACGGTGTTTACTCCTATTTCTTTAAAAGCCTCTGACCTCTAGGATAATTAATTTTATAATACGAGGAGACAAAGTTTCCACCTAAGGAACTCTTGGATCTTGGAAAATAACTAGAGGATAGATTAAGAAGTCTTGTGTTGTAAAGCTAAAATTTAGTCACTTTGTAAGTGTGACTCTAAGGCACACCTAGAGAGTGTTGCTTTCAAGCAATCATAGTTAACATTGGTGCCTGTGTTTGTGTGTGACCTTACACTTCTAAGACAAAAAGCTTAGCAGCAGTACAGTGATGGCGCTTTAAAACGGGTAAAAGAAGTGGAAGTAAAAGCATAATACATCTGGATAGGTGCACAAAGTAAGTAGCATCCTGAGTCATCAAAAAACAAAGGAGAGATTTTGACATTGAATATTTTGATTCCAGAAATAGTATTTCATAGTTTCCTATGAAAAGGTTTTTAACAGCTTATTCAGGAGTCCCTGAAGCAAACACTGGGGTTGAAGAAGCTCAAATGTATAGCCTCATTGTTAATTCACCATAAAGTAAAAGGTGTAGAAAAAAAATCAAGTTGGTGTCAAGATTTTTAATTTTTTTTTAAATGACCAAAATAAGTAAGATGAAACCAGGGTTAAATTTATATTGCCAGTATCCATATCTCTACATGTCTGATTATGGGTAGAACAAAGGGAAATTTAGGTTGCTTCAGCAGTCTTATTGACTTTGGCGAGTGGATCAACCAGGCAGTAATTTGGCACTACCAGTAGACATCACACCATTCCACATGGTTTTTAACTTGGTACTGTATTCGTAGTCTCTCCAAAGAATGTCTCCTTTTCTTTTTAGATCTCATAATAATTAATGAGAAACGCAGACACATTCTTAAAAATATAAATTCTCAACCTCTCACAGTACCACAAAGCCAAACCAATAAGTCATATAGAATTGAAACAGGCTGCCAAATCATGGGGTCTAATTTATTTGCCCAATTGTCAAAGAAGTTGCATGCCACACAAAATAGATAGGCAGACTAATTTGATAAAATGTGGGTATAGCGTATTTTGAAATGTAAGAAGAGGCCATTATGAAATTTCATTGATGTTATATGGAGTCAACCATTGGGAAGACTTTTCCCTTAGCCAGCAGTCATGTATAAAATATTTCCTAATGACATTGTCTTACAATGGTGTGTATGTGTGTACACATAGTATTACCAAAAAAAAGTCAACATTAGGGGTCAGGATGACCTACTATAGAAAGATTCAAACATTTTCTGTAAAAGGCCATATGGTAAATATTCTTGGTATTGCAGACCCTACATTCTTTAGCAACTACTCAACTCTCATTGCAGCAGAAAAGCAGCCTGAGACAATATATCAATGATGGCTGTGGCCTAAATTTGTGACCCCTGAACCTATTCCCCAGCCATGTATGCCTTTAGGAAATTAGTATTTCTGAAAGCTAAGGGTTGGTACAACTAGGGTATTGGTATACAACCTAAATATTTATATAGTTGCAAACCAGAAAAGATTAAAAAGGTCATAATTCTGCCTGTAGGTTTTCCAATCATTTTCTGTATGGTTCCTTTGGACTGTTACTTAATTTTCCTATACCCCTAATCCTAGACTTGTGATGTCACCATCTGGTATTAGCCTCCAGACTAAAAAGTCAGGAAGACACACTGAGCACTTTGGAAATTAAAGTTGAGAAATTTTAACAAAGGGATTTATGTTAAAATTATCTTAAACATAGATTTAGAAAGACTAAAAGCAGGACCACATTTGCAACTTGAAATGAAGGAACTAATATTAGATGTACAAAATCAATTTAGATAGAGATACATGGATGATATATAGATAATCAGTAGAGATGTGCGAATACAAACAGATATGTATTTTCTAGCTCTCTGTGGAGAGGGCTTAGAATCAATTACACTTCAGTCATATTGAGCGCACCTAGAGCACAGATCCAGTAAAGAAAGCCATGACTCTTAAAGAGATAAATAATTTCAGGACTGAAACTGCAAGAATACAAGATAATCTTGGGACATGTTTTGTGATAGAAATTTTTAAAAAATGCTCAAGAAATAATAGGAGCATGTCAAAAGTACATAGAAAACAATTTGCAGTGGCCACCACTGGCCAAATTGGGGACAATTTGTAAAACAAATAAATAATGGCACTAGGAGATTATTACTTGGAATAAAATAAGAATCCATGGGTATACACTAATATAAGTAAATGAATAAGTAAATGGTGGAGGATTCTTTTAAATAGTAGAATTGCAATTTATAAAGAAGGAATAATAATTTAAAAATCACTGTATTATTTTAGGCAAGAATCATCAGTGAATGTTAAATTACTAGGTAAAATTGTGGTGAGAAACAGGATATCCATATTGTCTCAAAGTTATCTCCCCACAAGATATTTATTAATTTTGAAAATGGAAAATAGCAATTTTACAGTAGAAATATGTGGCAGATCATATCTTAACAAATGATCGAAGTTAGAATCACTAGTAAAGAAGTGAATCAATATAATGTGCCTTCTAATATGATGCTCTGAAAGAGACACAGTATCTCTTTGTGGTATTCCTGCCAAAAATGAATGACCTGAATCTAATTATGAAGAAACATCAGAAAACTCAAATTGAGGAACATTTTAGAAACTATCAGGCCTGTACTCTCAAAAAATGTCAGAGTTATGAAAATTTTAAAAAGACTGAAGGTATGTTTAAAATTAAAGGAAGCTCAAGAGATGTGACAACTAAATAAAACACTGGACCCCAGATTATAAAATATGTTGCTTTTCTTTCTTTATAAAGAATAGTAGTAGAAAAATTGAGAAAATTCTATTAAGGTATAAGGATTAGATAATAGTATTGTATTAATGGTAATTTCTTAATTTTGATAAATTGTACTGTGACGTATAGAGAAAATGATAAAACAAATGTATCAAAATGTTAACATAGGGGAATCTATTTAAAAAATACACGGAAATTTTTAAAATGATTTTTGCGACTTTTCTATAAGTCTGAAATTCTTTCAAAAATAAAAATAATTAAAAAGAAAAAGATATAGCTCTGTTGTGAGGGTACCCATGTTTGACTAACGAATATTAAATTATTAGCATGAGCTGTGTAATGGGATGAGTTGCATCCTCTAACAATTTATATGTTGAAGTTCTAACCTCAGTACTTCAGAATGCAACTGTATTTCAAGGTAGGGTCTTTTAGAGAGGTAATTATGTTAAAATGAGGTCATTAATGTGGGCCCTAATCCAACACAATAGGTGTACTTATAGGAGGAGGAAATTTAGCAACAGGTGGGTACAGAGAGAAGACCATGTGAAGACATAGGGAGATGATAACCTATAAGCAAGGACCTTGAACTTAGATTTCTAGCCTCCAGAACTGTAAGAAAATAAATTTCTGTTGGTTAAGTCTCTCAGTGTATAGTACTTTGTTACAGTAGCCCTAGAAAATCACTACAGGCTCACCTGTGTGAACCTTTCCATCTATGTTCCCTCCTTAGTAAAACAGAAGTCGTTATCGCCTATGTCATGAAATTGTTATAAGGACTCAAGGAGATCATGTATATAAAGAGTAACAGCATTTAGTATGTAAGTATTTAGAAATCAATAGATTATTATTACTATTACTATTACCATTACATAGCTATTTCTAACTAGATTATATTGAAGCAGAAATATTGTAGCATAGCATTAAGAAGAAAAGAACACATAAAATATTATAATAAACTGATTTACTTTAATCTTTTGGCCAATTTCATTATTTCCACAAGAAGGTAATGGTTTGATACTGAGAAATATTGGTCCTACCTGTGTGCCTACTCTAACTGAAAGAATGATCTACACTCAATGACAGTTATTGTTTAGAAAATCTTGTATTGGTTGCATCATTATGTAGAGGGATATAATTTCTGAAAGACACAGTTTAGTCATAAGAATAGTGAGGCTTATTATGTATTTTTTTAACTTTTATGGGAATGTAACATACAGCATGGTGACCATAGTCAATAATATTGCAAGTTTGAAATTGCTAAAAAAGTAAATCTTAAAGGTTCTTTAAATAAGAAAAAAATTTTTATAACTTTATATGGTAATAAATGATAGCTAGACTTATTGTGATCATTTTGCAGTGTATTGCAAATGTTGAATCATTACGATGAATACATGAAATATAATATTGTATGTCGATTGTACTTCAATAAGGTTTTTTCTAAAATGTAAGCGAATTATGAATGTTTGATATATATTACACTGTACTAAGTGCTCTGCATTCATTACCTTAGTCCTCACAACAACCCTTTAAATTATATACTATTTCATCATTCCATTTTTCAGCTGTGGAAATTGAGATTTAGTGAGATTAATTTGTCCAATGTCAAAAAGCTAATAAATGACTAAACTGGACTTGTTTTTATTTTTTAACCAAAATCCATAATGACAGGGGTGGCTCTATCATGTAGTGGTTAGCACGTCTGCTTTACATGCAGAAAGTCCTGGGTTTGTGCCCCAGGTGGAGCCATGGACCAGGCCCCAGGAGCACCAGGCCCTGGGTATACAACACAAACATGTGGGAAACTTCAGAGATCCAGTCCTTAAGAGGAAACAGCAATATCCATAGGTCAGGGGTGAAAGTTGTGTGTGTGTGGGGAGATTAAAGAGGGAAAAAAAATCCATGATTACTTCCATTATGCTCTATGACTACATTATTGCGCCTAACATTTGGCTCCAAAGATGCATCTTTACTATTAGTTTTAATGGAACTTAGAACTATGAAGATACATCTTCTGAAACCAAAAGATACAACTTCTGAACCAAAAGATATGAAAGTTTTTGCATGTCAAATAAATAAAATTAAAAGCAAACAACAAAGTAGAGAAGAAAGACTGCAAATATAACAGCTAGAACTTGAGAGAAAACAGTAAGCCATTGAAAGAAAACAAGCAAAGTCCAGAGGAAGACAATTCCCCAAAGAGGAAATTCAAATGGCTAAAAAACATGGAAAAAATGTTTCATTTGATTATTAAAGAAAAAATGTAAATTTAAACAATTTGCTGGGCTTTTGTTTGGTTCTATTTTGGTTTTTTGTTTCTTTTAAATTTATAAGAAATAAAGAAATAAAAAAATTCAGTGTGGAAAACATGTGGTTAAACAGGCTTTCTTATATATTGTTGATTAGAGTTAATTTTGCTCTGTATTTTGAGAAGTTTTTTAATAAAAGTTAAAATCCCATAAAGTTCTTTATTCTCAGCCGAATTATATCACTTTTGGAATCTAGTCTATGAAAATAATCAGAAATGTTAATGAAGATGTATGCAAAAAGACATTCATTTTAACATGCTTTTAATAATAAAACATAAACAAGAAACAACCAAATCATCTATTATATTAACAGAGAAATGATAGGTAAATTATTTTATATATAATCTGAACACTATAAAATTACCATTTTAAGAGGCATAAAAATAAAAAGGTTAAGTATCAATAGTTTTTTTATGATTGAATCTGATATGTGCAATGGATTCTTTTGCACTTGTTAAATATATTTCTGAAAAATTGCGATAAGGGAAATGATGTTATGTTATACGAGAAAATCAGAACACTAAATTACTATATAACATATATCAACTATGTACAAAAATGTGGAAAAGAAACAGGAAAGAAATTTGATACCTCAGGCCTCTGGGTGTTGAGATTATGGATGATTTTATTTCCTTAGATTTACTCTACTTTTATTAATATATATGGTAAACCCCTATTTGGAATTAAAAAAAAATAAGAAAAGATAAACAGAATCATTGTTCTAAGTTATTTTTACTTAAATCTTTTAAATATTATCCTTTCAGATGGACAAGATGTATTTGTGGGAAATTATAGCATTAGAGAATTAAGGCATGTGATTTTCCAAAGTAATTTTTTTATGGATTTCTATTAATCGAAAGGCACACATGCTAAGGATGAGGACTATCTCTATAACCATCACCATGTGCTAAGAATCTGTTGATGTTTTTGTTTTAATTCCATGTTAAAGAACTTGTTTACAAAAAAGCTGGCTAGAGTGAATTTATAGACTTTCTATATGATTATTGGCATCTATCTCCCTGTATTTGTATATTTATATTCAGATTGGAGATATACACTGAGTAGAAGCATTTCAACTCTTCCATCATTCCATCCTTGACTTATAATTATTGAGAATCTCTCATAAAAAAGAAAAAAAAAATTTAAGTGATTAAATACTCATATCATTAAGGATTTGCCAGAGATGCTCATCTGGGTGTTGTTTCTACTTTCTATCAGTTTCATTTGGGATCTCTGATAATAATACATACACAGGTTCAATCATCACAGTGCTCATCCTTTTTCTTAAGCCAACTCTAAGCATTTTCTTCTTAATGAACTGCTGTCATTACAACAGTAACATAATATAAAATAAGTCTGCAAATAAGGTTGTTTTATAGGAGTAAGAACAGTAGAATAGTTTTGCCCCCATTGTTTCACTAGATTCCATGAACTATTCAAATAAGAGTGAGTTGTGTATTTGAGAGAAGTTATGTGATACAAGAAAGTTAGATTGAACTCTCTCCATAAGGGTATGTTTAGAGTTATATTATGAAGTTCTTTGCAAGATTGTCATGCATTATGATGCCCCTTTGCAAGAAAGTGCTTGTGAGATTTCTAATATATAACAGAAGCTAATTGTCTTAGGTGAACCATTTCTCAGTTACTTTGTGAAGAATCTGCGTTCTAGATGCTTTCCTCTACCATCTCATTTCAAATCTGATTCATCGATTATTTCTCTAGTATGGGTTTGGAATTCTCTAATGGCTCTTCATCTTGACTAGAGGCTAAAACATACTCAAGTATCTACTACTTTAAAAACAAATATAAACATATTTTGACTCTAAGCTTTTCTGTCATTACAAACTTCTCCTTTTCTTCAGACTCAAACTTCTACAAAAAGTGGTTATTTTTTTGCTTCTCATTCCTTCTCATTCTCATTCAAACCACAATCATTATTTCAGGTTTTCACAATTTTACTAAAGGTATTATATTACTAAATCAAATTGACACTTCTTTATCTTCTATATAACTATCTTCCTTCCTAAATTTTAATTTCATAAAGTTCAGCCTAAATGATCCATGTATTTATTTGCTGAATGCCATGTGAAAGTGAGTAAAAGTATTATGAATAAAAGAGAAAACTTTCTTTACCCTCTTTGTTTTCCCATGGTTTTCTTTCCCATTCCTCTTATTCTTTAGTTCCGCCAGAAGCTAAATCACACAAAAACCACTCATTTCAATCTCTCTCCTTGTTTGCCATTTCTGTCTGAACAAACTTACGGGGTTTATTTACTCTCTATCCTACTACTGGTCTGATGAAAGGAAGGAAAGACAAAGTCAGGACACCTCGTCCTAGGTATGCTAACAGCAGCAGGAAAATTGATGTGACTGATTCCAGTAGGGACGGTGAGTGTTGGGGGAGAGCCTACCCCTGAGAACAGCCAGGAGTTTATTTCCTCCAGAGAACATCCATTCATTCAAAAAATATGCCACACACTTTTAGAAGCTGAGAGAAAGCAGTGAACAAAACATACAATTGTCTCTGCCCATGTAGAGTTTACATTCTAGTGGCAAATTTCTACTCATACCACAGGCCTCAGACTTGCAGGATCAGAAACTTGACTAGTGAGCACACAAGAAGAGTTCATCTTCTAGAGTCAGATATAAATTAATTAACCCTAGAGAAAATGATGAATGGAATCTGAAAGTTGATGCACTAGAAAATACAATTTCAAGAAAGTAAAGTAACTTTGCCAGAGTGATCAACATATACTGTCTCTGAAGTCCATAGGAGAGTTACTTGAACAAGTCAAACCATAATTAAAGAAATTTTAACTAGAGTTTGCTAACATATTTATTTACAATAAAAATTATGCTAGAGTCTAGATTTCATTTATATGACCATCTTATTTTCTCCATAGAACACAAAACCTAACTGTGATTAGCATGGACTCAAAGGAAAGGAAGTCAATGAGGTAAACTAGAGGTCAGCAGCATCAGGCTGAGCTAGACAGATCCGACACATAATAAAGATAATCCTACTCATAGGACTTGAAGAGTCAATGCCTATCAGCCCATATTCCCTCAGCCCTCGACAGAGCTTGGAAGACTACTGCCAACATTTATTTCTTCTGCAAACTTCTGATTGAGCATATTAGCATTTCTGAAGAAAGAATATGTCAGTCATATCACAGTCCAGTCTTATCAGCCTGAAAGCCATTAGATAACTTTGCTGAACACACTTCTGATCCTCATCTACAGATCAGAAGAATTAATGCTCAGAACACAGTCTTAGTCTCATGTTGTCTACGAAAACAGTATGAGCTCAGACAAGTCTTAGACGACTTCTCTGAGAAGCAGTTTTACCATCTTTAAATGAGCAGGTTGAATCATATGATCCTCAGGGGCAGAGGAAACTGTGGTTGGTATCTTGTTGAGTTCACCAGAAGGGGGAATTTATCCAGGGGAGACTGGAGCACTATGCTGGGCTCGTGGCCAGGAAAATGCCTAGTCTAAAGAATGAAAATGAGTCAAGTAAAAAATCAAGTGTGAAGAAAGGCCTGAAGATGATTATTTAGAACTAAAGTAGTTTACAGTAGGGATAAACGGGACCTATTTGTTTATTTGTTCATTTAATTTTTTTTAAATCAGTGGTTCTTAAACCCATCAGACCCAATATTCCTTTCCTAATACATATATTTTGTTGTATTTTGTAATAAAACAATCAGATTCTTGAAAATACACATAATCACTCTGTATATCAAATAGTTGTAAATGAAGTACAGAAGTGCAGATGGGTTAAATGGGAAAACCAGTACCAAAGCTAATCGGTGATGCAACTATCCTAAATGGTACATGGTTTCCTGGCATTACTTGTGGTGGAAAAAAGTATGCTTTCCTTTGACCTACATGGTGGTAACATTATGGGAAAAGTCAGTGTAAAAATTGTGATAAATATGTAAATATTAAAAAGGAATTCCACTTCAAGCTTGATTAGTTATAGACTTTTACTTCCATGCAATTGTTGCAGAGAATTCTGAAGTTTTACAGGACAGAGAAAAGTTCTTCACATGTAAGATTGTCTAGAATCCTTGGCCATGATCATTTGATAATCAATAATGCTCCTTAAGATTTCAAAATGTGCTGTAAAAGGCAAAACCACCCTCCATGCCTTGCCACACTCCTTAACGCACTGTTAAGATTATATGCAGTTGGGGAGTGCGAATATCTGAAGTATCTTTGCAGGCCTACACACTCCTGAACTCCAAATTTTATGATTTTTACTGTTCTTGGTGACAACCTTTCTCCCTTCAGTTATCCCACTGCTATCTAATCTTTCTAGGGAAAGGCACACCATTTATTCACCAAGATCATATTTAGGTTTCATTTGAAAGAGATAAATCAAAATCTCCTATTTGCTCCACGAGGCATTCCTCAGCTTCCTGGGCCACACTAAGCCACAGCCACATGGTGATCTTCCCAACCGGCCACTCAATGCTTTCTGTTCATTTATCGTTTAAATCATAGCTTTGGCTTCTAGATTCCTAAAGTTTACTGTCTGAGTTCCCCTACAAATAGGTAGTTCAGTAAAAATTTTCAAAAAGAGAATTTTGGGTAGCATATAAAATGCTTAATTGACCACATTTGTGTTTTTTTTTTGAGAACCTGGCACATGGGCCTATGTGGCTGTACAACATTCATTCATTTGAGTGGCATACTGTGTGAGGATGTGTGTGTCTTTGTGTGTGTATGTGCCTGTGTATGTGTTTGCTATGAAATATATTTATGAGCTGTGAGGATAATTTACTCTATGTCAGAGTCAATTAATATGGGCATATTTTTTGTACCTTTGCAAATTTTGTCAGGTAACTCAATATGGAGATTTAAAATGAAATGGAGGAATGAAAAGATGATTATAAGTGTTATCAAATCACCAGTCCCCAACCCCCTATTCCTTCTGGAATACTCCCTGTTATGGACTTCTTTTTACATAACCTGTATGAAGTACTGTGATATTTTAATATATATAAGGTACTCCAATGGGATATCAATAATATATATTTCTAAACAACAGCATCAGATTTTTAAAAAATGTTTAAAATACTAACTAATCATCTGAATAGCAGGTGTTATTTTGGAATTTCTTGGGGTTTTAAGCAGAAATCAGGTGTTACAAGAAAGTGATAATTTGAATATTTGATACTTCTTGGCATCTCTCTGCAAGAATCAGAACCCAGAGATAGATTTTTCCCAGTAGAGAGAGTGCTAAATCTCACTAATACAGTATTCACGAGCAGAAGGCATCATTTTAATATTGTCCAACAGTGTGTAGACTTTCCTATCAGGTGATAGTTCTCAGCATTTTGAGAAGTAGTAAATCTTTTTAGCCTTGGGGGTTGTTATATGATATTTATCCAGTGACTGAGAAGGACTGACTCTTTGAGTTTTTAAAGGTAAGTAAACAGGAGTCTTGCCACATCCACAGATAGCTCAGTGCCTTGGAATCCCCTGCCTGTCTCTGGTTATCATTTATCTGGGGTCATGGCTCTAAATCACCATTGTCTTTTCTCCTATGTGGCCAGTGCCCTGGGGAACATTTTGTGTGCAGTAGATACATAATTAATATTTCTCATTGGTCATCTCCACATAAAGGGAAGCAAATAACCTCAGCAAAACCACACGATAGTGGCTAAAAAACTCTCTAAACTTAGAGTGTTAAATACCCATTTTTAGTGGAACTGCTAAAAATGAAACAAACAAAGCTGGCCAAATTCAGAAAAGCTACATTTCATATGGCTTTTTTGAAACCTTTCAGAAGCTTTTCTATCATACAGACAGAACCTGTTTCTAAAAATATTTATTCATTCAAGAATGTGAAAAAAACTCCACCCACAGGTTCAATGGCCATTATACTCTGGCCAATAAAATTGCTTCCTCTTGAGTGATTTTTTCTCTTTTCTCTCTCTTGAATCATAGAATGATATTCCAGAAACCAGAATTCTTTGATACTTAAAGTAAGAAGAAATATTCTCTGAGGGTGAGCGGCATGGCTTATTTCAACCCTAGATAATTATTTCCCTTTCTCAAAGATCCATTGAGCAAACACTGTTGTCATTGTTTATACAACAAAACATTCTTTCCAAAGGACTTTCAAATAAATAAATAAATCATAGGATTTCTACACTCATAGAGTCAACCTGCCAAGTTCTCAAATAGTTAAGTTGAGCAGTTTACTTAGAAAGGCTGACAAGTTTGCTTCACTTCAAAATATCATTAACACCAATAACACATTTGCCCAAGTTTATTTCTAAGTTGTAAAAAAAGATTGCTACAGATTAAGACCCTTGATATAATGCTATAAGCTTGTAACAATGGTACCTTTTATAGTGAAGAGCAACTGCAGACACAAATTGCCCTCTTTCCTGTATCTTTTTCACAAAAATCAATATTAAAATAGTATCTGCCTTAACTCTTCTATACACTATATGAGAAAAAACCACAGCCGTGCTTAGGACAGTTTAGGTCAATAAAGAATCAATACTGTGGTTGAATCTGTAGAAAGATAAAAGACTTAGAACTCTCTATACAGGGACCATTGTTTTCTCTCTCTTCTGTAAAGCAGCAGAAGGGCCTTACATTTAGGGGGTAGGGTAGTTTTTTCTTTTTTAAGGTTGATGTTCATTAAGTGTTGGTGAAAAGTTAAGGGGGCACAATCCAGAAATGAGTAAAAAAGGATTTAAGACACTTTTTCCTCTATTAGAAATTTTTGTTCTTTTGTCTGAACAGTTCCTTTATAGGGTTGAGAGATGGGACTTGTTACACAAATCCACCCAGGGCAAATATGAGGTCAGATGAGACTGAAAAACAGAGTTTTCATTAAAATACTGGCTATGTTTTATGGTAGTGGAAAGTTACTTTAGCTGTTGTAAGCCTTAGTCTCCTCATCCACAATAAAATAAAAAGATAACAATATTAGATAATTTATAGAATTTGTTATAGACCTTTAATGGGCTTCTCAATGTTCAAGTACATGGGTGACTACACTTCCTAGTTTCTTGCAATTACAAGAGGCCATATGACTAGTTTTGACAAATGCACTGTGAGAAGAAGTGACATGTTTCACTTTCAGGATGAGATAGCGAACAGCCTATGGAACCACAATTTCAGAGCCACCTGTGTCTCCAAGTCACCATACAGAGGATAATTGTCCTAGAGAGTCAATCAGATCTGTAGATTTTTTGAGAAACAAACATTCATTACATTATGACACTAAGATTTTGAGGTCATTGTTTCATTGTTTTTACCATATTATAATCTAGCTACTCTATTTGTTGATTGTTATGAGGAATAATTTAGAAAATGTATAAAAAATTCTTACCACTTTCCGGAAACAAAATAACACTCAATTATTATTTTCATTAAGAAGCTACATTCCAAGCAGGAGGAGCAGTTTGAACAAAGGAGTGAAATAAAATAGCACAGTACATTAAAGAATTCTGTAAATAGAAGTCTTAGAATGAAACATAACATATTATAAATGAAAAGCATCCAGATGTTTTAAAACATCCAGATTCGAATTCCTGAAAGTGGGTTGTGCAGAACATCAGTCCTGTAAAATGAGAAAAAGTGTTCTTTGGCTTAAGAAGTTTGGGAAAATAGCACCATCTTAATCTCCTACTTGAAGATTCTTAATGCGCATTAAATTACTAAGGGTTCTGACAAAAACTGCAATAGAGAAATTTGATAAGTTTTGTTTATTCTGCAGCTTCTTGAGTTTATTTGGCCATGCTCTTCTCATATGATAACAATTAATTTCCCACAGTAGACCTTGTTACTGCCCTCAAGGAATTTACCAGATGAACTGTTGATAGTACATTGTTTAGCTACTCTTAGCACTAATATTAGTTAAGGATTAGATTTAGCTATACATAATGAGAAACCTACATAACAGTAGCTTTAACAGAATAAATAATAGCTAAGCTACATTTGTAGTTTACTATATGAGGTATTGTCATAAGCTTTACATATGTCTATCCACTTAATCCTCATATCATCTTTTCTTAAGCAATATGAGATCTGAAATTAGAAATCCAGGGTTTATAAGGTGACTCAAAGCTTTAAGTCTTGGCACTTGTCATTTCTAGCCAGCTGGGCAATTAAGGAAGAAGGATAATGGATAGTGGATAGGCAACCTTTCTGCCAAGGCCTTAGCACATGATCAGAATTTTATCTCTGCTTTTAGGCTGTGTCAGTACTATACCTCTCACTTAGACATGTATGAGTAGAAGTGCAGACATAATGAAAATTTAGAAATAATATGTCAAGAGCATATTTAAAATTAAAAAGAAAAAAAATAATAATTGTCAAGATTATCCCAAGAAAACTCAAACTATTCTTCATCTTGTTCAGAGCCATCCAACAAGGGAGGCCAATCTCAATGGGCCACAAAATGAAATAACTCTAGAGGCAATGTTCTATCTGGGGTCTTTGTTTCCTCAGCCTTAAAGTGGGGTAATAAAATTCCCTCCCTCCTTGAGTGTGTGGTGAGGATAGTAAATAACTTAATGCAAGTAAAATCCTCAAAACAGAGTATGATCTATCAAGTGTTCAAAAAGGTTAGGTATTTTAGCTCTCTCCACACTGGCTTTTAAGCACTTACAGACAAAGTGGCTGACCTACCATCATAGAATTTAGTGCAAGCATATGATTTGGGCACCAGGATATAGGATCCACTATTTCTGGCAAAACAAAACAAAACAAAACAAAACAAAACAAAATAAAACCTATTAAACCCAGACACCTTACCTTGCTGCAGTAGTGAACCAGAGCAGCCAGTGTGGACATTGTGGCATATATTAGGGTAGGAATGAGAAGTTGGGCACAGATTTTTTTTCTTTTCGCCTATAAGTAGAGGGGATCCCAACACACCTCCACCCCCATAGAATACCAATGATATCTATCAGTATCATATGACTTAGACTTGTGGAATTTCTGGTCAGGATTTGTTTTTCTTTTTGCTTTTTTCTTTGGAGGTACATTTTTAGCAACATGTACATCGTAAAGTATATCACAGGCTTTTTCTGTTTGATGTCCAAACTTTAAGATAGATCTTTTTTATGTGGTTATATATTTTCTCCCTTAAGATTAAGAGCTATAAAAATGTTCTTTCAAACTGTTCTCACTCTACCAACTGTAAACACAGGACAATCCTTCCCTAATATGTTATTATTTCAGCAGGACTAATTAGAAAACATTGTTTAATTATTTAATTAGAAGAATAATTGATTACTTCTCAACTGAGGGTCTACTGTTCTAGTAACTGCTCACTTCACCCCTCTCTTCTTTCACCTTCTTTAATTTCTAGAGAAGTCAAATTAGTACACATTGGGGAGAAGAGAGTAGGTGTTACATGTCTGCACATCTTTTTTATTTGTCTTGTGGGCACACTACTTGCAGCCTGGGACAAGTATCCCACCTTCTCAACTGCCACTGCCACTTACCTGATCACCTGTGTTCAAAGCCAAAGCAATGCTCCCTGCTGCTGGACCTGCAGTGGGATAAACTTTGTTACTACACAAGTGAGCTGTGTGGTGTGCACAGCATCTATGCCATCCATACCAGAAAACTCATGACTGGGGCAAATGTCAAGCAGGTAGGAAATGGGCAAAAGTATAAAGGAGTTTTTTCCTGGTGCAGCTTAGAAGTGGACTACAAATGAGTTCATACAGACTGGCTTCTGACAGATTTTGATTGTATCTAGGTTGAGCTGCTTTCTAATTAGTGGTCTCTGGCAATTTTTTTTCCCTCTCCAAATTTTGTTTTTTTCATCCCTAAAATTGGGGTGTTATTATTAATCTCATTGGCCTATTGTGAAGATTAAATGAGATGATTTAATTAAAAAACAACATTGTGAAAGAAAAACAATAGCTGTTAGTCCTCTATGTATGTATGTGGGTGTACATTGTGTGTGTGTGTGTGTGTGTGTGTGTGTGTATAATGTACATTATATATATATATATATATACACACACATATATATGCATGTATGTGTGTGTACACACACACACACACACACACACACACACATATATATTTCCCCCTTAAGACTCTAAGACAACACATTGAATCTGGGTTCTAGGTGGGAAAGAGACATTGAAAAAAGAAAAATATATATGTTCATGTATTCCAGTCTCAAGTCTTAGGTAACCCTCATCTTGGGAAAGAAAGGGATAGGAAACAAACAACGAATGTAAAATGTCAGCTTCAATATATTGCTGCCTGATGAAAAGGAGGTTGTAGTATTTGGAGGGCAGCACAGCTAACTGAATCTTCTTCTCCTGAATTCTGATCTTTGGGGGTTAATTAGGCTCCATAGAAGCAGAGGCACACTTTGCCTCTATTTGGGTCATGTCACCAGTCATCAGTCATGCACCTTTTCTGGCTCTCTGTTCCACAAAATTACTGCTCTCCCTGCCATCCTAGCCCTGTTGACATGCACCAACTCTGCCAACTGGTTTGGGACAGGCTTAACATCAAAGTCTTTTATTTTGATTTTTCCTTCATCTCCAACTGACTCTGTCCCAAACTCAATTTTCTCTTTCCTCTTTTTCAATTAACTACAGTTTCCCAGAGCTGGGGAGATAGGAGGAGATACTAGAGGCATACATCTGTCATCATTTATCTGGTAGTGTACGGGATATGCTGGCATTTAGATCCTTCATATAGCCTGTTGGACTCAAATAATTCTAGACATATTTAATTTTTGTAAAAGACAGAAACAACACACAATGAGCCTTTACATCAACCACCCAAGAGGGCATTTAGAGAGAATTTCCAATCTATTCATAATCTGTTATTCCCAGCCCCCAAAGTTTCCATGTTATAGCGGAATACCCAGGGACTCCATATGTTATGGGAACGCAGCAGAACAAAATAAGTTGAAAGAAGAATGCGTTAGATACAAACAGGGGATGAAACAGTACCCAAGGAGCTCCTATTTCATTGTCTCTACCTGGAACCCAGGGAAAACGCAGCCATCTCAGCCCCATTCAAGTGTGACATTTCTTTTGAATATGACAGTGGCGGTGACCTTGTCATTAACTGATGCTATAAGCAACATTTTGGCTTTCATAATTCAGTTAATTTTCAAGCCACTAGTTACTGAACCCCCAGAATAATTTTCATATAATTAACTCCCTACCCCTTCACATACATGCCTTCTCACTCCCGCAAAACATTCACAAAAGTGACAAACAGAGTAGGAAAACAAAACTGAAAATCCAGAAAAGTTAAAAGCAAGATTCAAATCTATTTTTTTAGCTTCCTTTTCTTGCAGGCATGTATGTGTAGAAGGGAAATGAGAAGTCAGTTTGGGTTGAGGGGTTGGGGAGGCTTGCTTTTCCATTCTCATTAGTATTAATTCAGCTTGGAATTCTTTCTTTATTGACCAATTAAATGTGACACATACATGCAAGGAGAAAATTCAACTGGGCAAAAGAACACTATATTTTCAATTTAAATATTAGTTCTAAAATTTTATAGGAAAGCTTTACTAAGGACATTTAGGTTATGTGTTTGTAACAGCAAGAATTTCTGTGAGAGCTTAAAATTTCAACAAAAATACTTAAATATTTGAGTAACTAAAATCTGCATAATGACTTTTAAGAAAACCACCTGGTTGTTTTATTTGTAACAGCAGAGGTTTGAAAAAATCAGTATATTGGAAAATTTATGTTTGTTTTCATATCTAGGTCAGGTAAAATCTGCTAGATATTTGTCTTCATCATTGTGCTCTCTGAGCTTTCTAATAATATTTGCATGACTAGTGATCTAAAATTCAAAATATTTAGTTTCTTTCATAGCTGGATGTGATCTTTTCTCACCTATATAATCTTTTTTTTTTTTCTCAGAGTGACTTGTCACATCAATATGTGCTCTTTTCTCTTGACCTTGTTTAAATAACATAATTATTTTAGGATACTTTATCTGCTGCTAAGAGAGATTCAAATTTATATTAGCCTTATGCTGATACTGTGTTTCACAGGGAAAACACATATGAAACAGGGATTTGAGAAGATAGAAATTACAATCAGATTGTAAATCCCTTAAAATCAGTTTATTTCCTCTCCCTGTTCCTCCTTTTCTTTCTCTCTTTTTTTCACTTCATTCTCTCTCTCTTAGCCCCAGTTGCCCTTTATATTTTTCTATTTATACTCAGTGAGTAGTGAAAAAGAGGAAAATAGTAAATAGCCAAAGGAATGTTATTCTAAGATCTTGTGGTCTCACCTCCCTAATGTATAAGTAAACAGGATTCCCGCAATGGGTCAGTTAAAATTCCAGCACTTACCAAAAGCTCTGTTTAGCTGTGGAAGGCACTAATCTGGACTTTAGCTTTATAACCTGCTTGAATTTGGGGTGACCAAAGGTGCAATGTGGTAGAAAATATAAGTACTCCATCTTGAAGTAATTGAAAACAACAGGAGTAGAGAAAATTATTTAATGCCAAAATTATATTGAAAGAATGATACACACTGACTTGTTAACACTATTTATCTTTATCAGTGGGATTTCAAGTGAATTTATTTCTTTTCCAAAAAATGTTCAAAGCATTTTATCTCTCACGAATCAGCATGAAAAATGGGTATTTTATTTTGTAAAATGGGTATTATTCTCTACCTAACGCAGGGAAAGATGATCATTTTTTTGGAGAAAGATGAGAAACCAGTACATCATGGTCTCAGGTCCACCCATTACTCAGCCACTCCTTTTTGTTCTTGCTACTATTGTTATACATTTTTCAAAGACTTGAGGCATTAGAATGACAACTCTGCAAAAACAAAATAAAGAACTAAAGAAATGAAAGGTACCCATCTTACAGATACTCAGCTATCTGAACTGTTCCTTGAAGTTTATAGCTTGCTCCACAGCTAGGCATTCATGGCTCAGAAGATGGGACCTACACCAATTCTCCTGAGACACAAGCCCATTAGCTAATGAATTTCATTGTCAGAAAGACTTCCATGATACCCATCTTACGATCTTCTCTCCTGAATTTCTTCACATTACTCTCAGAGCCCAGCTTCTGGATATGATAATTCTCCCCTCTCCTCCAGTCCCACCCCTTCCTGATTTTAGTAGATAACTATTAGGTGCTCACCAATCTCTGCTTAGTGAATCTCTACACATTTAATTCTTTTATTCTTTCATTATAAATCAGTCTCTCCAGCCCCTTAATCATTCTTGACAGATGATTTACCCAATAGTTTACCATTAGAATGTGAGATTGTTGTCTTAGAAAGTGTATCAACATAAATTATTAAGAAAAAAAACTAGTAATGAGTCCTTGGTGAGAGAGGGATGGGGATGGAGGTGGAGGGAGGGAGGGAGAGAGAGAGAGAGAGAGAGAGAGAGAGAGAGAGAGAGAGAGAGAGAGAGAGAGAGAGAGAGAAAACCACAATAATTCTCAAATAAGAGCTAGGAAAAGTATTCTAGAGTCTTCTTAAATGAAAATATTAAAGACTACCACGTTACTGAGAGCTCTAAGCCAACACAAGGGAAAGTGGGAAAGTGTCTTTTCTACATTCTGGAAAGTAAATACTGTTTCTAAAAGGGGATGGCTGACCATTTAATGCTTCATGTAGAACTTAAGCCAATGAATTTTTCAAAAAAAATTTACTGCAACTCTGTTAAAGAATGAACAAGTTCTAGTAATAAAATCCAGCTATATTCCCAGGCAGTGCTTGCCTCACCTTCATGCTTTTGGCAGGGGTACTTGTGAAGGAGGTGGAGGCAAGAAGAAAAAGAACAGTGTTCAGCACAGCATATAAACTTCCCAACAAGGCCTAGGAATTTTAAAAAGCTTTCTGATCTTTTTACAGCCTGACATCATATTCCTCTACAGTGACATCATGGCTTTTAAGGAGAGGAATCCAACGGCACTGGTATCTTAAATAAATGTTTCCAATCCATTGAAATCTGGCAATTAATATTTTTCCTCAACAATCTTAAATTTTCTAAGTTTTATTTGGGTTTTGAAAACTTCAGCCCTAAATCCCAGATAAGTTTCTATGTGTTTACAAACTGTGAGGCCAACCTTCTGAGTAGCACCTTATAAAAGAGGCCTGGCTGGGAAGGTGGCTTTACTGGAGGGAGGGTGGGTGGGGACTGAGAAAACAGACAAAACAGTCTAGGTTCAAGCAGTAATAATTTTTGTCTTTTTTTTTCTTCAGGTCCAGCAATTTTCACCTCCTTCCTCATTCCCTTTGGGTCTACTCTAACCAATAATTTTCACCACAAGTCAAAAAAAGAAATAAAATTTAACCTTCTTCATGATCCATCAAGAGTTCATGCTACTGGGCTAAATTCCCAGAGATAAAAGCAAGACGCTTTTGTTTCTAAAGTACCAACAAGGCAAATGGAGACTGTGTTGCAGGGTCTCAAGCAGGCAGAGCAGACAGACACCAGTACCCAACCTTTCTTCACAAGACAGGCAAGTGCGGCCAGGCCTTAGGGTTGGCACACTGACGCCTTTCATCCTCGGGTCTACTAGAGAAACCTCTCAGTGTCTGTAGTAAACAACACACTCATCTGTTTGGTTTGGTTTGGTTTGGTTTTTGTTTTCCAGTCTATCCTGGACCTCTGTGTTCCCTACTTCACGTGACTGGCACACAGATTTACCACGTACGAAAATCTACATGAATGAGCTCAGTGACATCTGAACCGGTCCATGTTTCAGAGAAAAGAGACAATGCTCACACACCTGAGTGCCACGGTGAAGTTGGGGTGGGACTCAAGGGTCTGAGCAGTGGCTTTCAGCCTCTGTGCTTACCGCGCCATGGAACTTTTCTCAACATTTTCCAACGGGCATCCAGCCACTGTGCTCCAAGTTGGTGCTGTTCTCAAGCAGGGTCCACAAATTTGGCGTCCGGGCCAAATCCCACTCCGCATCCGCTTTAGTATATAAAGTTTTGTCAGACACTTATGAATTGTCTATGCGGCCCACTACCACAGCAGAGTCGTGACAGAGTGTGTGGCCTGCAAATCTAAAATATTTATTATCTGGCTCTTTAAGAAACAGTTCATGGACCCCTGTTGAATCATATAGCACACTAGGTAATAGAAAAATGGGGTGAGTTGCAGCAAAGTTTACACAACCCACTCTCACACCATCCTCTCCCCTTCCAAGAAGGTTTGACATTTCCCACAAACTGCTTGCTCTCGACTGAAATATTCTTTTCTGAATAAGTATGGCTGTGTGTATGTGTGTGCAAACCATTCCCAGGCTGAACCAAAGCACTAAAATCTCGCTGTGAGAATAACCAGCTAGAGCCCACTGACCACGTTCATAAAGAAGTCCTTTCGTTAAAGAAAGCCATTCAGGAAGAGGGAGGGAAGGAGCAGAGGAGAGGGGCAGCCTGCCTTTAAGAGGCCTGTATTGCTTCAATCAGAAACAGCTGTGGCCAGTTTAATGCTATCATAGGGCTCATATAGATGTGACATCGCGCAGAACTAAAGCTTGGCTAAGAAGTTTTACTGGCAAATACCTTAAACTCCAAGGATTTGGTTACAAATTTGTATGTGGCATGTGTTTTCTGAATGAATTCACAACTGGGAGCCAACACCATATCACATCTACTTCTAGTAACGCGGAGGGCTGTAAATAGGGTGGTGGGGCTTTTTTAAGCTTAGAATTAAAATCTTTATTAATTTTAAGCTAAGGAAAGTAAATGAATTTGCCATCATTCCAGTTTATTACATGTCTAACTAGAAAGATTTTCACAATCAGACCAGTATCCTGGCCAAGTAGGAGGAACTGAGAGACACTTTATATTCTAATTTCAAACTGCAGGATATCCCAGGTGCACTGTATAGGATTTCCTGTAATTTACCAGCCAAATAAGCAGTCTACATGAATATGTTTGCCATACTGTACATTTGTATTAATTACCCAGCAGGATAAAGTGGTTTCTTTGTGATAGAAAGAGATGTGGATCTACAGGAAAATCATTAAACCAAACTGGGAAAAACAGACACTTTTCTGTTGTTAAGCTGTTTGGCTGGATTCAGGATTGGAGTCTGGGACTGTGTAACTGGTAGCATTTTTCTCCAGGAGCAGAGACTGGCCCCTCCAACTGAAACTGGTAACCAAAGCTGAAGGTGCCGTGTGACCACAATGCAGTTACCGAGGTATGAGGCATGGGCCTTCTCTCACACAGTGTTATCTCATTAGAAAATGACTCATATTCAAAGTTATAACAAGGATGCAAAGGAATCAATGCCAAGTGAAAAAGACAATGAGCACCAGAAAAGTCCAGAGGTGGGAAGAGTGCTGGAAGCAAACATGGTCAGAGAGGGCTTTATGGAGAGGGCCGAGTTTGGGCAGAATCCCAGAGGGGATGCATCATCCAGACAGGTCTGGAGAATGTGAATTTCAAGCAGTGGTGCATGACTGGGAAAGAAAGAATTCAAGACGAGGAGCCAGGTATGTGCAACAAGGGTTCACGTGACAATATGTGGTTAGAGGACTCGTTGTGAGTTCAATGTGAGGACTTTGAAAAAAAATGGAGGGAGAGGGAACCAGGAAGCCAACAACTGTTGAGCACACACTATGCACCAGGTGCTTTTTTAACCAATGGAATCATTCCAACTCCTTGAGGTAGGTATTATCTCATCTCCATTTTAGAGATGTGGAAACTAATGTTCACAGAGGTAAATAATGTACCCAAGGTCTTGAGGCAAGTAAGTGAAAGACTCAGGCATTCGAAACCACATCTGCTAACTTTGGTCAATATTTTTATGCTACTGTGGTGGTTAAAAACCCCATTTGCCCATCAGAATCACACTGCGAAATGTAAAAAAAATATAATTAATATTCTATAACCTACTCCAAGAGATCCAGGTGTGGTAGCTCTGGGTGGGGGATTAGATAATTCTCTGAAGCCCAGGCAACAGCATGGACTTATTTTACATGTTTCTACCCATCTTCCACCCCAACGAGCGCTTTGAATCCATCCTGAAATAATCTGACTGCCATCATCCAAGTGCCTTCTCCTACTTTTCAAATGTTCTTGATAAGCTAGAATTTCCATTGACCATAGACTGCAATGAATTAAAGAAAGAAGTTTCTGATATCTGTTCTGTGTAATATGGCACTTTAATCTGGGTTTCAGAGAAAGCAGAGCCTAGAGAAGTGGTGTATGTGCTTATATTTGGTTAGAAAGTGAAAGCCCGGGAAAGTAAGGTGAAAGTAAGTGGGCCGAGAAAGGAGAGTGTACTAATTAGCTGGCCCTGCTGGGTGGCACCTGTCGCTGTTGATTCCATATCATGGACTTTATTCTAAAAGGATGTTGTATGACTATGATGGCGGCATCTCACAACATTTGATTAGTGGGAGGCAGGAGAAGATTTACCAGCTGGTTTCTGCTTACCACTGTTCAAAGTTCACTTCATGGAGCATTAGCTTCCTCATGCACTTGAGTTCTTAGTGGTCCTGCAGCATTGCACACCTCAGCATCAACAAGAGAAAAAGCCAGGGTGAGGAGGATGCACATAGACCTGCTCATTCCTGAAGTGGCAGTTGTGTGGCCAAAAGCTTCAGAAATGAGCTGAGATAATCTGAAGTGTCTCATGCAGGTGTGTGACTCATAAATGACAAGATTTTTCTTTTAATTTCATGCAGCATTAATCTCTTTTATCCTCTGGTAGTTGTCAAAAAAGCAGCACTATGGTACTAGAAGAATAAACAATAAGACACTGAGCAAATTGTCCACCAAATCAAAATGCACCTCCCCGTTTCCTCCCAGGCCTTTCCCTGGGATATGTCAGGGCTTCTTTTCACCTTCAAATGTGGATCAGGCATACATAGTAGGCTTTACCAATTAAAAGAACACTTTGTTATGGAAATATGAACCGATGCCAAATAATAACAGTACTATAGAATTACTTGTACCCTACTAAAGGGAAAGAAAAAGACTGGAGTATAGTCAGAATGTGTTTTTCTCCACTTCATCATTTTCATTTCACTTTTGCTAGTTAAAGATCTGTACACTGTATAAATAGACTGAACATATTATAAAGATAAATTTATAGGATCTTCAATGAATAAGTGAATGAATAAATCAACCAATAACCCACATTGGTTGATGCTTCTCTCCCCTGGGACCATACTTTGAGAACCAGAGGCATCAACTAGCCCCAAACTGTCATTTTTAGTCAAATGATTTAGTAATCTGAAGATGGTAATATGTAGAGATTATTTGATTTTTCTGAGTACTTTAGGTTTGACTGAAAACCTTTTGGTTGATTACTTCAGCATGAGCACAGGAGCCCCTTCCACTTAGGTGTGTACAGTTCAGGACCAACAACACAAGCATTTAGCTGAGACTCTGTTATGAATGCAAATTCTCAGCCCTATCTCCCAATTGCTGAGTCAGAATCTGCATTTTGCATGCATGTTAGTGCTTAAAAAAGCGCCGTAATTACTCATTTTTCCCTCAGTATGAATAGAGATGTGTGTAGGACTAGAGAGGTCTTGCAGTTCCTTTCAGTCATCCCTAAGTCCCATGAGAGAAGCAGGATTTGTAAAGATTGCATTAACTCTAAACTGACCTCAGAGCATTCCAAAGTAGGGTTTTTTTAAATGTATTTATTATAAGTTAAATAGTTATTTAAAATTTTGATTAGTCAATAAAAACATCTTATATACTTGTTTCTTATCTCAAAGTCCAGTAGAGTATGGAACCAGAAAGGTGTTGTTTAAAGGTCAAGACTCTATCACATATTTTTGAGTGAAGACAGTAATACTTCTTAAACTAGAGGTTTTGACAAACTTGTTCTGTAAAAGACTAGATAATCAAATTGTCTTTGCAGACCATATGTTCTCTGTTGTGACTATTTGACTCTGTCCTGGTGTCGTGAAAGCAGTCACAGACAGGACACAAATCCATGGATGTTAATCAATGATTCTCAATAATGGGCTTAGAAAAATCTACCTGGCAGGGTAGGTGTGAAGATTAAGTGAAATAATGCATGCAGAAGTTTCTGGCAGAAGAGTTTGTCAATTCCTTGCTTCCTATCTATTTCTCCTAAAACAATTGTAATTAACTGATAATTTTAATTAGGCAAGTTTTGGTTAATTTCCCCCACCTCTCTCTCTTCCTCACATTCTTTAGAAGCCAGCATACACCTTCAATGTGTTTGGAGGTGAATCTGATCAAAATGAGGCAAAGAAGCATGAAAAATTATTGAATTTTTACTTGTGTCTCTTCTGATTTTCATATTCTTTACTGGCTGCTCAGGATCTAGGAGGACTTTCGCTATCACATAATGATTAAGTTATGAAAAAATGTAGCAGAGGCACATGAAGGTAAATGTTTGCATATATACAAGCAGCTGTGACAGACCCCAGGAGATTGAAGCCTGATTAAGCCAGTGAAAACACAGTGACTGAAGGTGAAAGAAAAAAAGGACAGGTAAGGAGGGAGGACAGAGAAAATCTCTTCTTATGAACAAACCCTTCCTCTGAGGTCAGATGCACATATGCCAGTCTGACTTTTTATCCAGAGACTATGGGAACCTAGGATATCTAATTGGTCCAGAAGTTTCTAAAATGCACAAGCAGAGTTGGATCTCCCTCCACCTATGATCAGGCAAGTCCTTGTGGAAGGCTGACCAGCATTTACTATTCTACCTTGAAGACAGTGAATTTTCACAGACATGATCTGAGCTTTGTCCTTACACCCCTCACACTGAAGTGTGACTCAGCTTCTTCCAGAAAAATAATCAGCATTTGTGAAATCTGGTCATGTTTTCTTAACACTCTGCAATTTAATATTCACATTTAACCAAACAGGAAACATCTTAAATTTAATATTCTGATTTTGAGCCACCCTGTACACCACACTTGAGCCACTCCCCTGTTTTTTGACAGAGGATTTTGCATGCTTATTTTCAAGGTCATAAAGAAATTAAATGAAAGCCCACCTCCCTCCGCTTTTCATATCCCTGAACAGTTCTAGAGAAATTTTCTGGAGAAAATAGAGCTTAATTTCTTGGAGGTGTTTTGTTGACAAGAAAATGGAAAGCATGTGTCCGTGCTTCGCTTATTGTACTTCCAAGTAATGAAAGTATTTAAGAAGGTACAATTATGATCTTGGCAAGCACCTGGGGCTCTTGGAACTGTTTTTTTCACACTGAATAAACACTGAAGATAATCTGTTTATGTTACAGTGTTCTGAAAAGCTATCTACAACAAAAGGCCACAATCATTCTTTAGTTTCTTTTTTTTTTTTTAAGAAAAAATACATTGCACTAATAATTTGCTGAAAATAATTTCATTGTCTCCATTTTCATTCTAGCCAGAAAGAAACAGGTTTTAGTAAAAGAGTTTATGGGTTTCTTTTTTTCTGCCACTTTTAAATGAACAGTGTAATCCTTTTTTTTTTTTTCTAGTCACCTGGAATTCTTGTTAACAATCCTTGGTGACCAAGGATCACTTGACTGCCCTCAAAAATTAACTCTTCTTTAAATAAGGTACTCCAAATTCATTTTCTCCTCTCTACCTGATTGACTGACTAAATGGTCTCCTTAGTTCCTTTCAAATCTGTTATGGCCCCTAAAAGAGAACACAATCTATTACTCTTAAAACCAAAAAATAAGAGGAAATGGTAACAAGCCACGGTTAGGAAACACTGGCCAGATAAATGCATGTCTAAAGTTTGATCTTTAAATTGTACACATGTTATGGAGAATTATCTGTCTGATACAGTAGAATACATCAGAAAATCTAGAAAGATGATGCAGAAATAAAAGACTCAACAGCACGTTCATATATTTTACAGTGTTGTGAGATTCAGCAAGCAAGAGTTACAAAAGAGAAAAAACAAAACTTGACAACATCTCATTTGAAGGCGTCTCATTCTTACATAGGAGCAATAGATAGTCAATATTCCAGCAATTCAGAACAATTGTTTTACTTCTCACTCCATAAATTCTAAGTTAGATTGAGATATTTTCTTTTGTGATTCATGGTCCAAATGCAATTCGGTTATGAGAAAGATAGAGAGATAGATCGCCTACCCTGCTCTGTTTCTCCTCCTTTCTTCTCCGTTTCAGGGCATTCAGAGAGGTCACAAAGGATATCTATGAAGGATGGAAACTTTTGCTGTGAAGGCCACTATGAGGTCAATCCTCTTGTGCTACCGTTATCTCGAACACCTTGAGGAATAAACTGTCTATCTTTGCTCCCACGTGGGTATTACTGGCTAAGGTGTTACCTTAGAACTCGGCCTCTGTTGCTCTCAGGAAATATGTGGGGAGATCACAGTGCCACAAGGTTGTTTCTAAAGTCATCTACCAGTGAAAACAGAGAGAATTGAATTCTTTGTGACCTAGCCTATCCTTTTTATTCTGCAGGTATGGGGCTAGGGTTTGAGAACCTAGGTCACATTATTGCTTAATGGCTCTGTTGGTCCCATGTGGTTTCCTCCTACCCTACCCAAATGCTTCCTTTCTTCAAGAGTGAGTATTCCCATGATGCTGCAAGCCATTTAGCTTATGGGGTCCCTAAGCCTCTTACCACTAGGTGGCAAAACCAATCCAGTGGTCCCAGTAATTCATTCCAGCTGAGCAGCCCCGTTTCCTCCAGCCCCATCCCAGGAAGTCTCTTTCCAGTGATGTTTTGAATTAAGAAGTTGCAATAACATTCTCACAGTCCCTTTCAGCTCTGCGGGTTGGCCTCTCCAAAGGCTAAAGGAATTCACAGCGGCCCCCTGAACCCCCTGGGCAGTCTGAGATCTGTTCCTCCAACAGTTATAAAGATAGAAACTCATTGTCAGAAAAGACTGGTTCTACCCCTCAGCCCAACATTTATTGCATCCAAGGCTATTATCAAAACAGAGAGAGGCAGAAGACTGTCTCTGCTTTCTGTTCCTTTAGGAAGGTATGGGGTGGGGACAATCTGATGTCTTTGCCTTTTGTACCTAAGAGAACAAATGCAATGAAGTGTGCTGTGGTAAGGTCAGTGTGAGGAAGTGACTTTAGAGGAAATGTCAGGATTGGTGGAGCTTTTACACGTTTGCATAGTCCCTTGCTAAGTGTCTGGTATACTTCTATATTTTGAATAACAGATGCATGATGACTGACTGATTCTGTTATGAATTTGTTCTTAAGACGTTGGTGGGGTATGAATAGAAGAATTTATTAGATCATCTTACAGATCAGAAGTGAAGCAAATAGAAAGTTCTCCCAAAGTTAACCATCACATTGGTTAACTCAGCCTTTTAATTGGTATGAAACTGAGGCCAGATCACAATGCTTAAGTTAGGAACACTATAAATTGTCCCTATACTTGATATATGTGACACATACAACTGGGAAGGAAAGTATTTTGTTTTTTTTTTTAGAACCAGCACCAACCTCAGATTATTACCTGCTTGATGCTGTGCTTGAGAATATTTACATTTTTGTAAAAGATGTCATAACGTGGCAGTTTCGTATTTGTTTTGGTTTCACATGATGACATCATGTGATATGGGAGAAGTCTGAATCATCAACCATGAAAATGTAAGAGCTATTTTTGGGAAACATTGGTTTAAACTGTATTTGACAGTTTCACTTGGCATAGGGATTTCAGAGCAAAGATTCCAGATTGTACTGCAAATTATATTTATCTACTTCTATTAAGACTAATTGGCATGGTAGAGGGATAAGGTAGGTGCTCGTTGGTAAGGGAGAAAAGTATTTTAGATCAGAGGGAATTGTGTTCTAACCATTACGCTGCTCCTCACTTTTTCCCCCTCTACTTCTCAGAGTCAGGTCTAAAAATCAGATTGGCTTTGCAAAAAAAGGACAATTTTTACACACACACACAGACAGCTTTGTTTTTGTTTTTGTAGGTATAACTGTAGAATACAAGGATGTTTAAAAATTCCCCAACTTTTTCTCCTCTCTCCACCTGCTCCCCAAACCTGGAAACGCTAGTGAGGCAAACAGCATATGCAAAGACATACCATTCATGGTGCCACACTGGGGGAGGGGTTCTCCATTTTGCATGGAATAGGTTTTTCTTTCATGACAATAATTTTTCTAATTCACTACTATAGATGTCATGTTATTAAGTCCAAGGGAAGAAAAAAAGTAAAAGCTGGAAATGATCCCAGTCATTATATGCAAAACAGATGGAAAGAAAACCACAGGAGAGAAAAACTACACTCTTTGATGGGGAAGAAAAGGAGCAAGAAAAGAGAGTGCAGAAAGGTGTGTCATGGGACCGACTTTAATCCTGCATCCTCTGCCACATTTAGCTGTATCTGCCATCAACTCGCCATATTTCTTCATGGGCTCAGCCACTGGCACTTTAGACCCTCCCAGGAGTCCCATGGCCCTTCCAAGTAGTGCACGAATGGCACAGAGAGTGTGGCAACTTCAAAACATTAAAGGGAAAAAGGAATCTCCTTCCCCACCATCATCATTTTTAAAAATGGCAATTGATGTCGCCTGAAGCGGAGGCTCGGAAACCCAATTATACCACATTTCATTCAAGTGTCAGCAATTGGAATAATAGTACCCAACAGTGAGGGCCCCTATGTGAAATGACGCTGCCATATTATTTTGTTTTGGCCCAGTGTTTTCATAAATTCAAACTTGGAGCAGAGCCCAGTGCTGTTTTCTTTCAAGGTCTTCGCTCCTGTGTCCCTTTTCTCAGATCTTGCTGCTCAGCTCTTTTCTTTCCTTCTGCAGCTAGGCCCTTCTCGCCCTCTTCTCCTCAGCCTTGGCTGGCCTGTGGCAGTGCTGACTGTTCTTTTTACTGAAGAACTGTGCATCACTGGAACATTTTCCACACCTCTTGGGCCAAACGTTTTATGTATTTGGCCCAGAGCAGCCTTTTGGATTCTGTGATGAGGAGCCACTGAAAACCATGCAGCAGCCACTAGCTCACATATTATGAACTGTTTGTATATTATTGTCATTGTTATTACTTGTCACCATTCCCTGAGACTGATGTACACCCCAATGAGCCTTAATTAATTAGAATGGCTCTGCTTTGCAGAAAGTCTTTCTACAAAGGGCTTCCCCACCTTCCTTTATGCTCATTACCAGTTAAGCAGACTGCTTTGTGTGCTTATCTACCCAGACATTTCAGTCACGAAAGAGAATTTTATTGGGTGCAAAGTCCTCCTCAACTAGGTATGCAAAGAAGCACTCAACTTCCATGAACTCACTTTACTCTTTAGAGGATGGAAGCTGCATCACTGATGATTTAGAAGGTAAGAAAAGATGTAGTATCTCTACATGAAAAAATGGGTTGAAAGAAGGATATAGTTTTATTGACAATAACTGACCATTCCTCAATTATCAGCAGCATACCTCCTGCTAGATAAGATTTTTCTCCTTTGCTCCCACCAGCTGAGGGACTTTCGGACTTTCAAGGATGTATTCCTTCTCTTTCTTGTGCTCTCTCTCTCTCTCTCTCTCTCTCTCTCTCTCTCTCTCTCTCTCTCTCTCTCTCTGGTTCTTAATGCTAGGTTACATTGTCTACATGTTCCCAGCAGGATGTTAAATACCAATGCAGTATTCAGTCAGCCTTCATTCTTGATCAAAGATCATTTATCTTACAGGCACTGGAATATTGGCCTATATGTCTGGGTTGAAAAATAGAATGCTGAATCCCAATCTTTCTTTGTTTCTGGTGTTTACTTCTCATCTGAATATGTCTGGTTTGGCTAGTCCTTTTGAACACATTCACTTACCTACTTACTTTAAATTTACTGTAGCTCCAGTCAACCTACACTGAACTCCAAATAACATAGAACAGAGCCTCACAGCCAACCAGAATTAGTCATGAAGTGTAAGCAATAAGTAAATTTTGATGAGTTTGGTTGTTGGCATACCATAGCCTAGTCAATCCTGGCACTAAAGTAAATATGTAAGAAAATAATTTTCAATAAGTTAAGCATAGAAGAGGAAGTTATTAATTCTCTCTAAATTGAGAGCTACTTGTTGGGGATTTCTCAGGGTAATAGCTGAGCTGGAGCAGAAGATGGAGGGCGCAGCTCGGGACTTTCCAGTAGAGGTTGGCATAAGAATGCTAGGTCATGTGATGACATGTGGAGAATCTTGTTGTTTAGAGGGAAATTTAAACTACTTTTATAGTCAAGTGGATAAGTGAAGAGAGATGAGATCTAAAAGATAGTTAAGGCTTAGTTCCTACATCTCAATTTGCCTAGGACACTCAGTATATTCCTGTTGTCCTAATGTATTAATAGCACTCCGTTTTTCTCTCAAAAATATCCTAGTTTGTATAATAAAGTATATGCTCATGCTCCTTATATTTCATAATTATAAGACTGCCTTTTATTCATAGGTGATGGTGAATCAACAGGAAGGACACAAGAGAGCCTTAGGTTACAGAAATAATCCATTCACAGCCAAGTTTTGCAGCTATTGCTGGGTGCCTTTTAATGTTCTTTTACTCCTCTTTAGAAATAAGAATCCTGATGCTTAGCAGGCCCAATATTATCTCAATGAAAGGCAGTTTACCCAGCTTCCTTTGCTGCTCAATATGGCCATGTAACTAAGTTTGGCCAAAGAGACATAAGTGAGAGTTTCTTATGGAACTTCTGGAAAGTCTCTTTAAAGGATGAGGGTACACACTTCATTGGATCACAAATATAAGCTCATAACATTCATAATGCAAAACCATAACTTAGAGAGAATCTAGTTTCTTGATGACTTAATGAAGCCACCACAGGAGCTCTACATTGTTTTCTTTTTGACCTCTTTTATCAGGGAGATAAATAAATTTCTATTTAGTTCAGGTAAATTTTTTTTTAGATCTTTCTATAATATGCTGCTTAAGTAATTTTTAACCAGTAGATCCATCCTTCACTGACAATTATCAACAAATCAGCAAGAAAGTATCAGAAGCAACTATTTTGGCCCAGATCTCAATGTCATCTTCCAATCCAACTTTATCAAAGAGTCCCATATTTTGGAAGTTATGAATAAAATGAATCATTCTCCATTTGTCTCCTTGGGTCCCTTTCACATTAATTGGAACCTAGAGGAGAGGGCACTCCTTTTAGTCAGAAAGCTCTACTTAGAAACTTAGCTCTTAGATTTGGTTTTGTGCATTTTAATAATTCAACTCAAACAAATCTATTGTATTTTAAAGTGCTTTCAGTTGGCTGTGGAGTGAGAATGTTTTATAATGGGATGGGAGGGTGGATTTAGAATACAGAGAGAGAAAACAGAGGATAAGGAAAGGGGCCGACTTTCACTTCTGAAGGAAAACAACAATCTAAACTAAGTGGCTATTATCAATAAAATGCTTTCCCATAGATGGTTCCATTTCTATCTATGCTATTATATTTACTGGATAAAAAGAGCAAAAGCAAGAAGTTTTCCCATCATGCAAGATTCTTGATAGGAGATATATATATATATATATATATATATATATATATATATATATATATTAAAGTGGCCAAAAGAAGAGCTTAATTAAGGCAAGCAGTAAATGTAGTGGATGTAGCCAGATGATATATTAAATAAAAGTCAATGAATAAGCACTGAGTGAAATTTTATATGTGCACATTACACCAAACCAGTCAAAGATTCTGACCCCTGGCACTGCAGATATGATGCAGCCATCTTCTTCATTCTGATGCTTTCAATAAAATCATTCCCAAGAGAGTTAGGGGAAAATTTCCTCTCTCAATAAAATGTGAAACCGTTGGTATTATGAAAAAAGAATACTAATAATTGAATAGTGTTCTAAAGTCACTGTCATAAAGCTTCCCTTTTTCTTTCCTCCCCAGGTTTAATATTCCCACGAGTCCATTGGACCACAGGGATTTTGTTGGAGATAGAAAGTTGTAACATTGATTGGTGCCCTTGTGAGGTGCAGGTCAACAATGTGTATATCAACAGAGATAACTTGACAAATAATGTATTCTGAGTTCCTAAACATAGCCCGCCCATAATAAATATACTGCTCAACAATTTTTTAAAAATAAATGTATTTATTTAGTTTCAAGCATACAGTATATTGGTTAGACATCTATAATGTTCATAAAACAATCCCCTCAATTGCTCCCTCCCTCAATAAAATAATAAATCTGGTACCTGGGTCCTCTTGACAGAAGGGAAAAAAAGTAGATTCTGAGTAACAGGAGTCTTTGGCTAAAATCACACTGAGCTCAATAAATCATGGATCACATGCTAAAGGACTGAGAGAAAGGTTTTTGTGATGGTGAAGTAGGAAGCTCTGGAAGTTGAAGTCTTGTCAATGGCAATGAAACTACACAAGAATGTGGGATTGGCCAAGAATATGAAAGGCAAAAATCCTCTAGAATGAATGAGAATCTGCAGTCACAACAATTAATACCAGTTGACTGGTTACTAAAAGTCTTTTAGAAGCATGTCAGCAGAGGGACTCCACATATGGTACCTCTTTTATACCTTTCCAAAGTAGGGAGAAGAATGGGAAGAAGAGGAGGATGTTAACAGTAAACATTCAAAAAGAGAGGTGAAGAATTTTTTAAAAAGCAAATGAGTGAAAGGCAACTTGTCGGTTTTAGGATGAACCAAAGGGAGGGATTACTGTTGGTCTTGCCAGCTGCCTAGACTCGCTGGTCTCTGCTGCGGCAGGTGTGTTGTGCTCACTACTGCTCCACAAACCAGAGTAGAGATGACATTGTTCATTCTGTCACTTGATCGTGTTATCTTCACATGTTCTCTGACTGTTTCATGAGGTCTTTTTTAATCTTCCACTTCCTCCTCTGTAACCCATGAGATCAACCCTGCCAGGCCACATACAGACCACACAATTTATTCAAGGCAAGACTGGAAATGCACTGTGATGTTCCTCCCAATTTCCAGTAGGTAAGCCAAGCTGAAATGATATCCAAAGTAAGACTGAATGAGGATGAGGCAAATGTGATGTGTGTGTGGAGAGGAAGGCAATCGTACAGTGATGGAAATAGCAGCAACAGTTAGACAAAAGACCAAGCAAGTATGCAAGAGTCTCTGGCTGAATTTAGCAGTCACAAGCTGAGTTAGCTTATCTCTGAGAAGTATGGGCCTTTTTCCCATGACACACTCCAAAGAGTGGGGCTCACCTCAATGAGTTCCAATTTTTTATATTTTGATGATTAAGATGTACTCACTGCCAGTAACACCATTTAGATAAGTTAAAGAATAAGACAGTTGTCTTAGAGAAGTTTGGAGGCAGATTGGAGGAGGAGGAGGAGGAGGAGTGTTTGTGCAAAGAGCTGAGACACAAGCCATTTCTGTCTCTCTTCTTGACCAGTCTCACTGGGAACTGTGCACAGGTATCATACTAAAGTATTGGTAAATAATGTAAGTCCTAAGTGGAATACTCTTTAATTCTCAAAGCCAACAGGTGGTAATAGTATGTTCAGATTTAGGATACCATGCCATTTAATTCCTTCTACTCCTGGGGCTACGTGGCCTATTTATTCCTCTTCCTTTTAGATATCCACTTGTCAAAGTGGATAAGCTCTGAATTATGAAATAATAGTGCTTGGAGGTAATCTGTCCTTGAGAAAAGGCTTTAATCAATGTTTCAATTGGTACTAGGGAGGTGATCTAATAACCACTGAGTAAAAAGACCAGCTTCACATGGTCTCCACCTGTTTAAAGATATAGTTACTCTTGATGAGGAAGACCTGAACAAGCTCCAGCCCTTAAATTTCTTTCCTTAGTCTTTACTCTTCCTTATCAGATCTCATGTAATTCAGCCAAGAAAACCAAAGGAGAAAACTTTTTCCTTAACCTGTTAAGAAGACTGACTCATCCACCTGAGCAAAGGAAACCAAAGGGAATGCTGGGAGGAGCACAAGGCACACAGCGGAATTTGCCTGTTACCTGAAAAGGGAAGTGGGTGTTCCCGATGAGGATGGGTAGAAAAGAGTGTCTTCTCAGAACATAGTATCATTGCCTCTGGTCATCTCCACCAGAGGTAACTGAAATAGAGAGTGCTTTGTCAAATACAGCCTTAAAGACAAATAGAGCAGCCATAAGAGGAGTTTTTATACAACTGCTTCTCAAGAAACAGCTGCCCACCATGGGTCATGAGGAGGCTGCTTGGAACCCTGAGGAAAAATTGTTTTCCTGTGTCTTTCCAGGGGACTGTACCTACTCCTTCAGACTCAGTAGAGGGCCATGTAGACCTCGGGCTTCCCTTCTGAAAGGCATGGCATTGAGACAAAAGCAGTATTATGAAGTTATATTCACTGAAGCAACATTCCTGCCAGGTGCTTAGTGAAAAGAGGGCACGAAGATTACAGGACCAGGTAGGAAACCAGAGACCTTCTTCTGATGTGTAACAATGCCAAATGATTTGGAAAAGTCACTGAAACTTTTAGCTTTGGCTTCTTTTTATGAAAATGAAGCTGGGAGATAAAAATTGAACATTGATTTCTCTAAGGCTCCTTCATCTTTAGACTTAAATGATTCTAAATGTTATCATAGTCTTCATATAAACAAGTCTATGTATTTTTGTCTATGTTTTTGGGTGAGAATAGAATGTTCTTTTTCTAAAACAGATTGGAACCCCTGATGTATATGTTTGCTAATGAAACTTTTCTCACCAAGAAACCAGAGCCCAGGCATTCAGGTAATCTGTAGGCAGGATTGGGTCACTTTAGGGATAGCTAAACATCCACCTTCTTTCTTATCATAAGTGGAAAATAGTGAGTATAGTCACTTCAAGAAATATTTATTTAGTTCCTACTGTGTTCAATGCTCTGATTCAATTCTGATAGTGAAATTTTGTTTTTAAAGCACTTTAAATGATTTTAAACAATGCCAACATGGCTTATTTTATAGGACCTCCAGAGAGGTTCTGTAAGAGGACCCGGTAGTATGATTCTGATATTACCCATGAAGAGACCAAAGCCTGTGTGTACAAGGCAACTGTCCCCAGGTCTTAGCTCTGTGAGTAGCCGTGGCAGGACTGGACTTCAGGTAACCTGAACGGAATTCTCTATGCTTTTTACTCTGCTGGCCCTAGTCAGATAACCATTAGATAGCTTTCTAGGGGAGTTTACAGAATGATGATTTATCTTCAAGTCAAATTTGGGCTAACTTTTATTGCTGCTTTTTCATTTTAAAAAATTGTTTTGCTTCTCCCACTCACCAAATAGATCCATTTGAACAGAGTTTGAATTATTCAAAATAGTTTAACTCAACTCATTTCCTTAATATCCAAGGATCAAAAAAACTTGGGATGAGGAGGCTTAGAAAATGGAAGGCAGAGAATCCACAGGTAAGGGCGAGTCTGGGGCAGGAGCCTGATAGAGGTCCCAACGTTAGCACTGATACAAGAACTGAACTCATTAATCTGATAAACATCACAGTCACCCAAAGAGTCAGAAGGAGGGTTCACTCACCCTGAGTTGACAGAAAGAAACCCAGAGACAGAAGCTCTCTAAAGACGTGAGAAGTTGATAAAGAAGCCAATGGTAACAGCTGAAACTTCTGCCTTGCATACTTGCTGCTTAACACAGACCCCAATTTCATTTCCAGAAATGTTTTGCTTTCTCTTTAAAAACACTCTGTGCTTTTAAAAAATGAAAACAAACCTCTTCCCTCTAGGCAGGTGTGCGTGCAGTGGCCCACGCACAGACACACGCGCACACTCACAGTAATTTAACAAGGATGAGAGGGCATGATCCCAAAGGCTTTCCAACCTCCTGTCCAAGGAGAGTTCTCAGCTAGCCTAATCACTCTGGCAACGGCGCACCTGAGCATTTCCCTCCCAGCACAAAGGAGAAGAGAGGGACTGGGAAGCTTGTGCTGTTGAACAAATAGTATCTGGGCTAGAAACAGTGAGTAGATGCTCTTTCATTTTAGGGGCCTTAACAAGCAAGTTAGGGAAATCATCTAGTCAAAGGTTCAAATGTGATTTGGCCACCGCTTTGAAGTAGCTAAATCAATAGAGTCTGCTCTCCATCATTTTTTTTTAAATAATAATAAAATTTGAAAATTATGATAATTATGTGTTCTGTACCCTGGATCAGTGCAGACTACAGTGAGACACATTTTCTAATGTAATTAAGGCTTTCAGCTGTTCCCTCCCCATTGCAATTGTTCTTTTAAAAGTGAATTAATAAATCATGTCCAGCCTGCTCAGAATAAAAATTTGTCTTGACCATTCTTGTAACCTGCAAACTCTGATTCAGAGCAGAAAGAGAGAGGCTGGGTGAAACTTCTATTAGATTGGCCTATGCTGAGTTCCAGCCTTGGATAAACTTTTGGGGAGGTTTTAGCAGAGACATCTGGAACCATTTTGAAGCTTTATTGCAAACAATATGCAATAGTCTTTTCCCTATGTTCACTTATGGTTCCCTATGCTAAACTCAAAGCAATTAATGCTGACTCCTAGATGCCCAGGGGACTCAAGTCTCTTGTGGTTTATACTGAGCACTTTAGCATCATGATGAATTAGTATAAGGCCTGGTAATGCACCTTTGAGTATGTGAGGCCTTTTAAGGCTCTCAGAGGTCAAGCCTGTGGCTGTATTAAGTATTTTCCCTTGGCAGACCAGAAACTCTGACAGCATTAAGGTTGTATTTTCATTCATCACAGGTTCCAGATCCAAAATCACCATTCTGCATCTCTAGACAGCAGATGTTTCAGGCCTGTGGTGACTCAAGGTAAATATTTACCAAGAAGCCCTGGCAGGAGCACTTAGCTTGCTTGGAGAAAGAGTGATATGTCAATTCAGAGGAGGGGTATCATTTTTCTTATTGTCCAAACACAGAATAGGTGCAAAACCCAGAGCAGGCACCACTGATAGTCAATCTCCCTGGGGCTGGGTGGGCTCTAGCCAGTGGGGGAACTCTGCTAATCTCCCTTTAAAAGAAAAGGCTGAGACACACTGCACATGGCCCAGAGGCCTTGCTGATAAATGTTATTTACACAGGTAGGTGATGGCATGAAGAAATATGGACTGAGAGCCACTCATGGTCCCTATTGATAACTTCACACTGGTTGCTTGGCCTTAGGCAAATTTTTATTTCTTTTGGATATTAATTTCCACTGCTAAAATGAGAGAACTCCATTTTGGTATCTTCAAAGAATAAAAAAAAAACATGATGGCTCTATTTTACTCAGTGGTTTATTTTTTTGCTAGTCCGTGATTTGTGTTTGGTACAGAGAAATGCATCAGTGATAGACGTGAAAAGATGTACCACACTTTCTCACTTTAGCTTCTCATCTCCTTCAGTGCCTCTCTTACTAATGCCTGGCACTTTCCTGGCTGTATGACTTTTGGCATTTTCCTTAACCAATTCAAATCTTTATTTCCTATCTATAAAATGGGATGACGGTAGAGCTCACTTTACAGAGCAAATGTGAGGATTAAATAAAAAATGCACATGAAGCACATGATAAGCATTTAAAAAGTGTTATGTAATAACAGTATTTATAGAGTTAGCCTTTCCTATGATCTGCCCTATACATTCTTGCCTCTCTATTTCTGATCATTGTAATAGTTTCCTATGGCTGCTGTGCCATAAACTGAGTGGTTTAACAGCAATTTATTGTCTCATAGTTCTGGAGCCTAGAAGTCTGAAATCAAGGTATTGGCAGGGCCACAATTCCTTTGTAAGTTCTAGGAAAAGATCTGTTTCAGGCCTCTCTTCTCACTTCTGGTAGTTCCATGCCTTGAGGCAGCATAAATCCAATTTTCACATAGTGTTCTTCTTAAGTGTCTGTATTCAAATTTCCCATTTTATAAGGATACCAGTCATATGAGATTAAGGCCACACTCCACTCCAGTATGACCTCATCTAAACTAATTACATCTATAGCAATCTTATTCTAAATGATGTCACATCCCGGTACTTGGGGTTAAGACTTCAACATATAAATTTTAGGGGAAGACAGTTTGACCTATAACTGTAATAGTTATATACCCTGTCTTTAACCAAACACCTCTACTAATCTTCAACTTCTAAGCTCCTCTGAGACTATTCCTCTGAGACACAAGATGACTTCTAAAGCCCTCTCTGCCCTTGCACATCTGGACTCATGGGGTTCTTACTTCAGAATTCTAGTGGGACTCGTTGCCTGCATCTCTTACTTGATATTTACTTTTAACTCTTTTTATGTAATTGTGTTTATTTCACACGTATTTTATACCTTTAACTAGATAACTCTATATGTTGTTGTATCTTCCCAAGCACCTAGGGTACTTTATTGCACAGAGTAGAAACTTAATAACTATTTTCCATTAAGATAACAAATAGTTGAAGACAATATACAAAACAAAATCATTGCAAATTTCACATGTCTAATGAGAATAAATTTTCATCATTTCTAACTAGTCTACTTACATAATGGCCTTCAGAAACTTTCTTTGTGAAGATGTCCAATCGTATGTTTATAGACATCTTGTTCCTACAGGTGGCCACTTGGATTCAACCTGTAGACTCAGCACCACTAAACTCTTGGTTGGACCCTCATGTACGAAAGAAGCTTCAGAAAGCATTAGTTCCACATTATGGGATTCAGCATCAAGTCTCTCATGTTGAGTATGCCTCTGACTTTGCTCTGGTAATTAGGCATTGTATCCCTAAGAGCCAGTTGTCTGAGACCCCCTAGTTGTGCTGACTGCTCAGTGGGAGAAGTCTTGAAAACCACATTATATATGGTCTCTAGAGGCCTGAGCCTTGTTCTGGCTAGCTTGACTGCTCACCCTCTGTCTGCTCACAGGTCTGAGGTTTTACATAATCCAAATGGCCACTTCTTGCTACTGCTGAAGTACTTGTCTTATGCCAACTTGCTGCCTCTGCTCCTAGATTTTAGGATATTAATCTTTTTGATAAATTCTTCTATGTATTCTACCTAACTCTTAGAACAACACAGATTCATCCTACATAGACTTCTTATTCTATAGAGCCTTCTCTTAGAAGACTCTTGCATACTCTCTAATTCTCTTTAACAATTAGGGTATGTTTTTCTCTCCAAACTCATGTATCTCTGCAATTTAACCATGTCACTTTCAAGCTTATTCTAAGAAATATCCTAACAAAAATCTGATGAGATTAGCCACCTTTTGATGAATATCTATCCTTTGTTGGTCCAAAATACATTATGTTAACTTTATAATCATAAAAAACTGATTGGCCCTTTAAAATTAATACTTGTTAACTCAATCAATAAGCATGGATTGAAAAGCAAAGCACGTTAGAGAAAATGTGATGGCTTTTAAGGTTGACCAGAGTTCTGAGCTTGGGGAAGCCAGAGAAGCTTAGTCACAGGGATTTTATTGAGGTGACACAAGAGAAGATGCTGAAATTTTCAAAGTGCCAAAATTACCCTGACTGGTTATAATACAGGTATAAGACATGAAGGAAATTGGGCAACTGCCATCCTCTTGTTGTGTTCAATTTAAATTGGAATCAAGTGCTAAATAGACTGAGAGAAAAGCCCTACTTCCTTGTACACATGTTCACAGGAGGTACTGGGGGGCAGTACTGTTTAGTGGGAATAACTTGACACCAAATCAGCCTGATGTTTAGCTCTAAAGTATTGATCTTTAGTACATCAAAAGCTGCTGACAAAGAAGCCATGTCAGAGCTGTATGAGAGCAGGCTGCCCAGCCTTAATAAAGGTAACTAACAATCATAAAACAGAGGTAACACTCACCAATAGGCTGTCAGCCACCTAAAGCAACCTCTTTACCTTAGAAGTATTTTACCTTAAAGTCCAGATTTAAACTAATAGTTTGTTTCCTAAACACTTTGTCTAATGTAGGTATAGATTTAGAGATAAAAATGGAGAGAGAGATATATATAGGTATCTATATATTAGACAAAGTGCATAGACAAACTCTATGGGTACATCAATACATAATGATGTCACTGTTGACGCTTAGAAAAAATACTGGCTCTTTCATACTCTTAAAAACAATAGCTACTGAAAATTTATGGAAAAGGTACCTGCTCTCCCATGGGACAACATTATTAAATGATAGATGTCTCAACCCTAGGAACAGTGGGGGACTGTGGGGTACAGAGTTCAAACTCCTGTGAGAGTGGGGCCAGTCCCTGATAACCCACAGTCCCATGGGGACCACTATTTCACACCAACACAGAGTTGAGTCACCAAGCTACGTCTCCTACATGTTAACATAATGGAGCTTTTCTTGTCTAGTCAAAAGAGATAGAGGTGTAAGAAAACCTTAGGGCAAGTTGAGACCTTAGGGAGAAGTTAGATGAGAACAGGTGAGAGACAGCGAATAAGCACTGGCTTTACTTGATAACAAAACCAGGATGGGAGGAAAATTGAAAATATCAGTAGGCTCCTTCAATTATGTTTATGACTTTCTTCCTTTGTTTTTTGAAGTTGATTGATTGAAAACTCCCCTGAGCCATTTAACAAAGCATTACTTACATAAGCTTGGGAAAAATACCAAAGAGTATAGCACTTTGATTCCACTAATAACCTCTTACCTTATTAAAGTAGAAATTTAATAAGGATCTAATTACTTCTTTGCCAGACTTCTGACTTACTCATCTTTTGCTTTCTTCTCTATGTAAAGTGTGCCCTGACACTGATGCAAGATGTTTTTAGCCGTATTAATGTAGATACAGGTTTAGTTCCATGATCAGAAAATGAAAAGATAAAAATTTCATTTTTCTCCGAGGTAAAAAAAGTATGGGGTTGCTGCTCCATGAGGTCATCCAGGATGGCACTCTGTGCTCTAAAGACCCAGGTACCTTCTCAGCTGTCACTTTCCCATCTCCATGGTGTTACTCTAATATACTGTCCATGATGACTTAACACCACATCACACTCCAATCAGCAGAAAGGCAGAAAAGGGGGGGGGAAAGATGTACATCTCTTTTATTTAAAGACACATTCCAGGAACTGTATGCTTCACTTTCTCTAACACTTAGTCCTATGGCCACAGTCGTTGGAAAAGCAACTAGGAAATGGAGATTTTATTTCAGGCAACCATATGGCCAGCTGAAAATCTGGAGTCTCCTCTTTACCTTTGGATTCCAGTGGTTTGATTATGATGTACTGATGCACATTTTTTCATATTTGTCTTATTTGAAGTAGTCTAAGTTTCTTGATTCTAAAAATTTATGTCTTTTGCCAAACTCTGAAACTTTTCACTCATTATTTCTTCAAATAGTTTTTCTAGCCCATCCTTCCCTCCTGGAACTCCAATTACATAAGTATTTGACCTTTTGTTGTTACATTACCTGCCTCTAAAACTGCTTATTTTTTAAACTTTTATTCTCTCTGTTCTTTAGATTGAATAATTTCTATTGAGCTGCCTACAAGTTCAGTTTCTTTTTGTTGTCTCCATTCTTCTGTTAAGCCCATCCAGTTACATTTTTATTTTATATATTATAGTTTTTCAGTTCTAGAATTTCTATTTGGTTTCTTTTTAAGTTTGTATATCTCCATTGAGCTACCTTATCTTTTGATCAATTACAGGCCTATTGTCTTCTATCTCATTGTGCATAATTATAATTGTCTATCCCAGCATACTGGTCATCAAAAGATTGGTTTCCACAGAGTGGGTAACATTTTCCTGGTTCTTTGTATATCAAATAATTTTGAGGTATATTCTGAACATTGTAATATATATATATGTTTTATAAGGCAATTAAGATGATCAAATTCAAACCAAAAATTCTGTCTCTTTAATTAGCTGGGCTCTCTTCTGTTGTGTATGGTTTAGAGTAAAGCTAGAAATTTGGGTAGAGTTTATGCACAGAAGTTGGAGCCCCTTCTCTTTGTCTCTCTTTTATGGAATGGACACTTGCTTTCCAGTTTCTGCATTTGTCTCAAAATCTTTCCTCTATTTCTTTATGTCAAAAAGACTGCAGGTTTTCTATCAAAGTTTTAAGTACTTTTTTCTGTCCCAATTGCCACTTTTCTTAGTCTAAAAATCATAATAAATTGACAAATAAACCTACCATTCTCTTTTTCATAGTGTCAGCTCCCCCCAGAATCTACCTGCTTTGTTTAATCTCCAGTGCCTCTTTGAGTCCTTATATGTATATTTTGTACATAGTTTATAGTGGTTATCTGTGAGAGGGTGAGCCAAGAGAATATTACTCAGCCATACCAAAAATGGAAACAAATATGAAGTTGTGACTGAAAGAAAAGGAAGCAAACTTGTTGGGATATAACTAGCAGTCTCTCTCCACAGTGGCTTTCCCTACATTCGTACTTCTCCTATAGAGTACTCTTTTACTTTTCTTTTTCAAATATTTTTTTATTTCCCCCTTCTCCAAATCTTTTACTTTCATATCACACTCAGATAAATGTACCACTGAGTATTTCGTGATGAGACACAAAGGCTTTCTTTGTGATACATGTGTTTCACAAATTTGGTTTATAAAACTAATTGGTTTTTAAAAATTTAAGAGCATTATCTTAAGAGTTGCAGTAGGATAAATGAGGAAATGCAGTTTTTTCTATGTACACATGGTTTCACTGTTTTGGTAGAATATACTAGCTGATAATCATAGTCTCAGAGCCAGAAGAAGCTTTTCAACTCGTGACCAACCTTAAGCATAATCAGAGATTAAAGACCAAGACTCTTGAAAGTGGTAACATAGAAATGACACAGACGAGCTAAGAGTGAATATTCACTCTTTCATTTAATGGCATATTGTTAATAGTAGTTATCAGATGACCAGTAAGAGAACAATGACTGCCTACTACATTGAGCACTGTGTTACACAGAAAGTATATGCATGAATTACTAAATTGTCACTCGAAAGAATCTGCATACTTATTTGAGAAAGTGACAAAATGTTTTTGTTTTTAACTTGTGATTGATAGAGTATAAGTATTATAAATTGAATTTTCAGGACTAAAAGCACTAGTACTCAATGTGATGCTTGCATATATCCAAAAGAGTTTTCCTTTCCTTTCCTCTCCTTTTGCTCCTCTCCTCAACTCTCCTCTTCTCTCTTCCTCTTCCCTCATTTTCCTTCCTTCCTCCCTTCCTTCCTTCTGCTTGCTTTCTTTCTTTTTCTTTCTTTCTTTCTTTCTTTCTTTCTTTCTTTCTTTCTTTCTTTCTTTCTTTCTTTCTTTCTTTCTTTCTCTCTCTCTTTCTTTATCTCTCTCTCTCTCTTTCTTTATCTTTTTCTTTCTCTCTCTCTCTTTCTTTCTTTTTTCTCTTTTTTTCTTGTCTTCTCTCTCCTCTCTTCTCCTTTCTTTTCCTTCTTTTCTTTCCTTTCTCCTTCCCTCCCTCCCTCCTGCCCACTCCCCTCCCCTCTTCTTCCTCTCTTCCTTACTTTCTAATCTTTGTTGTAGAAGTTGTAGGTGGATAGGTAGGGGAATTATGAAGCTCATTTTTGTGAAGGATACAAATATGAGAGATAAAAATAAAATAAGGTATTTCCTAGTGAAATGTTTTTATTGTATTTTACTACAGATGTGAGAGTCTGTCACTTTCTTGGTGGGACCATTCCAAATTATGAAAAATTGAAGTAAAATTATTAATTTAATTTTAGAAAAAATTGTAGAGCACTTGTAAAGAACAAATATTAAAACATAGAGCTAAAAATTGTAGAACAGATAACATATTTCTGTTTTTCAAATGTTTTTAGTTCAATGATAATCTAGAGGACTGTAAAGTACTATAAGGTACTCAGAAATCTATAAGCACAACAAGAAATGTATGAATACCTAAACATATAAGTGGGAGTCTGAGAATTTTAATTGTTAAAAAAGTACCCATATTCAAAGAGAAATGGGAACCACTGCACTCAAATATAGCCTTGTATTTGGCATAGCCAAGAAATGAGGTCTTCTAATTAATAGAAATTTAAAATGCAAATCTTTCAAAGAATTTTAAAATGGGAAACATGTGGCAAAAAAGGTTTATTGTTTATGATTTGAATAATTTTTGGCCTTGAAACATCAATGATCTTAATCTTGAGAGGCCAGACAGTGGAGCTGTTAAGAGTCAGAATGTTAGATTTTCTTTTGCCAATAATCTCTGTTATTTGAGGCAAATTACTTATGAACTTAATGCCTTAGGTTTTTTCCCTCTTTGAAATGGGATTATGAGCCTATTCTGTTGGGTTGCTATAACAAGTAAATTGTTTCATAAATATGAAGAAGTACAAATGTATCTGGGCTAATGTTAACACTTTTACTATAGTAATAAATGATACTGGAGCTGGACACTTGGGTTACTTTTGTTTTAATATGCTAGAACTCTTTTCAAAAAACTCATTACACTAATGTCAGTTAACACATGTAAACTTTCCCTTGTATAAAGAAGATTGCATGCTATTTCTCTATATGAAGCACTGGTTCTAAACTTTTCTCCATCATTGATTGGCTAATATGTCTACAGGCAAGACCCTATATATCACATAAAACATAACAGATTCCTCATCTGTAAAGTACTGAACCTAAAGTTACTAGCAGGAAGAATTTGTGCTTTGTTCACCAGGGCCTAGTACAATGCCTGAAACATAACGTTATTAAATAATAGGAGTTGAAATAACTCCAATAACATTTTGCCTGCATGAATATAAGACACTGAATGAGATACTCTCTTGAAATCTTGCAATTCTAAGATTTATGACTACTTTTCAGATATTTCTAATGGGTAGAAATTAAATTTGACTGTTTTATTTTAAATAATGATGATTTTCAAAATATAATGTGTTAGCCTTTACTGATCAACCATTAGCTGATGATGAACATTAAATTATTTTCTGGTATGAGAAATGAGTCTCAAATAGTATATAATATCTTTTCTGGTCCTCTTAGTTACAAGAAAATAGCTAGATATAAAGTTGCATTTTCTGGTCAAAAAACAAGGTCTTTTCTATTGTAGATCTAATAAGCCCGAGAAAGATTTTAGTATCGCTTCATGTTTTTCTTCAGAGCATGGCATGCTATTCCTTGGTACAGGAATACTGACCCTTTGGCCAAGAACCGAATGTCAGAAAGGAATAGATTTTCTGTGCTCATGTCATGTATAAACTACATGCAAAAATACCAGTGCTGGGGTCAGTCTGAATAATGTGCTTGACATGTACTTGTGTATACACACACACACACACACACACACACACATACACACACGCACACATGCACATACATTTCTAGTCGATCCGTAAACAAAAATGAAAAAGAACCCATTCTCTTCCCTAGAAAAAATATAAAATTACTCATTCTCAAAAACCGAGACATCCTCTAAATGATGCCAAGGCCTGAGAGAAATCTAAGAGGCATAAATAGAACCACTCTTTATATAAGAATCTCCAAATACTGTGGTCTTATATTATATCAATATACTAGGGCATATTGATAATTAGAAGGTTTAGGGGTCTTAGGAGCATCATTACATCCAACCAGATGGTTGGAGAGATAGTTATGTGAATGGTAGAGAGCAACTTATGGTGGTTTTCTTGCTCATATGTCCAACTTTTCAATTGTTTTCTCATTTATTTATACAGTCAATCATTACTCACTCGTTATTATAGTCATTTATTTCCTCAAAATACAAGATGAATATATCATCATCCTTTCCTCATGCCCTTAAGAAGTTTACAGAATATTAGAAAAGTGAAGCTTTATGATGTTTGTGTGATTTTCTGAAATTTCAGTGAGTACCTGAGCTAAAGCCTAAATATTTGTCCTATGAAGACTTTAAAAAGTGTGATGTAGATGGCTATCTTTTAAATTGAAAAGATGCTATTAATACACAGTTAAATTTGAATATATGTAACAGTAGATTTTCTGTATGGTTAGATTAAATCCTTTCCTTTTCTTATCTGCATTTTTGATAATTAACATTTTGAAACATACTTTAATTTTAAAAAGGCATCTTAATTTAAGATGAAGCCATAATTTCATGCTTCAACATATATTCTCTATTTAAATAAATAAATAAATAAATAAATAAATAAATAAATAAATAAGCCAATATTAAAGTTTCCAAATGTTACCCAGAAGAGATACTTTTTTTTTGGACAGCAGGCTTTTATCAGCACCAACAGAGGCCAGAAGATGTAAATTCTTGTTTCCAAAGAATTAACAAAAATTAACTGTCAACTTTAGATTTTAATGCATAGTCATATTATCTTTCAAAAATAAGGACAACAATAAATATAATTATAGTCATACAAAAACTAAGATTACTTTTTCCCATAAGGTCCTTATTAACAGAATGATTAAAGACATGCTTCTGAAAAAAATAAAATACAATATAAAATAAAACAAACCATAAGAAAGATTTAAGGAAAAAAGTAAACTGTGAAGAGCACAGAAAATGATTGATGTTATCAGATAATTTAAGAATATATTGATTGGTTTTTTAAACCCTCATTTTTAAGTTAAATATAAGCAAAATTATGACTCTAGACAGTAAAATTGAGAAGAGTAGAATGTTTAATGAATAGCTAAATTGTGCTAAAATTATTTTAGTACTTAAGACACAAATTTTTTAAATGAGTTGCTGTAGTTATATTTTAAAAATTATAGTCATGTAACTATGCTTAAAAATTAATGGCACTCATTAAGTGAATTGAAATGTAATGCATATAATCCAAATCATCATAGGAAAAATGTATATGGTGAAGGTTGGAAAAAAATATAAAGACATTCCTCAATCTAAAACAAGGATAAAATTAAGAAGAAAAAGAAAAAGATGGTAAAAACAAAAACAATACATGATGAATAAATACCGCATGTCCAGAATCAGAGTAACTCCCAGTGGCATGTGCAAGTGTACAGCAAGAACATAAACTCCTGCACTAAAATACAGAGATTATCAGAGTAGGTTAAACAGATAACATTATGTTACTTGAGAGAGATCTCCTAAACAAAACCACATTAAAAGGCCAAAGATAAAGGGGAGAAAAAGAGATACACAATGTAAACACCAACCAAAAATGTGGTAGCAATATTAATATATGACAAAATAAAATTTAAGGGGTAAAAGCCCTAATAGTTTTAAGCAGACTACATATTAATAATGAGCAATCCACCAAAAAGATACAGCAACCATGAAGCTTATTTACTTAACAGTGTAGCTAAGAACTCTGCAAAAGAAAAAAAATATACCACAGTTGCAGATACACTGTACAATGACTTTTGTCCAGCCAGGCTCATGGCCAGAGGTAGAAGATCCCAGAGCAGGGAACAAGCTTGCATCCACCTTCAACCTGTAGCTAGTGTGGACCCTGGGGTTGAAAGGAGAAAAAAAATGTCATTCTGATCCTTGTGAGTAAAATTTATTCTCTAATATAGGGTAGGGATGAGGTGAGACAATAAAAAGTAAAAAAAAAAGAATAGAAAAGAGGTGAGAGAGGGAAGAGAAAAGGGGAGATAGATCATACAAGCAGATAAAAAGAAACTTTCATGAAGGTTCTAAAACACACTGTTTTGACCCCATGCTAATGCATCCTGCCATATAGGTGAATTTATTTCTACTGAAAAGAACAGCTGATGGTTAGGGGATGTCTGACTGAGGAAAACATGAAATATTTAATCAGGATGTGCTTGTTACTGGATACAACTCAGAACACTCTTGGCATTGCCAGGTGTTTATTTTCCTTTCTTTACCCTTCTCTCCATCTGAGCTGCATTCAGTTAAAGGTGTCTTTGGAATGCAGGCTCTAAGGCATTAGCTATGACTGTCATCTTTGGTGAAATACATGCAGAATGTGTGATCAGCCTTCTTCCATTGAAGTTCAAGGCCCTTGCTAAAATAACACTGCCCAGACCAATTTCTGAGTTCTTTCAAGTTCACTTTATAAACTATCACATCAAACAAAAATAGACAACTCAGCTGAAAATGAAATCAAGCTGGCCTGGAACATAGATATGAACTTGGAAGGTCAAGCTCATATTAAGCTAGTAGATGAGTTTGGTTTCTGGAGAGCAGAGGTGAGTATTGCTGTGTTTTGGGGACTGACTATCTATGTTCAGAATACATACCTCTTTCTCCCAACTACCTAGAGAAGTCCCATCATGCAAATATCTGCCTGGGTAAACTCCAGACATCATTCAAAAGATGCTGGAGTAGCACCATTACAGAGCAATGAGCCCATAAACATTTGGAGGAGACTTCCAGACCACTCCAGTGAGGAGAAGATTGTTAGCAAGTGCCTCTCTTCATAGATAAGAAAACAGAAGCTCAGAAGTTAAAAGATTTGTTCAAAAACCCTCCAGCTGGTTGGCTAGTTATAGACTTAGTTTAGGACTAGAACCCCCAGACCAAGACTCTTTTCTAAATGACTGATGAAATCTTCTAACTCATAAGAGTGGTCAATGGGGGAAAAATCATGATAATACAGCTTGCTTGTTTGCCTGACCCTCAAAAAGACACTCAGGTAATGAATGGAGTAGACTCATGTAATTCCCACACTCGTTCACATCCTTGCCTTGTGTACATGGTGAATAAGCAAAAAGTTAGTGCATGCTGGGGTTAAGCCCTCCATCTGAATATGATTAATTATGTCAATAAAGGAGTTGGTTAATGGTTGTAGCTTTTAAATGAAGTCTTTTGAACTTTGCAACTAGCTTCAATGACTTACAGCATTTAAGAGTTAAGCTCCACTTCAAAAGTTCTTAATGTTCAACACGAAATATACCATAGGCATTGAGATATTCTGATTCTGGGTTGGGTTCCTTGTGAATGAGAAGATGTTTAGCAAGAAAACCCTTAAATGCTTATAGGCTTTGCATTCACTGTTGAAATGCAAGCCAGACATAGACCCAAGTCAGCAAAATAATGATTACTGCAAATGGGTGTGCTAAGTTGGGTTGTTAGCAATTTATCCAAATTAAGAGTTGGGGCTTTATCATAATCACTTGAGAAGTATGCCATTCATAGCATCATTTATTTTCACATGTGATGCTCATCCTAATTTCTAAGTTTACCACCATCCCCTTCCAAAATATAAACATATAGTCTACACATAGCTCACTTAAGAGTTCTCTCAAGTTGGAAGGTAAGTCTAAAATAGGGTAAAACTTTTTTTTTTCCCCTTCAGGAAGCCCTCCAAATTTAAAATTTTTATTTATGTCTTAAGAGTTTTTAGACATTTTCTCTTTCTCAGTATTTTATTATTATATAAAGTATCAGCTAAAGTCTGTGATAATACACTCAAAAAGGATACTTAAGAGAAGCTTAAAAAGGAACAATGAAAAAGGCAGAGATATGGGAAACTTCAAGGTTTGTGTAGTAATATGGGGCTGGCAATGGTTGGGATCAATTATTACTTCTAAGCCTGAATGGGCAAAGGAGAGAAGTGATCACAGAGCCCAGAAAGGCTTGCCATAACTGGGGAGGAGGCTGTCCAACAGGACTAGAGGTCTTCAGAGAAATACATTAATCCACAAGGACTCAGTAGAAGGGGAGCTTAAGGAACACCCATCCTACTTGTAGAGCTGCTACTGGTGCTTCCCATCAGCAAAACAAAACAAAACAAAACAAAAAAACAACCATAAGCCAGAGGGTAAGAAAAAACTGAAGTAGTCCACATATCATATTTCTCTGCCCAGAGCAGGGCAAGGGTGGGGGTTGAGGAAGGTGGAATGGACAATACACAGCACACAGATGCTGGTTTTACTCCCTTTGGGTCCTAGGCACTTTAGGTCCTTTGACTTTCTCTTGACATTACAACTGGTTTATCAAGGAAACTATAGAATTATTTCTCCTGCAAGTCACTGAAAATCCAAGAAAGTCAGTGCTAGCTTCTATACTATATTGTAAAAGAAACCAAGCTAAATGCATTTGCAGATTTAGTTTTTTGAACCCCTTCCCAAAAGTTATCTCAGAATTTTCTTTATTTTTGGTGCATAACCTTGTTATTAACCTTGGTGACTGGAAAGGCCTACTCATTAGTACTAAAGAGCTCTCCTCAGCAAGGAAAAAGGCAGGGCCAATTTACTCAGGTGGCAACTGGGTATTTTTGCCAGGAAGAATGAGAAATAAGACTTACTTTTCTATGGAAAAACCACAGTAGTCACTAGCATCTGGTGTCCCACCTTGGAAGAATTGGGAGAGACTAGAAGACAGATGACTCTAAAGATCACCAGCCTCCTAGAGTACTTGTGTCAAGTCTTTTGATTTTTATGGGGTCAACAAGAAAAAGCGATAGGCAGGTTTCAGTCTGAAAAAAAAAGCCAATTTACTAAAAGGTAAATGAAGGAGAGCAGGCTGGGCAAGGATCAGGGAGTAAAAAGGGTCTCAAAGTGCTAGAGAGTGGGGCAAAGGAGAAAAAGAATTTTATTGATGCTGGTGATGAGAAGAGGGAACTGAGTTAGTTAGTAGGTCCCTGAGCTAAGTTCCATTGCTATGTTTATTGCTATGGCTGCATTTCTATATTATTATGTCTTTGCTACCCCCTGACATCAGCTTCTTAATATTTGATACATATACTTGCATGAACCTGAACAGCTACTTCTATATTAGAATATATGGAACACTAAATAAAAATTTTCTTCAGTACTGATGCTCTATGAGCAAGGGGCACAACAGAGAGGCAGCTCACAAGGAAAGGAGATGTTTAGCTTAATGAGTAAAAATGATAGAGTTTTCAAGTTGTTTTGTTGTCTTTTCAAAATGAAACAAAGTATATAGATTTTAAGTCTTGCATCTTTTTATCTCAGTGGGTAACTCTCACAGATAGCACATTGCCTTGTGTTCACTCTCTTCAAATTTCTAGTCAGTGTAGAGTGAAATTCAACTTGGAAAACTAATGCTCAAGCTTGGATGAGAAATGATGAATGTATACCTTTCTCCTTCCTTGGATATCAGAACTATGAAGCCTGGAAGATATAGAAATGGCAATTAAACCTATGAAAAGATGTTCAACATCACATGTCATTAGAGATCTGAAAATTAAAACAATAATGAGATCTAGTATACTATTAGAATGACTAAAATCCAAAATGTTGACAAGGATATGGAGTGATGAGAATTCTCTCTCATCCCTTGATGGTGTTAATGTAAAAGAGTGCAGACACTTTGGAAGACAGTTTGGTGGTTTCTTATATAACTAAATGTTTTCTTACTGTTTAACCCAACAATCATGATCTTTGGCATTTAGCCAAAAAAGTTAACAACTTATATTCACACAAAACCTGCACATGAATATTTATAATAGCTTTATTTATAATTGACAAAAGCTGAAAGCAACTAAGATGTCTTCAGAAGGCAAATGAATAAATTAACTGTGGTACATCCAGATAATGGAATATTATAGAGCTTTAAAAAGAAATTAGCTATAAAATCATGAAAAGACATGGAGGAAACTTAAATGTGTATTACTGTGCAAAAAGCCAACCTGAAAAACTATGTACTATATGATTCCAACTATATGACATTCTGGATAAGGCAAAACTATGAAGATAGTAAAAAAGATCATGGTTACCAGGGTTAGGGTAAAGGGATGGATGAAGGCTCAGAGCATACAGAATCTTTAAGGCAGGGAAACTACTCTGTATGATACTATAATGTTATTAAACATTGGTGTCATGAAATACATAATACCAAGAGTGAACCTGAATGTAAACTGTGTACTTTGGGTGCTGAAACGTTAATGTAGATTCATCAGTTGCAACAAATGTACCACTGTGGTGAGAGATGTTGATAATAGGAGCAGCTATGCATGTGTAGGGGTAGAGAATGGGGTATGTGGGAAATCTCTGTATCTTCCTCTCAATTTTGACATAAATGTAAAACTTCTCTAAAAAATAAAGTTTGTTAATTTTTAAAGAATAGATATTATTTCAGTAGATCCAAGAAACTCCTCTTTATCAGAATCCTTTCCCAAAATGATACACACATTTGACAATTTCCAATAAGTATAGTAAAGTCAAAATAAGCTGCCTCCTTTATAGGAGGTTTCCCTAGGAAGTTCCCTCATCTATTATTGTGTAGACACTTTTGCTTTCCAAAAGAAAAGTGAACTATGATTGATGGCATGAGAAGAATTTCTTCTGAAGTTTTTTCTAAAGATTTGACCTAAATATTTAGTTTTATAAATTGAGAGAAAGAGAAAATAGGAAGAGAAAAGAATTCTCTTGAGTTTTAGAAAGAGTTGTTCAGGTGAAGAAACGTGCTGTGGATTGGGGTAAGAAAACCCGAGTCCACTGGGCAATAACATCATATGTAAGGAGAGTAAAGGCAAACTCTTTTCAAGCAAAGAAAGGTCTTTTGGTCAGTTTCACAAACTGAAGATCAAGATTCAGTTTACAAAGAAAACAATAACAAAAACATCTCAAGAATTGTGCATATGGCATTATGTGGGTAAATAAAAATCAGATAAATATACTTTCAAAACATTTCCCAGTCCACCATTTCCCAGCTCTGTTGATCTTGGCCTAATTGCTTAAACTTTTAGAAACTCAGATTTCTCAGCTCTAAAGAAAGGGCAAAAATATTAGTCTAGATCATTTTTGAGAATAGAACAAGAAAATGTATGTCAACTTTTTAGCTGGTAGGTTGATTGGTAAATAATAATTGACCAATTATTATAATTATATTTTTATATATTATAATATATAATTATAACGTATTATTATAGCTCTCAACAATGACAATAATGTTTTAATATTATTACAATGATAACAAATTATCTAAGTATAACCTTTTTATTCAAGTATATATTAAAATTCTCACCTGCACTTAATGCTTTCATACATACTTGATAGAACAAGTCCAAGATTGGGTCTTTTCATAAAAGAAATTGTGATCTAATAGGGAGATAAGATGCACATTCAGGAAATAGAGCAGAAAATATGAGACAGCATAATTAGGTCAATCACATAATATAGACTGTAAGTGCTAAAGAGGCTCAGAGAAGAATAAGACCAAAAGGACTGAAGTTTGGGAACACATTATATGGAAGAAGGACCTTCACCTGAAGTATGGTTGAGATAGTCTAAAGGGAGGACATTCTTTGTGGTAATATCTACTGGAAGAGAGAGGTATAACTCCAACTTAAACAAAGGTCTGCACACAGGAGCTCTGGAAATGAGAGACAAGATGTGATGTTGGGCAGACTTTCTAAGTCTCAATCTATTCATCTGCATAAAAATATACTGATTATAACTTTTTTTATTAAGTTGTGATGAAATAATGCATATAATAGGTAAGCTGTTCACAGACACATAGTAAGTTTGGTCATAAAAGCAGAGTAGCAGGCATAGTCACTTGTGGAGTTGCATGTATCTCAGTTCTAGATTCTGTTTCCATGAAATGTGTTATATCATCTCTTAATTTCCCTCGATCTAATTCTGTGGTCGCCAATCAATCTTTTAAGAATACAGCCTCTTTTCTTATAGAAAAGGATATGCTGGTGAGACCATCTGCTTCATTTGCCCATTGAGTTATGTGCTTGAAAGTTATGTTAATAAATAAGCATTTCACATTTATTTATCTACTCACTCACCTTTATTAGCATGAGTTGGCACCACTGAGTCAGACACTGTAAAGATCCACTTTCCAAGCCTGAAGAGATGAAGGTGAGACAATGTCAAGTGGTTAATTAACCAATAGAAACCTGCTTTGGGGGTTCTGTGAGAACTACAACAAGGTATTCCTTTGGGAGGTCCCTTTTCTTTTACTGAGAGACCCATTTAAGTACCTACAGAAGGCTATTACAGTATTACAGGTGAAGAAAACACCCACATTCATCAATATATCAAGGGAGTACTAAAAACTAAGTCTTGTATCACAAAACTAATTTTTTTCTATATAGCAGTACCCAGGTGGCTCCTTCAGACCTGCCTTTGGACGACCAGAGCCAATGCCAAGCCCTGTGTCTCTTATTCTCATCATTCACTGAGGCCATTTGAGAATAGCTTGGGCAACCCAGTGTTCAATAATTGGGACAAGTGGGGATTCCAGCTCACTGGTTTAATATCATATATTAAAAACAGCCTTTCCCCCTTTTAAATTCCCCTGTTTGCTGCCTCTTTCCTCTCTCCAGTCCTTTATTTATTCATTTTTTTAATTGTATAGTGCTACCAAAGAGTCCTGAACACCATGTAGTAAAGAAATCTAAATTTTCTTACTGATGCATGTAAAATCTTAGATGCCTGGATTCCGTGCCACACTGCACTCTGTGGGGATCAGGAAACAAAGGGGTGAAGGACAGTGGCTGCCTGGTATCTTAATAAGATGCAGATCAACCGAAAAGCATCAGACCATCAAATCCAGGGTCTGCTGCAACAACACACCTTTCGTTAGGCTTGGAATGGGCCGAGATGGATTTGGGGCTTTATTGAAAGATCATACAGGATGACTGCAAAATCCCATTACTTGTTGATTAAGTATTGATTGCCTCAGTATTAACAAGCCAGCTAATATGAAGTGACCTCTGAGGCCAGTGGTTTGGAGGAGGGGGAAGACAATTTACTAAAACAGGCAGACAGATGAATAAGAGGGCTGGATTTGCTCTTGGCTTTTAGCTTCGGTTAAAATGTCACACTCGATAGTGCAGATCAATGCCCACTTTATTTCCTCACAGCCGTCTTATTACCATCATGAGGCTGCCTCCTTTGATGCTTTCTAATGACCCTCTGAACTGCCTGCTCAGCTCACCCTCTGCTTTCATCTAAAAGGAAAGCCCTCTGTGCCCCTTTGCTGCTGATGGAGAGGCCATGGGTACAAGGCTGTGCCAGGAGGACCAGCCAAACCTCATCTAGGATCAGCAGTTTTACTCTCACGGCACCTTTCCCTTTATCCTTTTCTTTCCTTTGAGTGTCTCCAACATCAAGACTCATTTCTTCTTTCCACAGTTCAAAATAAGGTTGAGGTAGTGAAACAAGAAGCTCTGCTCAAACTCTCACCTAAGGCCGCCATCTGGGTAAGGGGCTGTATGACTTTATTGTCTAGGAAAAGAACTCTTGCCTCGTATTTGAAATCTATCCCTCCTATCCAGAAATGAATATCTTTGATAATGGCAAAAACAAGTAAGTAAAACTCAAAAAACAAAATTCTCTCTCACTTCAATCAAGTAAACTGTGATTTAAGAAGGCCCATGGCATGCAACAGTCAAAAGAACGTTAAGCAACCCTCTACCATGGAAAGTGTAGTTTGTTTTTCAATCTATAAAGAGCAGCTTTTGTGAACATACTCCACTCTTTTAGAGCAGTGTTTGGCTTCTACACTGCAAAATACTCTGATGACTACTTAATCTAACTTTCTCTGAGTATAAATATTTTATGTCCTGGCCACCATAGGGGTTTGTCAGTGCTATCTTATTGGCCAGAGGTCTGAATCCAACTTTCAGCGTCAGAAAGAAAATAGAGAACTGAGTCTAGTGAAAAACTTTCTCCTTGGCAAACATACTCAATTGGTCTCTGAAATGAAAAGGTTTCCAACACCGGATGGCTAGAGGGAGGTATGAGAGTACAGAGAAAAAACTTCAAACTCTCTAAGGCTGGTATTCAAAGTCAATGTCGACCTGAAGATGAAAACCATAATAATTTCTCTGGGGCTTTAAGAAACTGCCTCAGTAAGTTTTGTTGTTGTAAAATTCATAATTTAAAGGCTCTTCCCACCTATTCCAGCCTAAATTGGGTGAATAAATATAATTTCTTTCTTTACTTAACTATATCAGCTTCTTTTTCTTGGGTCTAATCAAGGTTCCATATAAATTCTTATAATTGAGAACTATTCAGTCTATCACAAACAAAATCATTTTCCTGTTTTCTTTTCTCCTATTATTTTCTGCTCTTATAAGGAAATCTACCAAATCCCTTCTTCACTTTTCCAGTTTCTCAATTACAATCACTAAATATTTATTTAATGCAAACCATATGTATATTTGCAGCATTGAGTTGGCATTCAAAGGTTTGTTGAATGAATAAATTCATTGTTTTGAATTACTTTACATTGAATTCGTAAATTTACTACATGTTTTTGTAATGGATAGAGACTAAGTTTCTCTACTCTATAGAAATTTAGAAATCATAATAAGAAATCTGGTTTGCATTATTACCTCAATCTCATGACCCACAATGAATTTGCTTGAAAACCTTTATTATAATGAACTCTATAATGAAAAAAGATTTTGGAAGAAAACATAAAAATCTATGAAAATAACATTTCATATGTTTTATATCCAGGGACCCCTGAATGGAATGATATTCTATTTAATATCTTTCCATAACTACTTTTGTCTCAGAGAATTCTTATCTTCTGGGTATTTATCCAAATATGAAAACACTAATTCAAAGAGATATATGTACCCCATGTTCACTACAGCATTACTTATAGTAGTCAAGATATGGAAATAACCTAAGTGTCTTATCAATGGATAAAAAAGATGTGGTATACATATATACAAAAACTACTCAGTCATAAAAAATGAAATATTGTCATTTGCAGCAACATTGATGGATTTTGAGGCTATTATGATAAGTGAAATGAGTTAGATGAAAAAATTCAAAATCACATGATTTTACTCAGTGTGGAATATAAAAAAGTAACAAATGAAGTATCAAAACAAAACAAAACAAAAAGCAAACTCATAGATGCAGATAATAGAATGGTGATAACAAGAGGGGAAGGAGTTGAGAGCAGGGTGAATTGAGGAAAGGAGGTCAAATATATGGTAACAAAAGGCAAATGAACTTTAAATAGTGAGCATGCAATAGAGTATACACATATCAAATTATAATGTACATCCAATATTTATATAATATTATTAACTAATGTTGCCTTGATAAACATTTTTAAAGATCTTAACCTAAGATAAGTATACGGAAAAGAATAACTGGCCTCATGAAAAGTTACATAAATTTATGAAAATAGATATACATCAGGAGGTGAAAGAAAGTGAGAATTAAATAAAAAATATTTTTAAGATTCTAAGTTTAGTGTCATATTCTGCTTTCATACCCAGCCACACCCTTCCACCGCCCAATCATGTTATTGGAAGTAGAATGCTGGACTGGACTAACTTTAGAACATAATTTAGAATGGCAGTACTTTTGAATTAGCCATTTCTTAGAAAGTTGAGTAATTAAGACACTGCAGAAAATGCACAAGATTTATCACAATAAGATTTGCATTTCAACTCTCTAGTCCTTTATTGTGATGGACTGAAGTACAAGGATTTTTTGGCCCTTATCAAGTCAGACCTCAGTCAACCCAGATTGTGTGGCTTCTTCTGCTAAGATTACATATACCAAGATTTCTAACATTCTGAGAGTCATGTGATATGTGGGGAAAAGTCTCGTTAGCAAGACAACCTAGTCATTAGCAAGTGATGGTATAAAACATAGAAACACACCTTGGACTTTTGCTCAAGACAGGTTAACAAATGGGTTTCATCTCCTGCCAACAGGAAATGATGGATTGGTGGTGGTTGCCTGGATTATGATGGTAAAAAAAATTCTGAGTGGGCCTCAGAGCAAAGTAAACTGTGGTTATATTATTTATCTATTGTTGTGTATCAAATTATATCAAAATTTAACAGATTAATACAAGAAACATTTATTGCATGGTTTCTGTGAATTAGAAATTTGGAAGCACCTTAGCTGGGTGATTCTAGCTTAGGAGGCTATAAGGCTGGAGGCAAGATGTTAGACAAGACTGTAGTCATCTGAAGGCTTAATGAGAAATGAAAAATCCACATTCATGCTGGCTCACTCAACTGTTAGCAGCTCATTCCTCACCATGGCTGTTGGCCATAACCTTTATTTACTCTCCATGTGAGCCTCTTCTTACAACATGCCAGTTGGATGCTTTTGACCAAAGATATAGATATAAGACATAGCTAGCTTTTTCTTTCTTTCTTTCTCTCTTTCTTTCTTTCTCTCTTTCTTTCTTTCTTTCTTTCTTTCTTTCTTTCTTTCTTTCTTTCTTTCTTTCTTTCTTTCTTTCTTTCTTTCTCTCTCTCTCTCTCTTTCTTTCTTCTTTCTTTCTTTCTTTCTTTCTTTCTTTCTTTCTTTCTTTCTTTCTTTCTTTCTTTTTCTTTTCTTCTTTCTTTCTTTTTCTTTCTTTTCTTTCTTTTTTTTCATCTATCCATCCATTGAGAGAGAAGAAAACTTTTTTAACCTGGTCTCAGAAGTGATTTAGTAAGACTTCTGTCATATTCTGTTGTTCACACAGAGCAATCACAATAAGAAACATGTAGAAAGCTGCCTATCATAGTGCTTAACTAGCTATATTTGCAATGAATGAGAAAGGATAGAGTAATGACACATTATTTGCTGACTGCCCTAGAGATTAGTATGGTTACTTAATGCAAAGTTTCTATAACTTCTTGCAAAAGATTAACTCTTTATCTTGTTCTATTGGCCATAAAAATGGAGAATTATTTCTCTAGAAAAAAATTAAATATATATTATCTGTCTCCTTTCTATTAGTTCAGATGTACATTTTTTTATATCTTTAGCCAATATTTATTGATTGCTGACTAGTTAGCACCAAGCACTCTACTAAGCAGTGTAAAAACATACTTTAACAAATGCATGGCACCTGAGTCAAGGAACATTATGTAAGAGAAATCAACATGTTAGAATTATAGGGGCATAGAAATAGCTAAAGTTGATTAAGAATCTAAAATTTATTGACTAAACAAGTCTACTTTAAGTGAATATTCAGACTCAACTGGTGTCTGAATTTCTGGCCTCTTCTCCTTCAAATGAGCATCAAACTGGTTAACTAGATTCACTGTAAAACCAAAAGTGACATCAGAACTTTTCATGACTCTCAAGTCATGTTAAGGAAAAAGCCAAAAAAAATCATTTTTTCAAGGTTCCTTGGGTGAGTTTTAGGTATCCCAAGGCCCCTAAATAGTAATAGTATCAGTGCATAAATGTGTTTATTTTTCTCTGACACTTAAAAATTTTCAGTGCTTTATGAAAACCATTCTTACCCACTCAACCTTTCTCAGCAATCTCATTTTCTAAATTCCCATAGCTCCTTCCTATCAGCTACTATATTCTTATGAAACACTGAACCCAAGTCCTTGTCCACATCCCTGCTTCACTTCTGTGTTTCCCATGTCTTGTGCCTCTGCACATACTCTTCTCATGCCTGTGGTATGTTTCTCCCTCTTTCTTTCTCGAAGATCAGATCTTTTGTAAATATTCCATGGTTTTTCCTGATAGAATTTTTTCAGCTCAAAAAACGTAATTAAAAATGGATATACCTTTTGACCCAGCAATTGCACTTCTGGGTATTTATCCAAAGTAAACCAAAATAATAATTTGTAAAGATCTATACACTCCAATTTTCATGGCAACACAATTTGCAATAGCCAAGATATGGAAGCAACCTAAATGGCCATCAATGGACGATTGAATAAAGAAATTATGGTTCATATATATATATAAAAGAATATTACTCAGCCATTAGATAAAAATGAAATCCTACCATTTGCAACAACATGGATGGACCTAGAGGTTATTATGCTAAGTAAAATAAGTCAGACAGAGAAAGAGAAATACCATATAATTTTACTTATATGCAGTATCTAAGGAACAAAAAGAATAAACTAATCAAAAACAGACTCACAAATATAGTGGAAAATTTGGTGATGGACAGAGGGAGGGGAGTTGGGGGGTTGGGAGAATGGGGTGAAGGATTAAAAAAGTACAAATTGGTATCTGATAGCTAGCTGGGCATGGGAAAGGGGAGCATGGCAGAGGGAATGCAGTTAGCATTAATATGATGGCTAAATGGAGGGCCAGGGGAGAAATTGGAGGGATCATTTTATAAATAATATAGATATCTAACCAATGTACCTTAAAATTAATTCAAATAAGTAAATTTATTTTTGAAAAATCTTTAAAAAATGTATATTTCAATGTGCTATTTTCTAGATACTATGCTAGCACCAGTGATATACAATTGAATAAAAATGATCCTAGGCTCATGGACACACATAGAGAAAGAGATATGTAAATAAATAATTTTGATACTATGTGATCATATAGATAATTTAGACCACCCAGGAATGTTACAATTAATACAAGGAAGTAGTGCTTCCATCTGGAAGGATGGAGCATGGATAAGAATGTTTAAATACAAGATCTAACACAAGATAAGCCCTAGTTTAAAATTTAAAGTGGAACATCATTTGGACCAGAAGGAAAAGAAGGGAAAAAACAGAAAAATGTAAAAGTATATATTGTCTTGAACCTACTCTCATAGCTTTTACTACATTTTGCTTTTAGTCTGAATGTGACTATCTTTTGCTACTTGACAGTGAGTGCCATAAAATTAAGTCTTAGTTCTTATCTTGTTGCCTCTATGAGTTGATACTCAATATGCTTTTAAATAAGTAATTTTATAAAATTCTCTACAGCCTTTTATAATGTATTACTGAAAAGATGTATTAGAACTTTTATATTTTTATGCTTTTCAGTGTCAATCAGGTCTGCAACACAAGAAGACACACTTGCAGTGAGATTTGAATTGGTCAAATGTGTCTCCTTTAATAGGTGTATCAGGTAAGATAATGGTCTGTAGTGGGGCATGTATGTAGCAATAGTGGTGGTAAAATGGGTGGGTTTTGGGTAGTTGGTGGTATGTTAAAATTGGAAATAATCATTCAGCCTTTTTTAAATTTAAAAGTAACACTTTGTCACTAACATTAACACCTAAGACTGAGTGAGGCAGGTGGATGGAACAAGTGACTGCTCCTTTGGAAGGTAAAAAGGCTCAGTGGGTGTAGTGGAAAAACTAAAAAGATGCTTGTAGGAAAAAAAAGGGATTAACAATGTTCTATATTAATGATCTTATTTAAAGGGTCAGTAATTTGTGGCAATAAAATTCAGGATATGGTTATGTTAGAATGACATTGATAGAGAGTATAGGAAAAGAAAAATTGGGATTATTTGTGGTTGTAAATTAAAAAAAATGTTACCTTTTAAAATACAGAACAGCTTTAAAGAATTAAACTAAAAACAGACAATATGAGAAGAAAAAGTTTTTGCATGGCATTCCCAAGAAGAAATAATACACTTGTTATGCATTACAGTCTGTACTCAAGATGCTATTTCAGCATTCTGAGTATTAAAAAAAGAAACTTATGTGGTCTTGTGGTGAATGACTGTGAAGGATTATTTAAAATAAACTGTAGGGAAATATAAAACAAACCTAGCTAATTTATCACAACAGTGAAGATGCATAAATAAGATGTTTATGAATAACAAGCACAGCTTACCTATTATTTCAAAAAAAATTATTTTTAGTAGAAAAGATGCCACATTTTATTTAAAGGAGAATGACCTCTATTTTTTTTTTTAGAACTTCATAGCCTCTGGTATAGGCTTATTTATTACCATGATGACTATTTTGGAAATGTTTTAATTACATGATAAGCCTCTAGAAATCTTGGCTTGAGAGATATATATCTTCACATCTAGATTAATATTGCATTAATTCTGAGAGCTCAAGAACTCAGCAAATGTGGTTGCCAGCCAATTGCCAATCAAAGAGAAAATAATGAGAATGAAGACATGGCCTCGTACCTTGTGATTCTTTTATTAATAATATCAGCATTTTGTGGAAGAAGACCTCATTTTATCTCTCTAACCCAGTGGTTCAATGAGAAAACATTCTACACAATTTTTCATAGAAGGCTCTAGTGAGTGATAGGCTTGGATTTTTATCAGAGTCCTTGAGTTTTACATTGCAGATCTGAAATTAGTATGTCCATTCATGGAGCACTGATGGTCTTCTGTCTGACACATGTTTTCCCACTTCCTTCTGGTTGCACAGTTAGTTTGCATTTCAGCCTCCCTTGCAGTTAAGTTGTCGCCATCATCAGGAATTTATGTCTGGCAACAATCCTGGCCCATAAATTTTTCCAAGTGACCCTTACTCTTTTCCTAGATGCCAGTTGAACAGAGTGGTCTCCAAAGACCTAGAAGGTAGTAGAGCCACAATATAGAAGGAATCTGCTTCCTAAATGATGACAAAGTCCATTTTTTTACATAGCATGAGCAAAAAGTCATCTTTATTGTATAAAGTCATTCAGATTTGAGTTTGTTATTTATGGCTGTTAGACTATCCTCTCCAGTTTGTTAGAATACAAAATATTTTCTGTGTCTTTGTTACATGTTTCTGTTTCTTAACCAAATTTTACTTGGCCTGTATTCTTGCACCTAATAAACAAGAGGAAGTAAGCTGGGTGAGAGAAATGTATTCATTATTGAGAAATATAAGATAAGTAGCTAAATCACATGAACATTCTTCTAAAGACCATATTAAATATAGCCAAACTATAGATTCCTTCATCATGTTTAGAAAGGATAGCTGAAGAAAGCAACATATAAGCAATTCACATTGATTAATTTGTTTTTAAACCTACCTATTTGATAAAACATACCTCAGACATGAAAATATACCATGAGCAGCCTGTGTTGGTGATCATTAATCTATGTCTCCTTTTGTCAGGTGAGAGATACCCAAGACTTTTCTAAACCTGCCTTGAAAACACTTGTCATCATGGAAATAAGTTCATGCTTTCTGAAGCAGGTTCATTTATCCTAACTGCATACCTAAAACCCTAGGTAGGTTTGGAGTCTTTTACAAATTTGAGATGCCAACACAGTCCCAGTGTCCTTTAAATGAATCACACAGTGATGCAGAATAGGGTGTGGCAGTCAAAAAGATGTTTGTTGCATACTCTCATTATTCATCTTCTTCTGGAAGGACACATAAATAAAAGTTCTATATCTTGTAACCCACACTTCCATTTAAAAACCATCAAGTTAGGAGAGGGAGCCTTCACCAGTTAAAGAGGCTACAGATAAAAATTCATAGAAAGGACATATTTCAATAAATAATATTCAAGAAGTGATACTCTCAGAGGTTTGCACCACTGCTCTTTTACAAAATTTTTGATTTGCTTCTGATATGCATTTTCGCCCTTTCAAGTGCAACCAGATCTCAGTACATATCACATTTTTAATGAGAAGAAACAAGCAGGTGTTGATGTGTTATATATAACTGCAACAATTCCAACTACCTTTGTCTAATGGGTATGAATATCACTTTTTAACAATACACTACGGAAAATGAAAAATAGAATAGAAAACAATTCTTATATTTGGCATCTAGAGAGGACATATTTAAGTGGTAGCTTGAATCTATTTTTGGAGATGGCTGAAAATTAGCAACATTTAGAGATTACTGAGAAGATGCTAATGTGAATTGAGCTCACATTATTAATAATTTGCATATAATTTAATAACCCATGGTTTCTTCTTGAAAGCATCTGTGAGTATGAAATATTTATTTCCCGATATACACCACTGCTTGACATTTCTGTTACTGATGCCCATGCTTTTCAAAGTGATGAGTCTTTAACAGAGGTGCTTTAATTGCTGTTCTTATCAAAACATCTATAATCACAGTATGTGTACTTTTAAACCATAGAAAGATGGATATACCAATATTGTTGTAATGTTTGCTTTCAATTGTCCAAAATTCTAACTTATGCAGTGCTATTGACTACAACAAATGAAATCAACACCATCATCACAAACCACAAAAGTTTTATTAAGTGTGTAGCCTCTATAAATAAAATGTTTGGGAACAGAGGTAGAGGAGTTGTGTAATGTGGTCCATGCATTCATAGAAATTACAGATTTGAAAATATGAGAAGTTAACATGAGAATAAAATAAGCAGCCTTTTCAATAATCGGTGCCATAGATCTACTTGCCAAGGTTCATTGACAGCAAGTCTGGGCAGCCGAGATAAAGCCATCACTCATACAAAGACAGGACTCACATTGGGGCAAATCTACATAGGCAATAATAGGAGATAATCAAGGAAGATATGCCACTTACTTCATGGAAGCTTGAGTGCTTGGAAGCAAGGCCTAGCCATTTCCTGATACATTGCCCTTTTTCAGTTTGAAAATCAAACAAAACAAAATAAAAGTTAAATAAATGAATTGAAGTTAAATTTTGATAACATTTTTTCTGCATCTATTATAATTACCACATATACACACGACTTACCTCATTTATTGTGAAAGTATGGTGGTTTTCTATCAATTAGTATGTTCAATTAACCTTGCACTTTGGGAATTAAAGCTCACTTGGTCTTCATAAATATACATTTTATATAATTATTGAATTTGATTCACTAATAATTTGTTCAGTTTTGCATCTATGCTCTTGAGGAATATTAATCTATAATTTTTTCTATAATATGGTTATCTTGTTTTGGTGTCATAGTATGTCATAAATTGTGTTGGAAAATGTTCTCTCTTCCACTAATATCTGAAAAAGTTTGTATAAAATCAATATCATCGCTTTAATGAATGACAGAATTCACCAGTGTAGCTATCTGGGCCTGCAATTTTTATTCTAGGAACATTTTAAAATTGCCAATTCAATTTGCTTAACACCTGTATCACTACTTATATTTTCTATTTCTTTTAGTATCAGATTTGATCATTTCTATCTTTTAAAAAAACATCTTTTTCATCTAAGTTGTCAACTTTATTAGTTTAATGGGTTTTTAAATAATATTGTCTTAATATGCATATAATGAATTTGGAGTATATCACCTCCTTCTCCTATGATGTTGAATTTTTTTCTCTCCAATCCAGCTGTTGCTAACATGAATGTTTTGCAGGCCTGTGTGAACTCTGGGGGCTGTTCTTGCATTTCTTTTTGTTAAGTCTTATGGAGTTCCCCTGAGCAATTTTAAACCAGAGACTTCTGAAGATCCCTAACAGATTCCTAGAGCTCTTTCTCTGTGCTGCTCTTATGTACTGCTCTGCATCACAACATCTAGCCACTTTACCCTCCCTGCATTCCAACATCCATCTCCTCATATCAATAGTATGCCTGTTTCCATCTTTGATTTCTCTCATTATTTTTGTGGTCCATTACAAGTCTCTATGCTGAAAGCATAGGTGACTGTAAATCTCACTGATTTCCCTTGTCTCAGGAATCACAGTTCTGCACTGTCCATTGTCCAACATCTGAAAACAGTTATTTCATATATATTGTCCAGTTTACCAGTTGTTCATAAGCAGAATAAGCCTAGTCCCAGTTAATTGACATAGCCAGAAACATTAGTGTATTATTACAGATGAGGGCAACTGAGACTCAGATATTTATCTTTTCCAGTGTATACAACTAATATATATGTATAAACTCCCAGCTATACTTTTCCACTCTACCATGCAGTCTCTCAACTTATGCAGTAGATATCTATGGAACACATAGGTAGAATTTTGCTAGATTTAAGAGAATCTTTCAAACTTAACTAATTACAATTAAATGATATATTCACAGGAAACAATATAAAACAGTGAATTATGCAATCTGTGTGAACAAAGTTTAAAGAAAATGAGAGACATGTTTTACAAAATTGTTTCAACAGAGGAAAAATATTCTATGCGATAGAAGTACTAGTAAAACAGAGAGAAAATATAATACCTTGAAAATATCATTCAATTCAATGGTTGACATAGGTGAGTACTTTCTGATTTTAATACATCATGATGTCAACCATAGTGGTATCACTGGGGCCAAGCAAAGTCATTTTTATCTTTTCGTCTTCTCTGCAACCCCTTAAAGAAGTCTATTTGAGAATTATTTAGTGCATCCAGCATCCATTATAAGACAGAGATCCCAAAAGCTCATTTATTTTAAACAGATTAAAGTTTTAATAGTCAGAAACCAAGCACATTTTAGCTTCAGTGGACAACTTGAAATATTTTAAAGCAATAGATCCTTCATAGAACATCTAATAATTTCAACATAATTTAATTAGTTATTTAAGATCTTGTTAACATAAGGATTTATTTCATAATTTAAGGTATTCATGTATGAAAGACCCAGATCTGTTCAAACAGTGAAAAAAATACAGAAAAGTGTTTGCCTATGAGATTTATTATTGTTAAGTGTCAAAATGTACACCTCATTGCTACAAGAAAGTGACATGCCCAATACATAGCAGAATTCCATGAGTTTGAGGCTTTTAAATAAATATTATTATCTCATATATTTGTGGTCGCTGTGAAATATACAGGAATGGGAGCTTCTTGGCAATTTTCCAGGTTTGTTCCACATTTCCTGAATTTGCAGATGTGCTGAGTGTTACACGTAGACTTTTTCTTTCCTCCAGCTCTCTAGTTGTTTCTAGGTGTCGGCAGTCATTTGATTATAACTAAAAAAAGAAAGTAGTTTGTTGACCTTCAGGCACACAGACACACAGAATTATTGATGTGTTTCTAGAACACATCAGTCTATTATAATGCACATAAGATGAAAAAGAATTTCAGAGTGCATGCAAAGACAGAACAAGTAGAATGTACATAAAAATGATTCCTGGATTAGATGTGTTGAGCATGCATTTGCCTCTAAGCCTAAATGTTTGAAAAAGGATCTCTCACTGAATCATAATTTCTAAATTAAAGGTAGAGAAAAACACTGTTGAGGATCATTTCCACCCTGACCGGTGTGATAAGTGTGATGGTTTATAGCTCATCCCTATCACTTTTTCCTGAAAGTGCTAATTAAGCATCTTGATATGGAGAGAGAAAAACAGTCACTACCATCCTGATGGTCTGAGGTGGGCAGTTGACAGCACACATAGGAATCATGTACATCTTTTCAAACGTCTGTGACTAGAAGAGAATAAAAATGGTGCTGCATATGTTATTAGCCGGGATTCTCCTGATTGCAACCTGAAAGAACATCTTACTCAAACTTCACTCAACATAAAAGGCATCTTTTGCTTAGGTGGCGGGAAGGTTCTGAGCCTCAGGAACTATCATGAGCACAATTTGGGTGCTTCCCTCATTTCTGCCCATCAAGACTTGGCAACTTGAATGGCATAAAATAGGATTCCTCGGACTTGGTACTGTTCACATTTCAGAGCAGATTACTGTTTCTCATGGGGAGTATTCTATATATTGTAGAATGTTTAGCACCTCTTGCTTAAGTCCCTACAACCACAAATATCTCTACATATTGCTCAAGAACTCCTGGGGAAAGAAGGTGAGAAATACAGTCTTAGAGATTAATAACACAAACTGTATAGATTCAAATTCTGTCTCTGTCAATTTCCAGATATGTAACATTGAGCAAGTTACTTTACCTCTCTGTACTTGAATTTCCTTATCTTCTAATAATGATTATAGTAAGATCTACAAGACAGAATAGTCAGCTGTTAACTCTTCACACTAACAGCAAGTCTCTCTTAAAATGGAGGGAAAAAAAAACTTCTGGCAATATCAGATTAAACAGAACCATTTTAATAACTTCAGAGGAATAAATAGCTTTATTCTCCCAGTGCATCAACTAGTTCATCACAGCAACCAAGGGGATGGAGTACTATGAATGGCTAGGCTTGATTCCAACTAATCCTATTGCTAAAGGGAAGAGACCTTACTCAAAAAAGTGAGATGGGAAAGCATGATGGGCAGGCAGAATCAATAGCTACCATAGTCTACTTTAGAATATTTTAAAAATGTACAAGTAGATTTCCTACTATGGTAACTGATTAATGGATCATGAAAACCCACCTGCAGTCATGTTTTGGTAAATCTTCTTGAGCAAAGAGGTCAGTAAATTATCTGAATGAACAAAATGTCAAGATATGCCATGGAAAGGAGCATTTGAAATGTATTAGGATACAGTCCTACTATCCCAAGACTAGAGGAAGAAAAATTCTAGTTGCAGCAGAAAGAATGGACATTGCTCTTTGTGAGTTTGCAATGAGAAAAACGGAGCTGAGTGGTGTACTAATGATCAAAGCTACCATTCATTGAGTTCTTTCCAGGTGATGGATGCTTTACTTGCATAATCTCAAGTAACACAACATCTCTATATGGCCATTGATATTATTTTCATTTTTAAAATGAGGAGATTAAAGGCTTTCTAGAAGAATGAGTAAATTTGGCTAAGATTCAGAACCAGTAAGGGATGGAGCCAGAATTCAAGTCCAAGCCTGCCTGATCTCACAGTTCTTATTTTTCATCCCCACAACACCATATCAGAGGCTTGTCAAGATGCACAAGAAATCTAAGTTGCCAGATATTTGGGGGTTTATACTTGTTGAAGAAGACAGGACATTAGTTATAGTTTTTCTGTTTAGCAAATGAGCCCAGCAAGCACAGCAGTGTGAATTTCCAAAATTTTATGTCCTAGAAAATGGAATTCCAGACATAATGAATCTTCCCCACCAGAAAGGCACTTCTCTTGTCTTATAGTTGTCTTTACTATTTGCACTTTCGAATACTAACCTTTGTTTAACACACAGATCAAAAGCCACTCTTCTTCAGGGATAGGCTGAAACAAGTGATCACCAAGAGCAGTTAATAATTTGGTATTCTTTTAAAAACTAGATTTCATATAAAATCTGTACACCTTTTTCTTCACATTTGTAACATGAATTGAACATGACATAACATTTTAACTTCATTGGAATTGCTTTCCATTTCATACTTTCCTCCCCATACCACCCCGATCCCCATTATTTGTGATTGGATAGCACAAGTTACTCATACTTGGTCAAGTCACAATTCAGGTAAATTATACCAAAACACCCACTGTTCAGTTACAAAGTTTCAGCTTCCAAGGACTGTGATATTGGGTGGCATCAGCAAGCTGCTCTTGGGATTGGAAGCAAGCCTAGGTTGTATTTCCCAACTTGCAGAAATTATCTTCTAAGTTAGTAGAGCTGGTGAGGTAGGTTTGTTACTTTTCCGTAGTATGGCATTGCCTACTTTGGTGGTAGCTGGGCCAATTTACAGTCTGAAAATTGTGCAAGCAGTTTCATGCTGGGTTAATTGGCACAATATTCTGATTTATAGCATCCTTTGTAGATTGACCAGCCCTACCTTTTATCTAATTCAGCCTCCAGGGTACACCTCACCAACCACACAGGCTAAGGTGATTTATCCTTTCTCTTTTTTTTTGGTCATGTGCTAGGTCTGAGTCTCTCTTTGTCATAGGTAGCCACTACCTTCTTACCTTCTCACACTTTAATGTCTGTTATTGTAACTTGTTTGCCAGCCTCATGCCTTTCCCTTTTATTTATTTTTTTTATTTCTTACTGTGCCTAGGTAACTCTAAATATTTGTCAGTTTCATATCAACATAATTAATTTTGGACATTTTATGTATGAGAACCAGAATTTAAGTTTATGCCTGTGGAGTATTTTATAATATGCAAATGTGTTTTTACAGCACAGCTAAATAGAAACTGAGAATGTTCATATGAGCACAGTGCTGAAGTTTAGCCACAAGGCATGAATTAGTATAAGGGTGTGGGGAGAGTTGTAGTGGCTTTCTCTTTTCCGTTTTTGTTATTGTTTGAGGAAAATAAAATCTGCATATTTATTAAAATGAGAGTAAGCTACCTCAACTGTTGGTGTCACTTGGACAGTTTGCCAATGTCAGCTTACTGCTAGTTGTGTGCAAGCTTAGACTATGGGCTCAGTCACTGAATGACTGAGCTAATTTTCTGTATCTTTCCATTTTTATTACATAAATAGTTTCAGTCCTAACTGCAGGCCCCAGCCCATCCTGAAAGGGCTAATCCTATTATACAACTTTCCTAAAAATTAAAATCTTCTGGAGGTAAAGGTGGAGATATGCTGAAATGCCTCTTGGTCTCGGTGGTCATGGATGATGTCTATGTCTGTCATAACTCATGACCTGTCCTCTCTCGGCTGTAGCTTTCCCAGGTGACCTACCTTCCCCTTGGATCTGTCCCACCTTTCACCCACCTCATGGCTGGTGTCCCACCTCCACTTTTGCTGAAGGCTATCTTGTCTATTGTATAGGACTTGCTGTCACAATCCTAATGGATCATAACTCAACTGCCTTCTAAATCCCTTCTGAAGAGGACAAGGGGATTTCTGAGTCTTTTCAATGCTGAACAGAATATGAGAGTGGCCTATGAGAGAGAAATTCACTCTGCCTAACCAGGTTGAGAAGCAAAACATACTTTCATAGAGGAGCATTAAAAGTTGGTGAGGTGGGGTTATAATAGAAGGGTATGAATGGAAGAGGGAGAGAATAGCCAAGGAAGGGATGGTCTGTTCCAGAGTCCTGACTGGAATCTAGGCAGAATTCTCTTTTTCTTACTGTAATCACTATACCTCTCTCGCACATCCACTCCCTCCATACTGCAGCCCAAAGAAGACTAGCAAGACCCATGACATCTAACCAATTTCCTCTGACCCACATTTCAATCTTCTCTCCACCATTCTTTAGGGTTAGAAGAGGTGGAGTCCCTGACCCCAGCCAGTCCTGCCCCTTCTTCTTCCTTCTGGATTCCCTTAACTTACACTATTGTGGTCTGATTCTCTAAATGTAGCTTTCAATTTTATGTCTTGCTAAAAAGGTCAAGAGATCTCTATTTCCTGCCGTAGGACACTATACTATAGGGCCCAGTCTGGGAAGAAAAAAGGCTGTAAGACAGAGGTCCCAAACCCTAGGCTGCAGACCTGGAGGAGTCTGTGGCCTGTTAGAAACCAGGCCACACAGCAGGAGCTGAGCAGCAGGCCAGTGAGCTAAGCTTCATCTGTATTTGCATCCACTCTCCAGTGCTAACATCACCCTCTCATCACTCACCACCTTAGATAATCAGGCATTAGGTTTTCATAGGTGCACCAGTGGCTAGTGCCAAAATGTTTGGGGACCACTGCTGTGAGGGAAACACAATTTTAAGGGAAGAATTAAAACACATAGGAGCTTTTGCAGAAATACTATTATAGACTATGTCCAGATCACTTAGCTGATGGCATGAGGCTAATCATATCATTTCTGTTTTGGTCCAGACTGGCTCAGGAACTAGTTAGGATAGAGCCTGTCCATGGAATTCATCTGTTCCCTGCTTGGGTAGGGCTGGAAAAGGCCACAGATGGCAAATAAATTGATATAGAAATAAAAACAATTCTTCAAAGTCTCTTAACTTGGGAATTCTTAACTTTGCTACAATTTTATTTTCCTAAAGTCTAAGCATGTATGGCTTGTGGCTCATGGCTAGGTCCAAAATATCAGTATGTTCAAGGTGAAAGAAGGAAAATGTAGTAATTAAATGTTTTGTATAAGCAGTACCCACCATAAAGAGTTCAGGCTATACAGAGACAAATAGAGACCCTAATTACACAGTCGACCCTTGAACAAAAGCAGTGATAAGGGGTGCCAGCCCTCTGGCAGTCTGCATATAACTTTTGACTCCCCCAAATCTTAACTATTAATAGCCTACTAATGACAGGAAGCCTTACTGATAACATATTAACAGTTGATTAACACATATTTGCATTTATACGTATTACTATATTCTTATAATGAAGCAAACTAGAGAAAAGAAAATGTTACTAAGAAAATCATAAGGAAGCAGAAATACACTTACAGCATTTACTGAAAAGAAATCTGTTTATAAGTGGACCCACGCAGTTCATACACGTGCTGTACAAGGGTCAACTGTGTACGTGCCAAGAACCTGTGACCAGGCAGAGGTTGCTGAGACTATGGTCATGAAAATACTGTGGCTGGTCTAGGATGCCACAGGCAGAGTGAAAATTGTTATTACGTTTGTGTGCATTGGCCTGGCTGTGCAGCAGAGACATCCTTCCATTTCCCTGTGGGACAAATGTCAACAAGCACCATATGACAGATGAGGTTGGGATTTATCCTTTGCCTTTTTTCAGAAAACAGCTCCAGCTTATGTCACCTTCCTATGTATGCTCCTTGGTGCCCCAGGAGCACTAGAAGCTTCTGGAGAGCAGGGAATGTCTTCTACTTCTTTGTAGAAGTACCAAGTGAGCAGAGAGATGCCTTTCACTAAGTTTTTGATGAAAGGGCTGCCCTTGCAGTGGCCATTCTGTTGCATTTTGCTGTAGAAACTCAAGAGATGTATGGTAAAAGGTAGAGGATTTGGCAATTCAGTGAATCTCCACAGAAACTCAACCATAAGTTATGAATGGCCCCTTCCCACACAGGTTTCTTCAGCCTTTTCTCTGGCAGTCACCTCCACATCATCTTTTCTTCCTCCTCCTTCTCAGCAAACAACTTCCCTTTCCCTCCATGTTTTGCCATATAGTCTCCAGGGGATGAGAGACACTGGGGTTCTCCACCACTTGCTTGTGTAGGCATTTCCCTAGAGACCTCTGAAGCCTGAAGATGCTTCTCCACACTCTGGCTTCAGCATTTTGCCCAGTATATTTAGAAGAAATCAAATGGTACTGCTATATCCATCTGTACTGTTCTTTGCCATATATAAATGAAGAAATAGAGAAGATAGATAGAAAAAGACTAGTTGGGAAAGAAAGTGAGAGATTAAGAAAACAGGCAAAGAAATAATTCAGGTTTGAGAAATGCAGACATTAACAAAAGCTGAGGGAAAGTAGTATTCTACCCCTTACAATAATGGGCAGAATGTGGAAGAGTGTTACAGTTTATGAAAACACAAAGAAATTTAGTATAATACCCAGGAGGTAGAATGGGGTGAGACAGAAAAAATCAAGTACTGAAATGTTATTTTTTCAAAGAAAAAAAAGAAAATGAGCATGATATGATCAGAGAGAATAGACTGAGCTTGAAGACAGTGAGTGAGACTGAGCTTGAGTTACTGTGAGATCAAAATCATTTAAGAGAAAAGAACCAGGCCTTCCTGCCATCCAGTTTCCCAAATCTGTAAATTTCTCTTTCCGTGTCTCAGACCTTGTGAAAAGCTGATTGTCAGTGATGGAGCCTGTGAGATTCAACATTGGCAGCTGTCAAGACCACATTCTAGAATCTGTGTTTAGGGTGCCCTGATCATAAAGTGCTTTTCAGCATCTCTAATCAGACCCACCTCTGATGTTTCAGTACATCAGAGATCTAAATATTAAAGTATAGCAGGCTAACAAACTATTTTAAAAAATATGTTCTGTGCCCCTACGTTGATGAATACACGTTTTTAATAACCTGGAAATTCAGGTTCCATATTAAATCTTTTGGAGTCCTTGGAATTCTCTACTAGAATTTGGAGCTACAAAGAAAGCTGGTCTTCAGTCCCCAAATTCTGCCTCACTGCACATCACTCTCACATTCCACAAGGGCTTCATCCTACAACACCTTTCTGTGGACATCTCCAACTTTTTTACATCTTATTCTTGGTTTACCTTTATTATTCCTGGTGCCCGGATGTGCACTTACCAGCTGTGTGGTCTGTCCACAGGAAGATAGAGCTGGTAGAAGTCTGTGCTGGCCCTGGAAGCAGGCTCAGGATATGTGGAACATGTTCTAGAAGTAATGGCAGTCTCTGCTTGGGCTTACTCCTGTAATCTTGTAATCTTTTCTCCATGTAGAGAGAGTATGATCAGGGGACATCCTGGAAGAAGCCCTCTAAAGCCTGATATCAGAGGCCTGTCTGCTGAGGTTTAAGAAGACTACTACCCCACAGTCATTAACTGATTTTTACTGGGAACTAACCTATGGAATACACATGGGCTGAAGACTATGAGTAGTGGTGCCAGGGAATACACCTTAAATGATAAATGATTTGTAGAGTTAAATGACTATGCAAAAAAGTAGATAATCAATTCTCATACTTCACAAATCTCTATCTTTCTCAGGTTCCTCATTGCCATAAATAGCTCTACCACATCGACCCATGACCACCAGGAACCTGGGATCACTCTAAATCTTTCCTATTCTCCCACCCCCATGTTAAGCTTTGTCCATTCCATTTCCCAAAATGCCTCTTCATCCATTTTGATGAGTGCAAAACCAGCAGCTAATATACAGGCTACAGTTTGTGAAATAATTGAGAGTTATGGAAGCTCAGAGTAAGAGCTGATCCTGATGTGGTAAGGGTGGGAAAGGAACTAACACCTCTCATAAACCCCTCGTCAGGGACTTCTTACACATTACCTCAGAAGTGGATGGCTCTTGAAGGAAAAGTTAGCCTTGGATAAGAGAAGATGGTAAGGCTATTCTGAACCTGTATGATCTTGTCTTGTGCAGAGACCTATAAGAAGACAAAAGGAATCAGGTTTCTACTTTTTTTGTCTATTTTTAGGGTATTTCATTCTTAACATTAACCAGAGCCACCCACCCTTCCATGGAAATACACCAATGTTTATTCCGAGGCACAAAGAGGCTACTTCACATTTCTGTCTTTGTACTTGTGCTCTTTTCTATCACCCCTCCAAACACTTACCCGGTTGGTCTGTTGTATTATCTATAAGAATCTTTTGCCTTCCAGAGACCTTTAAGAATTCCTTATACAGCAGTACCTATAGCTCAAGAAAGGCAGTTCTGCACAAGCCCTGGGGGAGCAGGCTTCTAGCTTGGCTGGACAGAGGTGTGAGAACCTGAGTGTGATGTCAATCTACCATGTGGACAATTTTAAGTTAGCCGTAATGTATACTCAGCTGTCCAGCTCTAAATAGAAGTCTTGTGAGCAACATGGAACCTCAGCTGTTTTATAACCATCCTCTCAAACTTCAAAGCACTTGGCCCAGATGAGCCAATGAAATCTAATATATATATATATATTTTTTTTTCTATTTTTATTTTATTCTCTTCGTGTCCATGCAATTAGAATAAACTGTAAATTAGGTGCTATAGCTCTGTGGCTTGGTTAGATACAATGGTTTAGAAATGTAACTTTAGTTTGTTATAAGATAATAGCTGGTTTGTTTTGTTGTGACAGTAGCAATAAAATAAAGTTACTACAAGATAAAATGTGGTAACCAGACCAAACTACTAAAACAAAGTCACAAATCAGAAGTGGCCCAAACCTGAGAACTTTCTGTGTAGAAAGTATGAAAAATTCCCATCTCTGAAAGTGTAATATAGAGAGCCCTGTCAGAGCCAACAGTATTATATGGACTCAGACATTTTCCATGGGTCAAATCATGTCTCCCAAAACTATACGGAGTAAAATTCTGTTGGAATATAGAAAAGTTCCATGCGATTTATACCATATGCATTGTATTTATGTTAGATATTGGTCTCTATTTTGACCCTATGAGTGCATGCCTGTATTCCATGGAGGATGCTATAGGCAAAGGTTGGAGTTTATTTTTAAGAAAATGAACTAATAAATTGAGCCATGAATTGGGGAGAAAGATACTTGGGGGTTCCCAAGTTATGGGGATAGTAGGGGAACATGACACCACCCTGACTCCTGACAAGTTGCTAATTTTGGAAGCAACAAGAAGGAGGCAGGTCTGTTCTCAGCTCTTGGCTGTAGCACAGCACAAAGCACTACCATCAGGGGCTTTAAATGGAGCCAACATCAACAAGAAAAGTAAGAGACGATCCATGAGCTCATGTGAAACAGCCCAAGAATGACTGTAAATACTGATGGGGGCTGGAGAGAGAGAGACTCCTGTGTGAATCTTGCAGAGTGCTCAGTTCTCAAATGTTAGGCAGATGCTGGCAAACATAAGCAAGATTTGGGCCATACTATAAATGTGATCCTGTTTGTATTCAGAAATTAGCAAGACTAAGACAACATGAGTTAGAAATGGGAAACACTTTGGTTTGGTACTATTAGCTAATGCTTATTGAGTATTTACTATGTGCTAGAGATTGTCTTATGCACTTTTTATGTATTATTTAATTTACCATAACCATATAAAATAACTCCCATTGCTTGTTCTGCTTCTTAGATAAAAGCTTTGTAACATATTAGTCTTACTTAAGATCATAAATACCAAGTGACCAGAACTGGGAACTAAACTCTTGTCATCTGACTTCCCAGCTGGGTTCATGACCAGTACCTGATTACTTCCTTCATCACACTATTCTTAGAGCCACTTTTTGTGTAGCATCCCAGGCAGATGCCTCTATGCCAGGTAATATTCCTGGGCCCTGAGATACCCACTAACACATCTATATCATTAAATTTATATACATATATAATATCACACAAAATAGACAACAATGTGCACCTCTTCAAACACACACATATTATAAGAAAACAATTTCCTGAGCTTACAGTAGAGTAAAATTTGTTGGAAAAGCACACATGTTCTAAGAAACACAAGGTCCAGAGAATGAAATGTTGTATTTTTCGTATAGCTACCCACTGTGAAGCCCACAGTTCTCATAGAATTTCTTTTAAACTCAGGCCAAATGGGCCCTCCTATAAATGGCCTTGGAAATAATTTTCGAGTGTTCAGATGCCTTACATGTGAAAGCTATATGTAACCAGATACATGTATAAAATTCACAGGCTGGAGGAGAGGGCTCAACTTTGTTTATAGACTTTCTGAATTAAACAAACAAACAAACAAACAAACAAATAAATATATCTGTGTGCCTTTTGGTTGATTGGTTAAAAAGCTGACATTGTATTACAGTTAACATTCCCATATTGATTATACCATTTCTGAGGCTGGCCTCTCTGTGACAGGAGCAGCATAATTAGTTTTTTCCTTGTTAAATATTTGTAAATCATTTGTACTTTTATGGAGTACATAACCTGGCTGTTACCCTTCAAATAATCTCCTTGTAACTTGTGTAAACAAGAAATATCTCCTAGAGTACAGTGTCGCTCCTGTCCTTCAATGAGACTATAATATAACATAAAGACTTTCCTTGCTTCTGAAATACAAAAGGGGATCCGTGCCACCATGATATAAAATAGGTCTGTCTGTAAGAGGCTCTATCTAAACAGACTCGAGAAATTTACTGCTGCCTAGTTGCTCTGCTTATACCACTGGGAAGCAGCTAGACTAGGAAAAATGTTTAATTTTTTTGTTAGTTTTCTTATATTTTTTACTTTAATATATGGGTAGCCACAATTGTCAATCTCAATCTTAAAAAACACTGATTTGAGGTTAAGAATAGAAAAGGTATTAATACCACTTATAATTACATCATCATATGGTGATCTTAAAATATGCATTTCAAGGTATAACTCTGAAATATGACTTTCTCCTCACTATGCCCACTGAGAGTTGCTACCTCAAAAAGAGGCAGCATAGGAGGCCATCCAAACATTCCACAATTATTTAAAAAGATTCTTGGAAAGCCTCTTTGGGTGTGGACTTTCCAGTCTCACAGCACAGTGTTTTGAATGGCTTTAACTATCTTTTCTTTTTCTATTAAAAATTGAAGTGATTTTGAATATGATAAAAGGCAAAAGTCGCATAAATATAAATCTGATAAATAAATCTGATAACACAATGTGTGTTAATATAACACACATAAAATAATAAGACCTAAATCTAGAGAGAGAAGGATTGTGACTAGTGCTTGTTAAACAAGCCAGAGGTCTGTGGAAGGAAGAACAGTGTCCTGGGATAGGTACATGCCCTGAGCCCAAGCCCCAGGCTTGCAGGTGGCAGAAACCCATTAAGACCGGGCAAAGCAAACATTATAAGAATGCACAAAAACCTCAGGAAAGGAAGTAAAAGTTGGGCCCCACGAGACACTACCATCATAAATCAGAAAGCCATAAGAAAAGGGGATAACTTGTTCACTCTTCCTGAGACCACTAGATTTCCACCTGTGCGTTTCATAGTGCCTCTTCATCTCTGAAGATGGCCGGCTATTTCCACAGGACGTCAATTAAAAAAACTAGTTGTGGCTGATCTGAGACTAGCACACCTAAATTAGCAAGAAAGAGAAGCTGCTGGGTTCACTTGGGCATGCTGTGGGATGGAAGGCGTGGGGTGTGGGAAGCAGGCAGATGCAGAGCAATAGAGAGCAGAAGAGACTAGGTATTTTTGCATGGCCCAAGGGGAAGCTGAAGACAGAAGACCACCGTTTGCTTACCTACAAATATTCAAGATGGCTGGCTTTTGAAATAAAATGTCTTTGAAGGAGAGATGCATTTGGACCCAATTTCAAATGCTTTACAACCAGATAATGGCTATAGAGGAGCCAGTTCATTAGTTTGTCTAACAGATAAAGAAACACTTAATCTTTTGCTAGCTATTTAGTTTCTAAAGCACAGTTTTGTTTGTTTGTTTGTTTGTTTGTTTGTTTGTTTGTTTGTTTTTATGTAAAGGCCAACATATAGACATCTCAATGGAGAAGAAATGAGCATTCAGAAAAGTTGGTTCATGCCATCCAGTCTTCTTGATCTTTTTTGTATCTCAGGCAAGTCAATGTGTGGCTATCTGTATCAATTATTATTACAGCCACAGCAGATAATTTTCCTATGTGAGTACATACACACTCACAAACACACACACACACACACACACATGCACACGTGCGCGTGCGCGCGTGCACACACACACACACACACACACATTAGGATAATAAAAACCTTGCATACATTTTATAGTACTTCAAAATGTTTTAAATTTTTCTATTTCATTTGGTAACCCTGTAAGACAGAGCAGTATTAGTTTGAACCATATAAAATCATCATTTTTATGATTAAAAGTGGTCAAATATTATCAATATTTCAACCTAATATTGGTATAGCCACTTAATACATGAGTCAACCAATTTATAGAGGTGTTAAGCAAATAATTTGGTCTTTCCTGGTCCCTAAGTGCTAGAGATGGAAATAAAATTCATGTCTTCTGACCCCAGCTCAATGTCTTTTCCATGACAATATTATATATATGGAAAGAGCATACCCATATATATGTAATAAAAAGTAAACTTAAGCATGTTGTCTGTTTTTGCTTTGTGATAAATTCACTATAGATAAAGATAATGAGAAAAACTTCAAGAATTCTGCCTTAAATGTTCTTCATTAATTTTTTGCAACCTTATGCATTTTTTTCCAAATTAGCAAACTGCAAAGAATCAAGTCATTTATGCTGTGACAAGATTATATATTTAGTTTTTCACATTAATTGGCTATGAGTAAATTACTTTTTACCTCTGCTGTTTAGGGTTCAAAGATCTAAAGAAAAAAAAATTATGTCTGATTAAATTTTTAAAAAAGAATTATCATGTCATGAAAAACAATTTCTCTATAGCTCTTAGTTTTTAAGAAGGAAACCAAAGTCTCTTCATTTTGAGGAAGATAAAATTATATCTTTTGTTTCCAATGTAGTCTTCCTAAAAATATCTGAATTGGAATTCAAATCAATAATTGAATCCCCCTTCTGATTATACTAATGTTTTTTTTAATACAAATGTCTTGCAAATGAGTAAATCACATGTAACTTGTTAGCATTTTTTTTAATGCTACAGGGATTCCCTCATGTTATTATTATATATGCAATGTTTTCCTAAGATTCAGTAAATGACTATCAAACATGGAAATATGGTTTAACAACTTAAACTAAAAGAAATGTACATCATTAATTTAAATTCAATTAGCTGGCTGCATCCCAACAAATGGCACTAGTTAAGTGCCTTGAGTGTGTGGTGTGGGAATTCAACTGGTCCAGCGAGCCCCTGATTTCTGTGAGCAGCTCAGCAGTTGTTTTGTTGCCCTAGAAGATAGACCCTTTTTCCCCATGCTGCACTCACAGCTTCTCAGGGCACAGGGAAGATGGCACCAATTTGTTTACCCATGAATGCTTTTTTGAGAGGAGAGAGGCCTCTGTGCTTTGATATTTCCCCCTAGACAAACTTGGGGTGGGGGAAGAAGGGCACTCCTGTGTCATTTTACTGTTTATATCTTTCTAGCTCTTTGAGAATATTCTTCTTCTACTTTCCAAACTGAAAACCTAACAACAATAGCAAAAGGCTTTTTCCACACTATTACTCATTATTATTTTCAGACAAAACAGGTTGTCAAAAAATTCAAGATTCAAAGAAATCTTCAGAAATGTCATCAATTGCATGAGTATTTTATCTACTACCTGGTGGATTCAGTCAGTAGGACAAGCTCTTTGGAAGAGAATCAGAAAATATCTGTCTGTATTCATGTTTCTATATCACTGAAATCTGCCCCCTCCCCACATATACCTACATATTAATTATACATTATTGGTCTATACAAGGTTGTCCACATTTAATACAAACACTATATCTGCAATAATCCTTTGTTAACACATATATACTTGGTATAATACTCTTCATTGATTATCATTTTTATGTTATGATCCAATTTTCTCTTTCAACAAAGTCACTGCTTAGCCTTGATTTCATGGATGAGAAATGGAATATAAAAAGGACCGAAATTAGAAGCTGTGTCAGTGGCAATTACTGCATAATAGTAATTGTCCAAAGCTACCAGAACCCTAAAACTCAGTGGCTTCAAACATTAAACACTTATGATAAGTCGTTAAGTCTACAGATTAGCTGGGTAGTGCTGTTCTCTGCTGGGCCTGCTCTTACAAGCTTTGGGTTGGGTAGTCAGCTCTCCAGTCATGGCTAAGATCTTGCTCATGGTTAGGGGTCAGCTAAAGGCTGGCTTGTTTAGGACAGGCTCACTATTTTTTCTGATACTTGGTTGATTCTTGATTAGGACAACAGGGCTGACTGACCCACTATCTCAGATTCTGGCAGACCAATTCCAGCTAATTGACATGGTCATGAAGTGGTCCAAAAGAGTGAGTGAAATGGTTAAAGGCCTCTTAAGATTTAGCCTCAGATCTTGCACACCTTCATCTCTGCCAAATTTCATTAGCAGAAAGCAACTCAGCCTTAAGCTGGATTCAGAGGTAGAGGAAAGACTCCATCTTTCGATAGGTGAATCCACAGAGTCACATTGCAAATGATGTGAATATGAGGAGCTGTGAACATCTGTGGCCATTTTAAAAAGGATTCTATCACAGTAGTTAATATAATATTTCCAAACTACACTGCACAAAACACTATTTCCATTGGTGGTTTGCAAAACAACGCACATGCACACATACAAAAAGGGAGAAGCATGGATTTCCAAATACAGTTAGAAAATTGAGTTTATGGGATCCCTCTCTGCAATGCCTAGAAATGAGCTAGCAGGAACAATGGCTCTGACTGTCTCAGCAGGAGAAGTTTTCACTCTGCATGGGATCAGAAACTCCTTTTCTTCTCATCAGCAGCAGTTGCACTGAGACTCAGTTTCCCAAAGTCCCCTCAAGTCTCCAGATACCAGGTGACTAGAATTTCCAGCAATCACTCAAATGGCTGGTGTCCAAGTTTAGACTGCTAGGTGTCTGAGCCCAGTTTTCCTCATTGAAGACTTCTCTTGCTTACATCACATAAATGGAGAGCAATAGGGTGGAAGAGTCCTTTATAGGAACACAGCCATGCGGTACACCCCACTGTGCTCTGCTCCAGCATACCTCTCACATCTCCCTGGGACTCTTAGAGAACAGGGGCTGGTGCACCTGCTGAGATCCTGTGCCAAATGACATTTGTGGGTGTTTGCACACAGGCCATTGCATGAGAAGGTCAAAGAAAAATTATCAGGGGTTCTTTGATTCTTTACTGTAGAACCCAGAGCCTTTGGTGATTGACTCTCCAATAGATAGACTAGACAGTTTCCCAATTGTTTCAATTAAGAAAACTATTTTTAAGGAGCATCTTGCAGAACTGATATTGTATAGCATGCACATTAGGGAATGATGACTCACTTAAAGGATATATTCCAGTAAAATAAATACATCAAAAATGCAAATTAATAAAAACTCTCATTGTTTATTTTTTCACATATGCTTACTCCATTTTCAGTCCCTTTTGGGGAATTTCTGACAGTCAAAATAAACAACTAAACAGAAGCAACTAGAAAAAAAAGTCGAAATAAAAAAAAGAAAAGAAAGACAAGATCAAGAAAGAAAACAGTTAAAGCTGTCAGGCGAAATGGCCCAGTGCCTGTTACATTTTAGACACCCCACAAAAAGTTCATTGAACCAGAATCTGAACACAAAGTTTAATTTGAATGAATAAAGAAAAGTAATAATTTATTATTCATTCAACGAATCTTATGTATAAGTCACATAGGATACTGAGAATACCCAATGAAGGATATAGAAAAGCCTCTTGTCCTTAGGAGGCTTACAGTCTAAGGTAGGAGTCATCAGAGTAGGGCTCGCCACCTGTTTTGGCAAATAAAGCTTATTAGAACTCAGCCGTAGTCATTTGTTTTTGTGCTGTCTATGGCTGCTTTCATGCTCAATGGCAAAATTGAGTACTTGTTGCAGAGACAGTATGGTTTCCAGATCCTAAAATATTTACCATCAGGCCCTTTACAGACAAAAAAGGTACGAACTGCTCATCGAATCCTGGTTCTTCTTTAATTGCTCCAGTTCTGTATTCTTTCTCTTAGAGAATGCGTTTTTTTCCTCATGGTTTCACTTCTTCTACAGAAATGACTCTATAATCTCTATACCCTCTATACCCTCTATACCCAGTCAGACCTCACTGGAGGTATTTCTAGAATTTCTCAATTCATTCCATGAAAGCAATTACTGACTGTGCCTACTCTTCATGTTAGTCCTCTTTCTAGGTCAGGATTGATACATAGATTAGAGAGAAACAAAAAATGTGACCATTCAGATTTGGGATGCATATGGAATACTTTAGTATTGCTTTAATAATATGCTTTATTTTGTAAGTTCTTAAAGTACCTTACTATAATTAACTTTTTATTCTAATATGCCAGGAAAATTTTTAAAAAGTCATTGATATTATCACTGTCTATTTATGAAAGCAGACACAAGGGAGTTAAGTGATCTATAAAAGAACTTGATTCTCTGGCAGCAAATGTTCCTCTTAAATTTTAGCAACAAGGCTGCTCCTTCATTCTATCCCATACAAGAGCTGGAATTTCATTAAACTGGACTTTTATTAATTTTATTCTTCAGGACCCAATTTCAATTTAGCTACTTCCTGTCTCCAAATAATGCGAATAAGAGGCACATCTTGTACTTAGCACAATTATTAGGTGAAGAAATGATGGTGCAAGAGTCAGTGTTATTTTTTTCCCCAGGAATTCCCTGAGAGGTTATTTCTGCTTATGTGTTTCTTTAAGCCTCTGTCATGTTTCCTTTTTTGTTCCCACTGCTGAGGTTGTTTCTCGACCTATGGAAATATGACAGTAGTAGATGCAATCAGCTCAAGATGCATGGAAAATCTCTAATTCTTCCCCTTTTCTTCAACAAAAGCACTTCCTAAAGGAGAAGGTGACTTTCCCCTCCTAGGTCTGAAGAGCAAATTTCCAAAAATGTGGAGATTTTGGAAGTCTAAGAGATTTTCATAAAAGAAAATAGCAGCATGAATATTTTTTTCTCTAAGGACTGCTGGTGCTCAGCTGCTATATAGCTCTGAAATTCTGCTCTATCATTCTGTCTTCTATGTATTGTATTTCAATAAAAACTTAATAAACAGAATATTAAAGATTTGAAGAATTATACAAAGTATTCAATTTCTAACCCTTCCATTTATTTTATTTTTATGAAATATCAGGACCAGTTTAATAAGCATAATAAACATAAACTTTGGCATTTATAACACTATTCACCAGATTAATACCAAATAATATTTTGTAGAAGTACCATTTTAATAGGAATAAATGGCTAAACAGATAAATCTTAGACCTACTCTACCAAGATTGTGGGAGCTCAATTTTTGAAAGCAAATTAACAGCCCAAATCAATATTTTTCCCATTAATTTCAGATTCATTGGAAGAGTTTTACTAGTAGAAGATATCAAAAAATATGCTAGTATTGGACCAGCCAATGCTGTCTTTGATGCATATTAAAAAGAGAGAGTTCTCATTTTTTTAGTCTTAACTGATGGTGCTGGGCTTGCTACTATTGGTCTCTTTATAAAATGCTTTGCACATACATATGAGCACAGTTGACAGTTAACATTAACAGATTTATATGGGACAGGAGGCAATATGATGTATCTTATTATTAATGTTTCTAATTTATTATCTCTCACTACCCTCTCTCATCCTATCTCCTGGCTTAGATGTTCCAAGAAGCCGATGACTTCAAAGACCCAAGCACATAAGAAAGAATATTAAGAGTAAAAGGTTCTTTTAAGACCTCAAAGGAAGAGTAAAGAGGTGAGTATTTAGGAATCTAAACCACTTTAAGATGAATTTTACATGTTGTCACACTACAGAAAATGTGCAATTCAATATTTTTTAAGTTACTTAGAATCTAAGTATAAAACAATAAACAAAAAAACCCCAGCATTATCAATGAATGATTCTGAAATAATAGATATCATATTTACACATAAAATTATAATAAAGAGAAATATAACTTTGCCCAATTTCAAGAATGGTTGAGGGTATGTAGAAAGAAATATTTCTCTATACTGCTAGTGTGAGTTAAAATTGTTACAGGAACTTTGGAGATTATTTTGTAGCATTGGTCACAATTTAAAATATATATTCACTGTAGTGCAGCATCTAACTTAGAGAACCATTTGGACATGAGTACAAGGAGTCATATGCATGGGTGTTATTGTGGAATTATTTGTGATAGCTGAAATTTTAATCAACCTAAATGTCTATCAAGTCTAAACAGACTATGGTGGATATTGTACAACAACAGTAATCTCTGATGTGTTCCATAGATTTTAATATGGAAACATCTAGAAGAGTTGTTCTTCAGTGAAAAATCAAGTTGCATGGCATATATTCAATATGATGCCACTTATGTAAAAACACGCATATATAAATGCACACATACACAATTTCATGCACGTACATACATCAAGCCATATTTTCTATTTGGTACTGTTATTTATGTATTTATATAAATAACAGTGAATAGTTTCATAATATTCTCACCAAAGTGCTAACAGGCCTTCTTTTCCTCTGAGAAGAGGAAAAAACTAAGACCCTTCACAAGGATGAAGTTTGTGTAATATTTCCTCTGAAATACTACATGGGCAAACAAGCAGAGTGTGGTAATAAGAAAACTAATATTTATTAAGCACCTATCATGTGATAAGTGTTCTGAAATTAAGACATCCTATTGCATAGGCAGAATTCGATGATCCCCAAGATCAACCCTTGGTGCACACACACAATCACCAATCTAAGTACTGCTGAGAAGGGTTTTCAGGTGTAATTAAGGCCTCAAATCAATTAATCTTAAAATAGGTCTATCATCTGGGTGGCTCTGAAATACTCACATTAACCCTTTAACAGCAGAAAGTTTTCTCTGATCACAAAAGAGGAAGTCAGAGATTTGAAGCATGAAGAAAGTAATGCTCTGTTTCTGACTTGAAGGTGAAAGGGGCCTCATGACAAGGAATGCAAATGGACTCTAAGAGTTAAGCTCAGCCAGCAAGAAAAATAGAACTTCAGTCTTACAAGCACAAGAAAATTGATAATATTGGAAAGGACCCCTAACTTCAGATGAGAACAGATACCTTGATTTCACCTTCATGAGACCCTAAGCAGAGATTCCAGCCAGATCAAACCCAGACTTCTGACCAATAGAAAATGAGGTAATGTGTGTTGTGTTAAACTGCTATGTTTGTGGTCATTTGTTATGAAGCAATGTAAAATGAATACAGCTATATCACACTGTAGTAATAACTCCTATACTTCAGTAGAATAACAAAACATACAGTTTTCTCTTTCTCTAGCTCTATGTCTCATGTGAATATTCAGGGGGCGAAGTGGGATATGCTTCTCAGAGTTATTCAGAAATACACCTTAAAGAATATATGATCACTTAGAGCTTCAGGGGCAAGGCCTCTGGAGAGTTGCACACCAGTTCTTGTGTACCGTGGCCCAGAGTGGCACACACAACTCATTGGCCACAACTAGTCACATGTCACCACCTAACTGCAAGGTAGCAAAGAAATATGAAAGAGCAGATAGAGAATTTTGTGAACCCTCCTGCATCTGCCATTGGAACCTGGTAAAATTCTTACTATGACCTTGTTAGATATGTATTATCAATAGCTTTGAGAGAAGGACTAACTGAAGCTCAGAGAGCATATGCAACTTGCTCAGGGTCAAACAGCTGACAGAGACTGGACTGAACCTAGTTTGTGTAACTATAAAACATATGTTTTTTTTTCACTGTATTATAATGCTTCTTCCCAATGTGAAGGGTCTTCTAAAGAGACTACTAAAGAAGCTTGATCTGGAGAAGAAAATATGCAAATATGAGCTGAAAACTAAAGGTTGTACTTTAACCTGGCTTTTTGACTCACATTCTAAACAAGAGTCTTACGAATAAACGTAAGCAATAAGAAAAAAATTAGACATTTGGGGATGACAATCGCAACATATTTTACTATATACAAACATTGTTCTAAACACCTTAAATATTGTAACAACCCCTATGAGTTAGATGCTAGCACCTCCATTATAAATATGACAAATTCCATATACGAAGAGATCAAAGATAAACAACTGGAAAAAGGCAAAGTATGGATTCAATCCCAGAAATCTTGTTTTAGAACCCAGGAATCTAATCTAATGCTACAATCTGCCTGTCAAGTTTATCTCCTTCTACAGATTCCATAAAAATCTTCCATTCATTAGGAATTTCTCCCTCCCTATTCCTGCCTTCAAGTTCATACCTATTTTCAAAGTGTAGTTTATACCTTCCTTTCTTTAACAACCTCTGTTATTCTCAAGACGTGAGTTTTACTTTCTCCAAACCCCTGCAAAAGGTTATGCTTCAGCTAGTGTGTAGATGGTATTGATATTCTATCTGTACAGTATCATTATTCAAAAAGTATTTGTGGTCAGTTGAAAAACACACCCCCTGCCCTCCAGAAATTCTTGTTTTCCTTCCTGGATCATGTTAGCTATTTTATATGGCAAAAAAAAAGAGCCTCCGCAGGTATGACTAAGTTAAGGGTCTTGATGAGATGGGGAGACTACTCTGGATTAATCCAGGTAGGCCCTAAATGCAGTCATTTGTATACATGTAAGAGAGAAGTGGTGGTGGGGGGGGAATCACACACACACACACACACACACACACACACACACACACACACACACACACAGAAGAGAAGAGGGCAATGTGATCATGAAGGCGAAAACTGGACTGATTCAACCACAAACAAAGGAATGCTGTCAACAATAAAAAGCTGAAAAAGGCAAGGAGCAAATTTTTCTCTAGAGCCTCCACAGCCCTGCTGATATTCTTGATTTCAGTGTAATAATATAGATTTTGGACTCTGGATTCCAGAACTATAAGAGAATAAATTTATGTTGCTTTAAACCATACAGTTTGCACTAATTTGTTATCAGACACAGGAAACCAATACAGAATTATTCAATTCAATTAAATATTTCTAGAATAACTTGTTCAAATCAATTAATTTTAACATTTTAAAAAATTAGATCTTCATGACTAGAATTCTGAATAATGAAACTATATTATAAAGATGTAATTCTATATTGTATGTTTGACCAAATTATTGCTAAAAGGACATTATTAAAGAAAATAACTTTATGAGTGATTGTAATGTCTGTTCAACTTTCTGTTTGAAAGTAATGGAACATACAATATGAGATTTTGTTCTCCATTACTAAAAGTAGAAGTTTCCCAAAACAAACATTGTCATCTTTACATTGCTTCCAATAAATGGGTACATGAGCTTCGGGGTTGTTTTATTTCTCAGGAAAAAGACATTTCCACTGTTTATTTTTTCTGGTAGAAAAATAAAATGAGCACTTTTAGAAACCCAAAAGGTACCCACTCAAAATTATTACATGCATAAAGGTAAAACTTTCAGAGAAAAGATGATGCTCTTTACTTTCAAGTACTAAGATTTACTATGGAGGGTTTCTAGTGTTTTTTAAATCCTTAATAACTGAAATATCTTCAACTATTTTCTAAATTAAATGCAAGATCTCTATAACTTAAAAAAAAGGAGAAAATTATTTTATGAGACTTTGATCAATACAAAATTAATATTTCAGGTACAATGAAACCCTGGAGTGGGTTCATAATAAAACACTTCAATACACCCTCTAAGTACTGCCAAAATAAGCAGGAAGTTACTTTTTATTTGAGCAGTCAGATTTTTCTTCTGTCTGCAAACAGAGCAAAAATCAGGACATTTCACTACTGGAGAATCTCTAATGAGTGGGTAGTAAAATACCCACCTTTCTGACTGCCACTGGATATCAAAAAATTACTCACTTCTGATTCAGTAATTACCCACCGAAAATTTAGATCAAGTGGTCGTCAAGTCACCCAAATTAGTACCTGACAAGGAATGCTTCTGGCAAGGTTGGCAGCTGAGAAACAGGAAATGAGTTGCAAAACATTATTAAAACTTGAAAATAACAGCCTTAAAGGTGTGTGATATACCATTCAAATACTCAAAAACTACTACGGAGAGAAAAATCAAGCCTGAGCAGAAGGGACGTTCAGGGAGCCAGAGGAGGAGATGAAGCAAGAGAAATGTCACTCAATCTTCACTCACCCAAAGGGCAACAGCCAGATCCCTATGGGGTCATTATTATTACTACCACTATCTTGTCAAAGGTGACACACTTCTTAACAGTATTGAAGGAGGTAGAAATTCTAGATGTTTGTTTACAAGTGATTCAGAGGGCCAAAACAGTGACCTGTAAAACTCTCACCAGTGATTGGGTTATGTCCCAAACTGTGTGCTAACAGTTCTTTACTGTCCGACAAGGCTGGCAGGAGGTTCACCTTAGTGTCTGACCAGGAACATCATGTGATTCAGGTCTTCATGTTTGAGCAAACTTGGCACAAATCAAAGAACTCAACTTGTCTTTGTCTTCATGCTGTGTGCCATCTGGTAATGGATGCAGATCTCTCAGGAGAATTGACTGGTTTCTTGATATTTTGATTTTAAATTAGTCTAACCAGGTCACTGAAATTCAATTTTTTTGTTTGAACATTATTTTTGGTAGGATCATTGTAGTATTCATTCTCCACTCAATCCATATTCCTATAATTCAACTTGAGAATTACAAATGTAGGCCTTAAAGGTGTGGTGACTTCTGAGTTATATCACCATTTATTTTTTGTTGATTTGTATCTAGTGTGTATGATAAAACACACACACACACACACACACACACACACACACACACACACACTAATAACATTATTCATTAAGTACTCTTCTTGCCAGTCAGAGGACTTTTGTCATGTGGTCTTTTATTAGAAATTTTAAAAAATAGCAAGCATCAAACCAGATCAGAAGTGCCAGACTATGTCCCATGGGCCAAACCAGCCTAATCCATTTGTCTGTGGCTGCTTGCCTTGCTACAATGGCTTAAGAGTTGAGTTGCTGCAAAAGAGACCACAAAGCAGAAAATATTTACTATCTCACTCTTTACAGAAATAAAAATTGCCAACTGGATAAATTGCACTGAATAATGGCGTGGATATTAAGTGGATTGAAGTCTTTACCACAGGACTGTTCTCTGGTTTCTATATCATTATAACCTTAGATTTTTTTTTACTGTATTCAAGGCTTTCCAAGATCAAGTCCCCTGTCTTATTACCCTAACACTTATTATCCAGTCGTATTCAGTTATGCATTCCCCAAACACACTGTGCATATTCACTTTTGAATATTGATTGCTAAGCATCAGGATAAAAAGTCTATTATGACTTGTTTCCTGCCTATAAAGTAGTTGCTATTTTGCAGAAGCTATTACCCAGAAAGCACAGTGCCTACAACAGAATAGGTGTCACCTACATGTGTACCTTACAGCTAGTCAAAATGAATTGAACTGATTTCAAATCCATAGAAGAGAACTGTGGCAATAAGTGTACATTATGCTCTCATCTTGGCATCACCAGCAAATCAGACTGACAACTCTTCTTTGTTCATGCTACAAACTTATAGAAGAAATTCTCTGATAAATTCTTGAAAAGTTTACTTAACAGCATTTTTTTAGTTCAAGTCACACAGCAAAATTAATCTAGATTAATAGAAGCATTTTACTAAGTTACTCTTTTTAACAAGGTCTTGAAAATTTTAGTATCTTTCAGTGAGAAAGAGAGAGATTGAGAGAGAAACAGGATGGATAATCTGAACTTTAGGAACTGCTTTGTTTTGGTTATGAATAATTATTTGTGCCATGTCATAGATTCCATTATGATATTTCTTATTATAATAACATTACTGGTACTGCATTTTTCTCCTGAGGTGATACTTGGGGGTCCACTTATGAAACTGTGTTTAAATGAAGACTAATTAATTATAAAAGGATCTCTTGGCAAAGATTACTCAAATTAAATAATAATTACCAAATATCCTCTTCACTTTATGTTATGTAGACTTAGCCTCTAAGTTTTACCAAGCTCTTAACAAGTCAGTCCTGGCTGGTAATTACTTAATAATATCTTCCTTTAAAAGTATAAAACCCTCAGGTTTTTCACAGCCTCTTAAAAAAAAAGATGAAGGAAGAAGAAGAAAGAAGAAGAAGAAGAAGAAGAAGAAGAAGAAGAAGAAGAAGAAGAAGAAGAAGAAGAAGAAGAAGAAGAAGAAGAAGAAGAAGAAGAAGAAGAAGAAAAGAAAGAAGATTGAAAAAGAAAAAAAAATAAAATTTCACCACTTATTTTTATCCAGGCATGTATACCTAAGGACTGAAGGCATTTAAAAATGTTCAACAACTCATCTGAAATACCTCGACATAAATTGCATGCAGAAAGTCACTGGTGTTGATTTCAGATATCCAACAAACATTGTTACTACAAGGTTGGTTTCAAACTGAAATCCTAGAATTTTCTGACACTGAGACCTGAATGTTTGTGCCCACTGAGACTATTATGAAATGTTAAAAAAATAAATGTGTCTGTAAGGCATTCGGTAGAAAGGAGGATTGGTGACATTATGAGAATGTACATGTTATTTTAGATCTTTTCAAGAAGCAAAATACTTGATCTTGGGACATGTGTCATAATCCTTCCACAAGTCTTCACCAAGTCTAACTGACCTAAGTGTAAAGTAGTTTGCTTGACATCTTGACAAATTTGTGTAGTACTAGTCTCCCTTGTCTAAGTGTGAGGTACATACAAAATTTGGGAAGTTATAGCAAAATAATTTTCTAAACTCTTAATAAAAAATAGAACCATTAAATTATACTTAATTCTAATCCCGCATAAGAGTTTGAGAGCAAAGGATGAGTATATTGGGAAGGGAGATCATCAACAAATATCCAGCTGTACTCCAATGCTATGGACTGAATTGTGTCCTTCAAAAATTTATATTTTGAAGTTCTAACCCTTAATTCCATGGAGTTTAGATAGGGGACTTAAGAAAATAATTAGATTTAGATGAAGTCATGTGGGCAGGATCTTCATATTGGAATTAGTGTCCTTACAAGAAGAGATACCAGAAAGCTTGTTTCTCACTTTCGCTCTCTGCCATCTAAGGAGACATCAAGAAGGCAGTCATCTACAAGCCAGGCAGTAGGCTATCACTAGAATATTTCTATGTTGGCAGCCTGATCTTGAACTTCCAGCCTCCAGAACTGTAAGAAATAAATTTCTGTTGTTTAAGCCACCTAATCTAAATCTATGGTGTTTTGTTATGGCAGCTCAAGCCGACTGAGACACCTGGTATGCAAAAGATTTCCATATTTCTTTTAGTAAAGGACATATCTGTAGGAGTGGCCTGAGTCTGATGCCTTGATTAATACATAAACAGACTCTGAGTGGCTCTTTTTCTACTTATCGCCAAGATACAATCTGGCACAACAGTTTTGTTTGATAGACAGCATTGGCCCATGCTTGTCAACTAGCCAAAGTGAAATAACATTATTACTGTATAATGTCGAGTTAGGCTGCATAATATTTCCATTGTATGACACACATGATGAAGAGATTTCAGAGTTCTCAAATGTTTACATAATTAGTATTACATATTTGAAAATTAAGGTACCACTAGCACCATTATTACCATATTTTCTTTCTTCCAGGGTGCTGATATGTATGCGTGTTCACTTTCAAGAATGATCAGAGCAGATGCCTCCATTTCCAAAGGCTCTTTGTGTCCCTGCTGTCACCATAGAAGGCATCCAAAACCCCTACTTCATCTTGTGGCCTTGCCCAAAATAAAATAATCAGGGTCAGCCAGAGGAATGAGAGGAGAGAACAAGAGGGAACTGGCCTAAAAGACCTGGCTCCCAGTGTAGTTTATTGCTCCACTGCTGGTTTGAAAGGATTATGTAGCCATAGGCTATCTCCAGATAGAAAGATGGTTCAGTGACATCCCTTTGGTAAATAAGTAGCTATTCCTCCTCCCTCTAAACGTCACATTGAAGTAAGCTGTGTTTTCTGATTAATTCAGTTTGAATTCCGCTGACTGTCTGTCACTGTAGTCAGGTGTCACTGGTGGCAGCTCAGAGAGTCTAACCTTCTCTAACATCAGTGCACACAACTCATTTTAAAATGTGGTCTAACAGTTACCGAATACCTGCAAGGTAAAGGGAAGATGGGATGAATTTTCCCTCAAAATAGCCTGCAACCAAATTTATGAAAGAAAACTCTGTAGGCGCAATAGTGTTCTCTACAATGCAAAGGTGGTAAGTCACTTGGAAATTTCCCCAAAGAATTGCTTTCATCTTTTCCAGAGTCTGACCAAGCCCTTGGTACTCAGACATGTTAAGAGACATGGCATCTCCTCAGGTTTTCTTTGATGTATAATTAGAGAGGGACAAAATATCATGATCCTTAGTCTTAGAGTTGTCTTGTAGTGCAACCCTAGGTTTTCACAACAAGCAGACATAGGTAAGAGCTGCTTAATACATCTCATTTTTTTATCCTTTGGAGGGATAATGGTGTGATGAGACTCTGGATTTTGAAGTCAGAAGTTGGTTCAAATCATAACTCTTGCTATGAATTAGCTTCCTAATGTAAGGTAAGCAACTAAACTCTTCTTATTCTCAGTTCTTCTTCCGCTAAATGGCAATAATATCACCTTGTTAAGTAGCTGTGATAAGCAAATGAAACCCAGAAGGGGAACCTCCAGCACCTTGTCTCTCATTTGTTGAACACACATTGGAAAATACAGCTACTAAAATATGTTTATTGGTTTTACGTGTGGCTATGTGCAAAAGTGACAAGGCTTTGACCTAATCTTGCCCCAGGCTTTGGCCCCCACCTCCAACAATAAATACACCCTTCTCTGTCTACAACTCTATAAACAGGGACATGTGTTCCCGTTAACAATGCATGCTCTGGGCTGTCTCTGTGATCAATTACTTTATATCATTTTCAAATTACTTCATGTTCACATTTTTTCAAATAACTATCCCCTGAACAAAAAGTGTTTGCACTAACGCATGGTCAGAGGAGTTCCCTTCAACTTATCACATCTAGAATGCCATAGACAGAAATGCTTCTGGGCTATTTGCTAAGGAAACTAGCATAAGCTGCTTATCAGAAAATATTACACTTTCTCTGAAAGGTGAGCTGTTTTGTCAGTTGCTTTAGCTGTGTCAAATTCCTTTTTTGTCATGATAGGTTACTGCACAGAAGTTTACAGTAGACTGCCATCTCCCTGGTGGATGCCAGGGCCCTGGGCAAAAATCCTAAAAAGCTAGCCTTTGCTTTCAGGACAAGTATGCTATGGTTGAAATCCAAGCCCTATATATATGTAAGTGGTATTAGTGTTATTATAATTGTGTAATCTTTAAAGATGTATCAGTCAAATTACCTTGTAGATCTAGACCTTATACAAAGTTTGATGTTTTCTAGTTTCTTATACTGGCCAAATAGTCTGGTAGAAAATAGTACATATTCTGTTTTTGTTTTTTTTTTTTTTTGAAACACCTCAACTTAAAATTTAAGAATCAAAATTTGAGTCCCTAAAGGAGAACCACAAGAACTCAAAAACTTGTTTTAGGTCCTGTTGTATTTATTAGTCATTGGTGGCATAGGGCACATCATTCCAAAGCCCCAAATTCAGTTGCCACACCTGTAAAAGTCAATAAAAGTGTCATTTATCTCTTGGGGAAATTATGAGACTCATGGGAGGACACTGAAGTAAAAATTCTTGTTCACTGCATAGGCCAGGACAAATGTAAGTCATGGAAATTACCATGCTAATAATTAAACATGTTATCAAGTTCCACACAATCATGGTGTTAGCAGCTAATCATTGCTACTCTCTCAGCTTTTAGTTTTATGCTCGGTGTCTTGGGCCCGGCCAATCAGTACACTGTTTTTATGCTGGGTGGAAAATGACACAGGAGGATTAGAGTCTGCCTGGTTTATGGTCGAGGCTATACAAATTTGCATTTTGACCAGAGACCTGGAAGAATTTTCTGTGCTTCATGAAGTTTTACAATTGAGTCTATTAGTATATATTAATAATAAAAACAATAATAATTGAACACTCAAATAGGTTAAATGGCTTTCTCTAGGACATGACAACTAGAAAAGGACCAAGACTTAATTTACACCTAACTCTATCTGGGTCCAAACAGCATAATCCAGAGGCATTAAGGTTCACTGCCTCCATACCCTGACAAATCTTCTGAGAAAGGCAATGGCTGGACGTCATGTAACCTCAAGGGCCTTCCTTTAATTCTAAAGAACAAATAAAAATAGTTTACATGCTGTTGCTATTGATATAAAGACAGAGCATCCAGTCTCAAATTTGGAACAAAAGTGTAAAAAAAGAAAGGAATGTTTTAGACAGCATTTATCTTCCTTTTCCTTGCATTAGAAGATTCAAGTTCTTTATTCTTTCTTTCTTACCTCTCTCTCCCTCTCTCTCTCTTTTCCTTCTTTCCCTCCTTCCTCTCCTCTCTGTTTCTTCTCTTCTCTCCCTCTCTCTCTCTCTCTCTCTCTCTCTCTCTCTCTCTCTCTCTCTCTCTCTCTCTCTCTCTCTCTCTCTCTCTCTCTCTCTCTCTCTCTCTCTCTCTCTCTCTCTCTCTCTCTCAGAAAGATTGGTTTAGGAACAAGAAAAAGAGTTGTTAGGTATCACCTTCTAGCTATAAGCTTGGGCATTGACTTAACTGCTCAGACCTCAGTGTACTCATTTTTTAAATAAACCTATAATCCTTCACTCTATATAAGGCCATGGAGTGGACTGCAAAAAATAGCATAAACATGCGCCTAGCAGGATGCTTGGCACTTAGGAATGGACATTCTTTCTCTAACCTATACATAATATCTGAACAACTGATTAACTAAAGTAGCAAACTTAGATCACTCACGTTTTTATCACTTTTTAAATATAAATGTACTTGTCAAACCAATATGTTTTCACTGAATTAAATGACTGTTTTCACATCATGCAAGGGGAGGCAGTGGTTTTTATGGATTATATGTGATTTGACTACAAGTTCATGGATGCACCTTGTGTTGCTGCTACAATTCTTTTTTTTTTTTTTTTTTGGCTGGTCAGTGGTCATGCTCAAGGTGTGTCATATGTGCTTGTGCTCAAGGTTCAGTATATTCCAGTCCAGTCCCTTTTCCATCTCTCCTTCTCCTTAATTATTCTGACCCTTCTTTATAGCCATCCAGAATGCTAAATTCTGGTAGAGAAGAGTCTAGAATAGTACTGGGGATGAATTTGGGTTTTTTTGTTTGCAGTAACTGGTATTAGGCATTTCTGCATCTAACCTCATGCCCACACCTCTACTGCCAGCCTCACTAACCAGTATTAGTCCGAAATTAAAATCAACAGTGATGAAAACACTACTATTTGAAGCCAAAAATAACCCCGATATAAAGAACAAGAAACCGTCCCTGAGATCCTTGGCATTCCTCCTTGTGGATATTCTCTAAATTTTTTCAACTGTTACTTCCTTCTTTTAAAATCTAGAAACTATTTTCTGCTGTGCAGAATCACAAGCTATGTGCCAACAAAGCGCACCTGTGTTTTAAAGATATTTCTGGTCTAAGAAATATTGTACCATAACCATAATGACTGGATGAAAAACTTGGTAGAATCTTTTATTTATTCATTTATTTATTTGGCAAAATGGTAGATTAATTACTTAATGCACTGTGAAGAAGCAAGATAAAGAAAGAATTGTTTGTTTTTGACAATTACTTGTGGCTCAAGTAATCAAAAAGCCAAGATGTAACCTTCTGAGAGGTGCTGCTTTTGGTTAACTCTGAATACATAAACTTAAGATACTTGGATCTTATGTATTCCAAAATTGTCTGCCTCTTGAATATGCCATTATTCTTATTATTCGGAAATATACACATATTTCTGTTTCAAACAATGGTAATAATATACATTTTTGAATTGAAGGAAGGCTCTATAATCTCTATCTTTTCTTGTGCATTCAACTGTACATATACTTTTAAAATCGTAAAACACTGTATAACATACGATATTTATTGTGTGTGGTATGCATATTTTTGTTTTACACATAACTGCAATAATAATAAAAGGATTCTTGCTTGCACACTTGCCATAGCAATATTATTTCTCTAAACTCACAGCTCAGCCAGGTTATCTGCTTCCTTGTGAATTCACATACTAAACCTGGTGAGCCTTTTCTAGTCTGACAAACGTCACAACCCATCCACCCGAGTTACCATATGTGGCTCTGGCTAAGAGAATCACCACACAATCATACATTTTTACAATGGGTCTATAAAACAACCATTATAATAAATGTCTGCTTAATTAATACATTAGGACATAAAGCAATTTATTATGCTCTTATTTGCTATCATTCTCCCTGCTCAAATTTAATAATGCAAAAAGGTTTCTCAGATGCCAACTCCTGGAAATAATAAAAATACATTCATCATGGATATTGAATGCAGACACGCCTGGCAGTACTGCTGGCAAAGAGAAGGCAGTCAAGTGTGAAGAGAAAAACTAGGGGCTGTTTACACAAGCTTGGCTAGAATTAGGTCTGTATGATAGAGGAAGGAGACTAGTGCAATGCTTGGCATAGCAACAAGGAAGGTCCCCAGAATAACTGTTATTACAATATGCAACAAAAGAGGGAGGGAGAAAGAGAGTTGGGGTGAAAAGCTTTCAAGTCGGTTAAATTCATGAGGGTTATGGAGGCTCAAATTGAAATTATCTCACTCTGTGCTGATAAATAAAGTAGCTCTGGTACCTAAATCATGACACTAACTATACGTTTCGATTTTTTTAAGTAGTGATTAGGAGGATACTCTGGGGAACCTACCAGCCTTCACAGAGATAACAGACTCAACTTAATATCAACTTAAAAAGAGACTTGAATTCTAACCAATCTCATGTAATGAATTGAAATTCTATAGCTTTCAGAGGGCGGGGGGAAGATAAAAAAGCAACACAGCTCCATTCTCTAACTTGCTGTCAGGAAATATAATTTGTGCTCTCGGTGATTCACCTAGCTCATATGCAGCATGCAAATTTATTTCCCTAATAATCAGACCTGGAGATTGCCCAAGAGGATTAATAGCATCATTCCTTATGACCGCCAGGATATTATGCACCTCTGACATGGAAAAATTGTGTTAGTTCTACAGAGAAAACGCAAGGATATTTGTCCTGCTAGACAATATAATAGGCTGGTGCATCATCAGATTACAATGTCATTTCAAAAACCTTGAATACAAATAATGTACAGTGGGGGAAATGTTGGAACAACCTCCCTTAATTTAGTAGCCTTGGATTCGCATGTATTTTTGTGTGTGCTATGTGATGTATGAATGTTTTTGTTGTTGTTGTTGTTGTTGTTGTTGTTGTTGTTGTTGTTTTAGAGCTTTCCAACATTGCCTGCAAAAAGACCAGGTTATTATATATTCCATGTGATCTTGTCATCGTTTCTTAGAAAAGAGATGAAAAAGGCATGTGGAAAGGGTTCTTTCTATGGGTTTAATTTATTTTTATATCATCCATTCCAGCATTCAGAAACAAAATTTTCTTAGATAGACACCAATTGTCTGGGGTTTATCTAGTGGGTGTGCTCCTTGTTATGCATAGAGGTATAGGTATCTAAGATTTTACTTTCTACTCCTGTCTGTATTCAAACATGGAGACATTTGTACTTTCAATTACTTAATACTGATGCTAGAGGTGAAACAACATGTGTCACAATTGTTGTTTGGGACTATATTTTATTTTATTTCTTTATCTCTCCCAATGAATCGGTCAGAAATTTTCCAGAATAGTAATGTCTCCAGCTGTACTTTAGACCAAAGAACGCTGCCTTGAGACAAGACCAAATTTCATTATTATGCGCATGGGAGCAATAAGATTAGCTCCTACTGCTGCCCCTAAGGTGGAGCAGCAGGACGAACCAATGAGATGATGCTAATGTGCATGTTAATAGTATTCAGCTAGAAGAAGTTGGGATAATTAAACATGTACCGTCTCTTTAAGACAGAGCTGCACACATTTTCTTCGGATGGGTGTTTACAAGAATTCCAATTTCAGGTCATAGCCATTTCTGAGATTGCTTAAGAAAGAGATGAGAATAACTTATCTTATTCATGTATTCAAGGAACCTTATAAAATGTGCAAAACATAACAGTTTTAAGGGGCAAAAACATGCATCTTATCTTGACAGAGCTGCTTTATTTTGTGTACTGTTGTATACTGACCTAATATATGAGGCATTTTTAGCTAATATACCTTGCAGGAAACCAGCCTTTAATGTGATGGATTTTATGGTATCTCATTAGGGTGTGTTTATAAAACCTAATACTAAACACGTTTTCAGATTCATGTTCCTTATTAAAATTGTGAGCCACATTGATTTTTAGTTGGAACAGCAACAGAGTCATTTTTACTATTAAGAAGGGTAGCTCTGAAGTTATTCCCAGGGCATGACTGTTCTCTGTTAGAACTTGGGGACTTCCCCTTTTATAGCTTCAATTAGCATGGACTTCATGTCCTCTGACTGCTTAGAAAGCTCTGGTAGGTTATTCTTCACAGTGAAGAATTTTTAATTTCATGAAAAGATTTTTTTCAGGAAGTAAAAAAATTCCCATTTCTTTTTCGTTTGTTTTCTCATCAGCACTTTTGATTATGAGTTAGCCCAAAGTAATATTGATAAATTGATATTGGAGAGTTACATATCTTCAAATCTGAGCTTCTGAGGCTTTTATAACTCACACTCCTAGCCATGGCAGTATTTGTGTGAAAATGGCAAGTTTGAAAAAAAAAGAACCCTTAACATTGCAAGTTGTGTTAAACAAAATAATGACTTTCATATGGTGAAGTCTCCGTTTTGTAAACTGATCCTGTGAGGTAACTCAGAAGTCAGCAGTAAATAGCATCCCAGGGTATTTCAGGGGAGTCAGGGGAAATAATGACCTAGAAGTACTGTAAATAGTTTAAATTATTGGAAGGTCTTTTTAAGAAATGTAATGTGAGAAGGGAGAGAAATGTGTTTTCTCTGTTATGAAGTGAGTACCCTTTGGAGATGATCCAAATTCAGAATGCAAATATTTAGAGAAAAAGACTATCTTTTGAGAAAAACAAAAATTTTACATTTCCTACTTGTTACAGCAAAGCTAGTTATCGCAATCCAACCAGGACGGAAAAAGAACATCCAGACAGAAGCAGGAATGTGTTTATTTCACTTTTGCATTTTAAACTAAAGGCACACGCCTTCAACAGAAAAAGGGAGAAATAAATTTTCAGCAGCAACATATAGAAAACCTATGGAATGAATATCATTGCTCATAATAGCCTGAATATTGTTAATCTTATAATTTCAATTTAATCATACTCATAACTTTAACTATAATCCTGGAACTATAGTTCACAATCCTCGAGTAACTGCTATCTATATTTGGCCTACAAAATTTTAAGTCAGAACTTGTTCTCAGAAAGGAAGAGAGATTCCCTTTATTCTGCCCCTGGCATACTATTTATTATTAAACATTAAAGTTGTGTCAATTGCTTTCATATTTGATTATTATCCCAGTTATTCTACCAGCTAATCAAGTCTTTAAAGACGTGTCTCTAGTGACTTCAAACCCATATACAGAACAGAATTGTTTGTGCTTGTTTCCTAATTAACCAGAGCTATTGGTTATTTTGATTCACCCCAGTACCCCACTACCCATCTCCATCATCCCCAAGTAAGAGAACAGATTGACTTTCTCATTTATTTTAATCAATGTGAGATTCTGCTTTAAAGTGACTCTTTGGCTAGATATAAGAGCTGGGTCCATGTATTTGCTTTAAATAGGGATGGACTGAGCTACCCTGAGAAAAACTCTTTAGTATTAACAGCTTCACAGTTATTCAGCCTGAGGTGCAATTATTTTACCATTATTACATGCAAAGCTTTTAACAAAACAGTCGTTCCCTCCATTTAAGCAGAGAGTTTTATAATTTATTACATCTCTTTGGTCATCAACACACTATACAAACAGTTGGCCACTGGTGACCAATTACATTAAGGTTAAGCAACATAACTTTAAATTAGAAATAAGCTAATGTATCTTCATCAAGGGCCTGCTGTGTTTTCACTGCTGTTTATGAGATGATACTAAATGTGGATATAGAGCACGCTCACTGGGACCAATTCCTTTTGGCCTGAAAATGTGAAAGTCTCGAGTGTACCTGGGTCCGGAGCTAATTAATGGGATAACATCTGCTTTAAGCATTCGGCAGGAGTAATTTCTATCAACTTCACAGACAAGGTTCAGGGGAAACTGTCAGAAAACTAAGTATCTATCATGAGCCATGTTAATCTCTGACAGGACTGCAAAAGGCACTTTCAGTCTTGGTTTTATTTTTATTTGGGGTGTTGCTATTACCAACACAAGTTTTCCTCCCATTCTTCATTTCTTCGGTGCATGAATAAGTGGTACATAAGCGAATCAGTTATTATATACACACAGGCCAGGGAGCTGTTTCTGTTTTCAAAAATTCATTGTAGAAGAGATTAAAGATGAGAATAAAACAGCCATGTTGCTTCTGAAACAAACAATTACATAATTTCGCAGAAGAGTCTTCAGTTTTAGCCACAAAGACATTTATATGTTTTATCGTCTTACTTAAAAACTCAGCAAGATTTGCTAAAGAGAAATACTAGTACAGTAAAGCAGGCTTCGGAAGGGATAAGCCCACTTATTTCGTGTTATTTCATGTTATCAGTTCTTGTACAGCATGATTCCAGCTTTAGTAGTGACTAAATAAAGGCACCTGTCCTGTATGGTCATTTACATAAATCCAACTTGAATAAAAGAAAAAAGTCATTCTCTGACATCTCAAAAAAGTGATGTGTGTGGATGTAGTAATAGCAGCTGTTTCTTCAAAAGAGGTTTTTCACAAATTCTAATTGTTTATTTATGTACTTATTTTTTGTTTGTTTGATCATTTTATAGGGAAATGAGGGAAAGAGTTAATGTAAATTAAATGTTCAAAAGGACATATTTCCATGGGTATGCTCTTTTGGAATAAGCCCCTAAATTAGTATACTTTCTATAGAGTCATACAATCAAGTAAACAGTACCAGGCTTTGTCCCTATGGTCAATAGAGAGAGAGTGAGAGAAAAAAAAATACATTGTTTTTAGTGATTGAGCTGAATTATGCTGATGTCATTTTTAAGAACCAGAGACCTAATAAATGGTATACATGAAATACAGTCCTGAGGAAGAAATTAGAATAATGACCATTCACCTTTACCTAAAAGCTGATGAGGTCAAAGGCCAAATGTCAGCTCAAAATGAATATGGGAAAATTCATGGTCTAAAATTCCACAGCTTCCTAAAAAAGGTGTCATTCAGGGTTATTTATGGAAATGAAAATGAGAGAAGAATCATTATTTTTTTTAAAAAACCCTTAACACTTATACCATAGAAAATTTTAAAAGTCAGCATTTTCTTTAGATATTTCATAATCCTGTAAATTTTTTAATATTGCTGAATTGAGTTGTGGCTGTTCCCAATTCATATGTTTATAATAATCTTATAGTAAACTTATAATTTCTGTTGGTTAATTGCCAAACTATTTTGCATACAGTTAAGATGTGCATAAAAAAGTAAGCATGATGAAACATGTAGCATTTTATAACCCAAAGCAACTAACACGCTCATACCTAATGTATGCACACACAGTGTAATGTGGGACAAATTGCTTGTGTTAGTTACTACCACAGGCTGGCAGACCAGAAAATACATTTGGTGCCTAATATGCATAAGCACAGAAATATGGTCAGGCTCATTACTGTAATAAAGCTGTGATTTGCCAGCAGGATCAGTAGAAACATACTTGAAGCAGTCTGTCCTTTCTACTAGCTCATGTGCCATAAAGCAATAAGGTTGTAACAAGGGTGAATCCTCAATTCAGTTGGGCTACCTTGTCTGGGTTATTTGAACTCTTATTTGCCTTAAGGGGCCCATTTGCTTGTCTTAATGTGTACACAGTGATAATGTAGCCATTTATGCAATAAAGAAGGTCTGCAAAACAGTAGTTTGCTCTGCAGAAACATGGGGTAGCAAGAATGTGGAGAACTGGCAACGGTTGGTCCAATTACATAATTCCGCAGAGGAGTCTTCAAATCAGAGAGGTGGCTTTTGAATATACTTCAGAGTAAATAGAGTACTGGACAAGTAAAAAGCCAAATGGATTTCTTTTGAGTGCTTTGATGAAATTAGAATCAGGTTGATGAAAGAAAATGCCTTGGATCCTCTGCCTGAAGTTTCCATATTATACTAAAGACTCTTGAAAAATTATAGAATTTGTATTCAGTAGAAGGCAGGTTGAGATAGAAGTTTCCTAGTTGGAGAGAAGGCACTAAGGGGTCATCTCTTATGGGAGGGGACATTTAGCAATCACACAAGTGAAGTCTAAGTGAAAAGATTAAGGTAAGGTGGATTTCAAATGGGCCATGATGCCCCACAAAGCCCTTAAGCATCTTGGACCCTTGCTCATGGTCGCCACGGTCGTTGTGTGGCCTTGTGAAGGTTAGTCTTTGACAGTAGAGAACTACAATATTAAAATACTGGAAGAAAGTCTGAAGATCATATGGTACATATGTTACTTCTAGTCCTTTATTTTATGTTTTTTCCCCAGCTTTTAATGAAACCGTTTTTGCAATATTTTTTTACATACCTATGTAAAAAGACTGAAAAGCTGGTGGTATTAGCAAAAAAAATAACTAAATTAAATATTAATAAAGCACACACATGTCTTTCCAAAGATTTAGAAAAGACTGTTCACCAACTTAAAAAAATATCCAGAAACATGTATAATCTACTTTCAGCATTATTTACCATACTTTTTTTATGATAAATATCAAAAGTGTCAAAGAGGCATTGTTGCTCTGGCCAGCCTCAACTAACTGCTTCTTAGAACACTGTGTTGAGAAAGATTCTGAGGGCAAATTCAGTCCCAATATACATGAAGAGGAGGACAATAGTAGATATTCCAGCTCTCTCTTATAGGTGCCAATTTCCAGTCTCAGATGTCATTTAAGCATTTCCATCCTCTCTCATCTGAAATACTCTTCTACATCCCTCATCTTCAAGTTATATCTTCACAGAACACTTCTGGACCTTTCTGTTCTAGTGTGTTGAGAATTTGGGGTAAGGCTATATAAAGATTCATTATTGATCATATACTTTACATAGTACTTATATAGTATACATGTTATTAAATATAAATAACTTTCAGTCATACACCTTCATACAAGAAATAGAATATGTAAATAATTGTAGGTTTATGTTGATTCTCTATGGGAAATGGATATGCCATAGTGTAAGTAAAATATGTAACAAAAGCTAATGAAGAGCACGTCCAGGTTTGCCTAATGAGAAATTGTAGAATATAGCTCTCTGAGTGAGAGTGCAGGGATTGTAGTTTGCAGGGATTCAGAATATTTGAATTCTGTTGCCATTATTTCCCCCTGGCCTTCTGTGGGTATCTCAGATGCCAGCAGAATTGCAGCTATGAGTTGACATATCATATCTGGATGTCCGAAATTGAAAGTAAACAAGCTATGAGGTAAGGGTCACTCAGAATAGAGAATAACCCTATTTTCTATTATCAAATCAGCACAGGAGTCTACTGGTACTAAAAGATTCTTTATTTTATTATTTTAAAGAGCTGTGATGTAGATCAAGTAGGAACATTAGCAGCAAAAAACTACATTAGAAAAGGCCTCTCTGGACAAAGTTGACTATGAAGGCTCTGGGTTCCTGAGAATAAAGGATGACAGATCAAATCAACAAATATTTTTTACCTACCTTCTAGATGCTCTGGAACCTATTGCATAGCACATAGGCTTGGCAAGGGCAGATGTTTGAGGGTCACAAATAAAATGGTTTAGTATACGAGATGTCATTCTAAGAGACCATTAATTATCATGATTTTTAAAAATTGTGATATTTTACTCTGTCAGAAGATGTTCAACTGCAGCTAGCATTTTTCCATTTAAATAGCTTTGAGAGCTTTTTAACATTTCTGAGAATTCAATATTTTTCCCCACATGGGCACTTTTGACATCATGATTTATCACTAAGAAACCACCCCCCTCCACACACACACACACACACACACACACAATGGTCAGCTTATAATCATAGTCTCTGCCATCGAAGTGCTCATGCCTTCATGAAAGAGGATAGATGAGACGAAATGCCTACCAATATTCAATACTATAGACATCTCAGCAGAGCAGCACACAAATAGCACGTCATTGGTCAGTGCACTCATCATATGATTGGGTCCCAAATGGGGAGAAGTAAAGCCCATTTCAGTGATGGGGATCAGAAACAGGCCTAAGATGTTTCATGAATTGCCCAGGCCTGGTCCTGAGATTACCTTCATAATGGAGGCTATACCTCATCCTGGGAAGAAAGTCTCTTTCAACAAAATATCCATCTGGTATCATCATTTGTGGCTCTTTTGATCATGGTGCACTCATTTTCAGATTGGCCTTTTTGAACGTGAGTTTCCTGGGGAAAACTCTGGTAAGGAAATCAAAACCAGCTATTGAGGTTTAGTTAAAGGCATTGCTATACTTGGACTTTTCTTGTCTTCTTTCCTTTCTCCCCATGTTCCCTTTTCCTTCTACCTCTACTGCGCCTACCAAAGGTCTCCCTGGATTTGATCTACTGACCTAGGTGCTGAGGCTAGATTTGAAATCTTCTGAAGGGTCCTTAACATGCCAGAGTTAACAGGCCTGCCTGGGCCAGCTGCTGTCTCAGAGCTGCCACAAACTCCAAGGATTGTTTGGCAATAAAAATAAGCTATGAAAGTGTGAAAAATACCAGAGACTGAAATGGGAGAGGAGGAGAATGGAGGAATGGCTCTTACACCCTTTTAGTGGACAACTGATTTATTTTTTAAATGGAAAAACCACGTTTATAGCTACTGTAGTTTAATTATCTCTAATTTTACACATTTTATGCAAATTCTCAGCATCATAATTGCAAATGAGAAGAAAACTTATTTTTTAAAGTAGAAAAACAAGGTATAGCTTTGTATTTTCTTTTCAATTTTTAATTCCTATTCTTGGTTCAGAACCATTAAACTTTTAAAACTCTTTTTATACAGTTGTTTAAAATTATGTGTAATTTAAAGCACAATCACTTGTTCACTAACACCCATAGCCTAAACAAGTAGCAAATTTTATTCTAAGACTTCACTTTTCCTTTTGGAGAAGATATCTTGATATTCTCTAACATATAGTTTTAAAAGATGGCCAAATAACATATTCAAAAGGCTTCACAAAGAAACTTGTCATAAAAATCAAGCACACTGGAACATATTTTATGCATTAAGAAACTTAGCTACAGGATTATTGCCTGCGTGACCAGATTTTTAACCAGTAGTGTATTATTGATAGATGTTTGACAGCCAATGCTCTTGGAAAGTGATAATCAACTATCTCTGATTTGTAGTGTTTGCCAATTACTATGGCGTAAACACCCCTGGTCAATTTCAAGCTACCAACATACCACTGAACATGGAAGTGGGAAGAGATGGGATCCATTGGTTTTTGTGGGCAGAGGCAGCTCCAGCACACCACTATTCCCAGAAATTTGGACATGCTTCAGGGATTCAACTGACTTTACTCTAAATTGGGGTCTCTATTGGTAAAGCCACTAGAAAAGTTCTCCACATCAGATAAATATTTTGAAGATTTTATAAACTGACAGGAAACTTAGCATGATGTTTATAAATCTAGAGTCATTAGTTTTAGTCAAGAATCTGGCAATTACCAACCACTTAACCTGTGCCAAATCTTTGCCATAGAGTCTGTTTCTTCATGTCTAAAATGATGATAATAAAGTTCACTATGCTGTGAGCTTATCAACTAATAATAAAAGAGCTAATAGTCATGGGATCTCTTGCTAACTGAAAGGAATACACAAATAAAAGCTAAATATCTTCATGGTTTATTTAATGATTATTGGTTTAGTCAACAAATATGTCTTGAAGTCACTGGAGGGAACACAAAGATGTGCACAATGGAATCCATGGCGTTATTCTTCAATAGATTGTGGTTAGTGTTTTCATAAGGAAATTTCATCTTGGCTTTTTGTGGAAAACTTAAATATTATTCTGTGCCCTGAATCTTCAGAAAAATTAGTCAAAAAATCAAGAAAAGAGGGGAAAAGTATTATTACTCTCTTGTAAGAATTAAAGCTTAATTGGCATCTGTGCTAGATTTCTCCATCGAAAAGGACAATGGGAGCACTGCAAATGCTATGGTTAATACTTTTTGAAAGCAGTAAGGAGTGCCCACAAAAGGCTTCAAGGTTACTGATTAAGATATCTCCAAGCCCTCGTCACCTCCTTCCCCAGCTACAAACAATAATACATTGGCACCTTCTTCGGTGGTCTACACAAACTATTTGTGGCCAAGACACTTTCTAATCTAGGTCTTCCCTTTCTTTACCAACCATATTTCATTCTAGTGCATTGAGCAGTGAGAACATAATCATTTGCCTCCAACAAAAATACAGACTCCTGTAAAAGAGAAGCAAATGAGAAGAGAAAGGAAGGCCGTGTGTGTAGCACTTCTCATTAGGCCCTCTGCCTAACAATTATTAGCCTTGCTCTGACTAATGTTGGACTCCGAGCAGCTGATCCAATACTTATTTTTGTAAAGGAAAATGAAGAGTACATATGAAACCCTGACTAACTTTTCTCTTTTTTCCTCTCCCATTGTGACTTCATGCTGGTTTGCAATTTGTGTTTTTACCACTGTAGTTAATTCTAAGACACAGTCGATCAACTCATAGCCTCCTTAGTAATAGAAGTGCCTCTAAATAAAATTGTTTAAGGCTCAACACTTGGATGGAGAGAATCCCTACCAGTCCTTTTATCTTTTATTTAGCTGGTTACCCTTCATTGAAGTTACATTTATAGCATAATTAATGAAATAAGCTTTTCTTCTGACTTGCCTAAACAGCTATACAAGGTGACTTAGAAACTCTGTATATTTATTAGCAAACACTATTACCTAAATCCCTGAGACATATTGCCATAATCCATGGCAGCCAAAATATTCCACCTTGAGCATGTGACTGAGACCTGAAAGGCTGAAGTATATACATGACTCATATGCATGTCAACAATTTTACTACCAGGTACAAATGGAAACTTGCTGAATTTATTCCCTAAAATGCTTTTTATGCTTTTCTTGGTTCTGGCTTAGTGGTAATGTATTTAAATGTCTGGGAGAAATATTCAAAAGAATGAAACACATAACTTCAGTTGAGACGCCTACATTTCAAACCAAACACTGGCAGATCAGTGAGTATCTAGGTTAATACTCTCCTTATTTGATTAGGATAATCCATGGAGACACTGACTCATTTCTTCAGATTCTGCTTTTTAACCAATCAATATTTTTAGGGTTATGGTTTTCAGAAGGCAGGTGATAATTTTGGAGGTAACATCTCAAGGTGCTGCTGACATTGAGATGCATATTTAATATGTTCTTGGAGTGACAGACATAGTAATGTTGAAATCTCCTCCCAGAAATACATGCACACATGAACATCCACACCCAAATTGCCACTAACCTTTAAATTTTTGAAGTTCTGATGATAGATTTAGCATACAGGTTCTTATTAATATCAATGGCAATTTGAAAATTGGAAGGGTGGCAATGAACACTTTTTCCTCATTTGGTCCTGTCTTTTCAGCTTAGGGGAATCCCTGAGGAGGAAATGGGGGAAGCAACTCTCCACCTAAAGATCAATAGTGGAGGCAGGAAGAAGAAACCATGAGGGCAGCCACAGCAGTGAGCTGGTACTTCACCTAAATTAGCTCACGTCACTGACTACACAGAACAGGGGGTCACATAAGAACAGGAAAAGATAGGAAAAAACAAAGGGTAAAAAAATTAGACTTGGAATTTTTTAGAATGTCATTAAAATATATATATTTTAATTTCACATGACTAAAATTATCTGCTTGCTTTGTATTAATTTTGCCTTTACTGAAATTAGTTGTCAGACCTCTGTTTATAGCCTCATTACTTTTTTTTCTAGAAAAAAGAAGGTAAAAGAAATAACAATAAATTTGTAATGCAAAAGCTGTAAGTTTGTGGTATTAGTACAGATTAGGGATGGTTCTAGGAATAGGGGTTGAAAATAATTTAAATGAATCTGGAAAAGGCTTGTATTTCTCAAAAGGGTTTTGCTAGTTCTCTCCTTATTGTTTATGACTCGTGGTCACAAACCTTTGAGAGTGAATAGTACTCAGAGTAGCTACAATTTAGTGTCAGCTATTTTATTTGGCTCTTTTATCAAGACAGCTAGAAAATCAAATATTCATGCTTAAGACCATGGGTTGGCAAAATTTTCTGTTAAAGGCCAGATTGCAAATATTTTCATCTTTATGGGCCATACAGTTTCTATCACAACTCAGCTCTGTTGTGGTAGTATAAAACAGCCATAGACAATATTCAAACAAATGAGTATTACTGTGCTCCAATAAAATTTTATTTACAAAACAGGCAATAGACCAGATTCGGTTTACAGGCCATAGTTGGCCAACCTCTACTCAGGACAATTCAACTAATAGAATGTGAAAACAAACTAATATATGCATAGTACAGTGTAGAGTAAGTGTTCAACAAATATATTTTGAATAAAAATAAGTATTAAAATTTTTAAATGACTTCACTCAAGAGCAGAAATATAGAGCTATCTCCAAAATAGATTATTATTTTAGTGACTTCTTATGACCAACTATAATAGCAGATGAATAAAAAGAGGACATGGAGAAAAGATAATAAAACGCACTTTGTTTATGGAAGGTTAGTGAAAGGCAAACTGCTCTTCACAGTTAGCCATAGAGAAGGCCACTGTATTAGGATACCATGTAATAACTGAGGTTTGCAATTATGCCTTTTGCCATAGAAATAAGAAAACATTCCAGAAAGTGTTAGCTAAGTCAAGATGGTGTGAAATGTGTTTTTTAAAGATACACATCAAAATGAGCAGCTTCTTAAAAATTATCTCCTTTGAAAGGATGAGCTTTAATTGTATTATAAATAAGCACTAAATTTTGGAATAAAAGTTGTTGGTCTCATTCTTGGTGCCATTTCTTACCTTGTGTCCAGTTTCCTCATCTGTATTACAAGGATTGGACCAGATGATCCATAGTACTCAAACACTGACTCTAGAGCTCTGTGATTGCAATGCTAGCTTCATCTATTTGCTTTTTAGTTGGAAGATCTCTGACTTATTCCATTATGCTTTCTACCTAAGGGTGAAATGTTGAGCTGCCCATTTTCTTCTTTACTAAGCAAGTTTCCATTCCACTCCTACCACATAACCCCATCCTCTCACAGTAGGAGTCTCATCATAAAAAATATAAAGGCAGCTCATCTCCCCAGAGGTAGCCAAGGACAAGGCACACAGTCAGGACAGCAGCCAAACGCCCCTCTTCAAAGTCATCCCGGGCATCCTGAGCATTCCTCAGCTGTAGGGGCTTTCCCGTCCTGTGCCTGGACCATTGCCAAGAAGATCTGTCCAGCTGTAAGCCTGATTTGATATAGTTATTTTCACTTATTTTTTATTTTGCAAGATGTAAACGAATCTGTTTAACTAGGAAATCACATCCCTTGAAAGTGATTATAACCTAATTTGACATGCAGTATTTCTACATTATTCTAGTGTTATGATGCATTCACTATGTTTACATAAATAGTGATTTCTCTATAATTACTACAAGATAATGTAAAGAGTTGATCATATGAAATCCCCTAAAATCTCATTTGCCTGATTTTTTTTTAATTTGAAAGTAAAATTTCTTTTGGAAATAAAGTGGGCCCATTTCCAAAAATGTTCTATGAATCTTCTTTAAGAGGCTTACAAAAATGTCTACTTTCTTTATTCATTATTGTTTGCTCATTAATTGAGATAGTCAGATAATTTTCTGTATATCTAATATGTGATAGATAACAGCAAAGATAAAAAAGGCATTTATGTTGCCTTCAAGAGTACTACATTTAGAAGCACTTCATGGAGAAAGGTGAAGCTCTACCTTGATCTTGTCTGCTTATCTTTGTAAATTACTGGTTTTTTTCATAAAAAATACAATGAAAAAATATGTAAGAATAATTTTCATTAAAAGAAATATCAAGAAGAAAGAGAGGCAAAATTAACAAGAAGCTCTACAGGAAGAGCTGCAAATATTTTGAAGTTTTCCTCTTTATATATCTTATTGGCAAAAAAAGAAATTTTTCCCAAATTGAGATATTTTACTAAAACTGGGAAAGATCGTACAAAGTATAGCCCAATAATTCTATACTTACATATCAATTTTTAAAAGACATATTTGTCAATATTCCTGAGCTTAAATGCTTCTCTTTGCACTTATTTGATTCCATTCATTCTATTTGTACAATATGCTTAACTTTGTTTTAGCATCTTTCAGGATTAAAAATTAGGTAAAGGCCTGCCAAAGTATGCCAAGCTATATGTATGGTAAAAAAGGCTTGGAAAATCATCTATAATAGCATTATAGGAAGATGAGAATCTCACTGCATGTGTACATACCACAAACATTATCCTCTCTCATTACTTTCACTGGATGCTGCACACTAACAGGTTTTGGATAGGAATTGTATAGAGCTCATCTTAAATTAAAAAAAAAAAAAAATGAACCAGGGATGAAAAGTATCTTCATTTCTCCTAGGAGTGCTTTCCATCATCATGTTTCAGTTGTCCTCTCAAATACTTGGGCTTTTCTCTTCATTGTGTTTCCAGAAGACAAATGACATTTAGACATAGTTATAAAGTAATGAAGTAATGTCTCAATAACATAGAACAATTTTTTTATGAGTTTCATACAGTTACTATTTAAAAATTGTTAGAATAAAAGACAGAGTTTCAGAAATGAAATGGATTATAGAAACTGCCTCTGGTCTCCTTAAAAAAATCCAAGCATTGTTTTAAACCTAGAGTCCCAATATTTTAATGAAATTTTATTCAAACCAATGTACATTGACTAAAGTACCAAGTCTGCCCAGTGATTACGAGTCCAGTTAGTTTACTTCAAAACAAAAAATAAAAGTACATACCATTTGGCAATGATGTCCTACAGAACTAAAAAATATTATTTATTATACTGAGCATGGCATTATGCCACTATTTGTTCAACTATTTATTTCTAAATTAATTCTATATAATTAAATTATTCTAAAATCATCATTTAGGAAAGCCTTAAAACATATTATCCTATAGGTGAGTTAATTAACCATCGATAGCCAACTTGCTATATAATAAGTTCCATGCAGTTCTAAGTTCTATATTGTTCTCCCATTACATACAATATAGGGTTATCATAATGAAAGATCAAAATAATGTGCTTTGGATCTTAATTCTGCTTTTAGTATCACATTCCTAGGAGCTAGTTACTTAGCTTTCTGTTCTGTAAAATGAGAATAACAGTTCTCATTGTTGTGAGGATTCAAATAATTTATACACGGAGGGCCGTTAGAGCACTGCCTAGACACAGTAAATCTTTGCTAGTTGTAGTGGAAGCAGCAGTGATCACAGTGGCCTCTGATGGCATTTAGATACACTCACTCTGTATTTTCCCTTGTCCATTCATTCAGCCTATCCCCTTAATTCTAAGCCCTTGGAAAACATTAGCTATGCCAATAGGAGCCTAAAGTAATGACAAATTATCAACTTAAAAGTATGTATTTGCCCCACCCCCAAATCCCCACTACATTTTTGTCTTCCATTAACATGGCTAATTGTGAAGTGACTTGCGTTCACATCCACTTGTTTATTTGCACGTGGGATGTTCCTAGAGCATTCATTATATGCAAATAATGACACTAACTATCAACAATACATGCAACTGCCTGATAAAACTTTCCTTTTTATTGTCTATCTCTCATCTTTAGCCTATTTTTCTTTTTAATTGACCCTACTTACTAAAACAAGAGGACGAGCACATGTGAAACACAGAATTTCCAAGTTTCAACACCTCTCCCCTTGCACCAATCTGTGCTTATTAAACTCCTAAAGTAAGTTTACATATTTTTTGACATGAGTTCTTTGTTTGCGGTAATCATCTCAGGAAAATAAATTATGTCTCCTGCGGCATCTATAGCATTTCCAAAGTGTCACATCCAAGCTGACTTGATTGTCTCACAGGAATGACAGAAAGTTTCTGAGGAGAGTCTTCTCAGAGGCAAGGGAGTCTGTAAAAGTGCCGCATGCCCCAATTTTCAGGCGACTGCCCCAGTTTTAACATGCTGTCTCCCCTGCATTCCTGAGAACAGATCTAATGTTCTCTTCTTCCAGGTCTCTCTTGATTGCTTGAACTGTGATAGTGCTGCTTGAGGTGGCAAGGGAATGGGGTAGAATTGGAGTTATCCAAATCACAAACATGTCGGATGGGACTCACAATCCAATAACTGACAGTCTGTGAGGCCTCCCTGAAGGTTGTCAGGTTTTCAGCAGAATATTAGTTGGTTACTTAACACATTCTATTGTCTTTACTTAAAGACTTTAAATTTAGCTTTGCTAAATTTTATTAAATAAGATACCTAGAAAATAAAATCCATCTTGCTTCCAATTTGTATGATAAGAGAAATATATTGTTTTTTATTACTGCTTTTTCCACGCCAGAGCACCTGTGTCAGGCCTGCTTATTAAAGTGTTCACAGAATCATTTAAGGCAGAGACTCTTCCTTTCAGATTTTTCACTTAAGGGATATAACAAATACATTTGCTTTTGTTTTTGTTTTGAATTTCTTGAAGCTCTAAAATTTTGGATTTAAGAAACCCAAATAAAAGACAAAATATCAAAAGCATCTTGCTGAATGTTATATTGGTTTCTAAACAAGCTTAGGAAAGAGTTTTATTTAAAACAGGATTAAAATTTCCCTGGCTCACCTTCTGCAAACATAACTTGCTTCTGCTGTGGTATAACCAAAGGAAAAAAAAAAAGTTAAAAGTGAAAACAGAAATAAAGTGATGCTTCTTATAAACAATATATTATTATAAGAGAAACAAAGTGATTGAGTAACGTAACTCTAACAATTTTTCTCCAACAGCTAGAACACCTGCTCCAGCATTGTTTTTGTTCAGGTTTGTTTTCTTTCCTTGGTAGAACTACTTACAATAAGAATAACCTACATAAAGTCACTTATCAAGGAACTAAACTACCTTCTGTTAGGATGTCAAGCAGTCCCATATTGGAAGACCAAATAGGAATCTCGATTTTGGAATGAGAACTGTGAAATACTGAAAATTATTCTCATCCTAACTGTATGTGTTCCTGATGTGGGACTCAGACAGCCTTTGAGAAATTCTCATCAAGGTTCAAGGACCATTTTACAGATTCCCCTTCCAAATTTTACAGTGAAACCACCAGGCTTGAATGAATCAACATGTGTGAAGAATGGTTAGGCAGCTCATCTATCTCTCCTTAGATGATTGTTATGTAGGTGAAGTTTCCAGTTATTCTTCCAGTTCTGAATTGTCATTTGACCTATGGCAATGTCATCAGTTACTGGGGTCCTACTTATTTCTATCAAGTGGGAAGAAATCTACCTTATTTATCATGGATCAAATATAGGCAAGGGACATAAATATGGGTAAAAATTTCTGTTTCCAGAGATCAATATTAATAACAACTTTGGTATAATTTGGTTAAAAATCATTATTAATAAATATCTATGAACAATCTTATACCATATTCCTGATTTAGCCACTCATTATTTAATTTATATGCCATAAAAATATGTAGTCATCTTGATGCCATACATTCTTGAAGCACTGACATCTGCTATACTAGAAAAGGCCATTTTACATAGTTTCCTATTATAATAGCTGAACTTGTTTTTTAATGGAATTCAATAGATTTCATAGAATAGAATGAAAAATAACATTTATTTCCATTTTTTTATATCTTCAAAGTTCAGATCTAGCAATGACCACATATCCTCCTTAAAAGAATAGTATCCAAATTTGGAGCCATGGGAGTCAGTTGTAAGAATTATGAAATGATAATTTTGAATCTTAGTTTTTATTAAAGACTATTTAGCACAGTTGACCACATTTAGTAGGCAAAAATTAGACACTGTCCTAAACCAGAAGGAGAAACTAGAGTAAAGGTATTGACAGTTGTAGAGTAGTATTAAAAGGGGTTATTCCAATCTTCCAGGCTTTCACACCACCAGTATCACTGCTTTGGAGTTATAAGAGACTGAATTTATATATAGCCTTAGCTATGGCAGTATCTTCTGAAACCTCATTTGTGATACATCTTGATAGGTAAGTCAAGTGTCCATTTGGAGGCAAGACCTGAATTATGTGTCTATTTGTGTCCTGCAGTTTAAATTGTGAAAAAGTCAAAATGAGAGCAATGCCATTTGTTGATGAGTTGGCTGGTTCGTGGATGCTTTTTCTAGCATGAAATGTCTATGAATTTTATTCTCAATCTTAGCAGCTGCATTTGAAGTGTCTTCAAATAGTAAATTACCATCTGATGTGTGATGGCAAGATTCATAATCTTACATTTGATTAGGTCATGAAGGATATTGTTCATAAGCTATAGGTTAGTGTGATTTAATTGAATGACCTAACCCTTGTCAAGAACTTAGATGAAGGTCTGGTGCATAGTAAACTCTCAATTAAGTTAGATTCTAAGTGTCATGGAACTATACAACTTCTAAAGGAATTAATTTAAAAGCCATCACATCCAGCCTCTTGCCTCTTATATGTTGTATTTTGAATTACTGTTTCCAATTCTTCATTCTTCTGTATTATATATTTACGTGGTTGATATGACCTTAAGATACTCAGAGTATATTTCCCAATCCATTGACATTGAACTTGGTCATATGACTTGCTTTGACCAATAGGACATTACAGGGAATGTTTGAGAGCAGAATTTAAATACTCTCGTGCAATTGGACTTCTTATCTTGTACTTATACTATTGCCATGAGAAGAAACTTCTCCAGGTAGTCATCATCCCTTCAACTTAGGTCCCAGAATGAGTAGAGTTGTCCCAGTCACTCTATAGCCTAAAGTAGACTCTCCTTAGCTAACTCACTAAAGCATGAATGAAAATAACTTGTGCGCTACTAATCATGTGAGCATGATTTGGTATACATTGTTGTTGTTACAATGGTTGACGATTACTGTAAATATAAATTATTACTTCCCACTAATGTGAAAGGCACACCAGACCCTAAAGGATAAGTTTCCTAGGGCTGCCATACAAAATACTATGAACTGGGAGGCTTAAATAACAGAAATGTATTTTCTCACAATTCTGGAGGCTAGAAGTCCAAGATCAAGTAGTTGAAAGGGATGGTTTCTTCTGAGCCATAAGAAAAGAATATGTTACAGACCTCTCTCCTTGGCTTATAAATGGCAATCTTCTCCCCATGTCTTCATATGGTATTCCCTCTCTGTATCTGTGTTCTAATCTCTTCTTTTAAGGACACAAGTGAGATTGTATTAGAGTCCACCCTAGTGATCTCGTTTTAACTTAAGTACCTCTATAAAGACCCTATCTCCAAATAGAGTCACATTCTGAGGTACTGGAACTTAAACTTAAACATATCAATGTTGGCAGGACACAATTCAGGCCATAATAGTAAGTAATGTATAAACCATTCAGCCAGTACATGGGAACAAGATCCACTTCGTCTACTTCCTTTTAATTCCAGTCTTGGATTAGTGATTGTTGCATGGGCCCTATGAGTCACACTTTTTGACAAATTAACATCTATGTGGTTTAGCTTCCTAATAACATGTGCTTGGAAACTTGGGCCTTCTGGGTGAGCATAGAGAAGCATGAAAGCACTTGCTTTTCAAGAATTATAAAACATTTGGTTCTGATTCTGAAGGATCGTTCTAAACCCACCACTTTTTTTTTTATCAGTAAAACAGAAACAAACATGACATTAAGGTAAAATTGTCTAAATTGCAAACAAATTCATCTGGCAATTATTTAGCATATAAGTAGACAAATGTGTATGAAAATGTTTATCAGATCTAATTATCTGTTTGGTGGGAAACTCTTGGCATGGAAAGAAAACCTTTACATGTAAATTGGTAATGCCTTTGGATAAGTAAAGTCAGTGGTGTATCATGCCTAATTTGAATGAAGACTTTGGAAAAGTTTATCTTAGGCAAACCGCTACTTAGCAAGTTGGTTAGAGGCCCTGAGGCTTCTGTATCAATGGTAATCATTTCAGGACTATAGATGATGTCAGTGAAGGATGATAGATCCACTCATATCACTTGGCAAAAAAGAAATATCAAAAAAAATTTTTGAGTGTCACCTTCATGTCATTACACTGGGCTGTCTGATGGTGCCTGCCCTCAAGGTTAGTGGGTAGGTTAGGCACATATCTGAGTGACATTCAAGTATATGATACGATATTATTAGCCATCATCATCATGCTGTTCACTAGATCCCCAAACTTATTAATCTTGTAACTGGAAGTTTATATCCTTTGTCCAATATCTTCCCATTTTCTACCCCCAACCCTCATAATTTCTACTCAACTCTCTATTTCTCTAAGTGTGTCTATGTTAGATTTCTCATATAAGTGATATCAGATAGTATTTGTCTTTGTCTGATTTATTTCTCTTGCCATAATGCCCTTAAAGTCTATCAACATTGTTTCAAACGGCAAGATTTCCTACTTTTGCATGGCTAAATAATATTTCATTGTATCTATATACATCTTCTTAGATACCTGGATCAGTTTTCATTTTTTTTAAAGTGAATATTTCTATCAGTATGTAGCAGAAGACTCAGAGACACATACTGGTACTATTTTGAGCACAGCATACTACAATAAAAAGCTCAACTAAGATAATGTCAGTGGAGATAGAGAGTAGAAGAAAAATTTGAAAGAGTTTTAGGATGCACAATTTACAAGATGTGGTGATGAATTAAATGCACAGTCTGAAAGAGAGAGTTTTTCCTTCCTTACTCTCTCCTTCCTTACCCTCTCCTTCCTTACCCTTAATCTGTGTCTCAGAACAGGATTTTACTGAAGCTGTTATGTGTTTTTCCCCGATATTAAAAAAAATGGCTATAAAAATCAACTACAGATAGTATAGAAATGTACCACTTGTTACTGAAGAAAAAATAACCTGTTTATTCACTCTCTGATTCAAAACTCTGTTTACGTTAACAAGTTATATGAAAATAATACTACAAAAAAAGAATGCCAGAATTTCATCAATTACATGAGTAACTTTTTTGCTAAATAGGATAATGGTTTTGAATATTTTCTTGATGTTTTATGCTATTCACAATGTAACTGCTATAGACCCAAGACACTTTTAATCTGTATTATTAACATTTTCTCCACCACATTATAAGTCTAGACCATCAACCCAACAATTTACCAAGCGCTGATTTGCAGCATGTGCTAATTTTCAAGATATAAATATACCCAGCATGGCTGAGTTCAAGCTACTAACACAATGTTATAAAACACATAGCAAGAAAGAGATGTGCAGTATCACTTTTTTATTTCTACCACAAAAATACAATAGACCTAAATACTTAAAGAACATAGATGAATGTGGTAAGAAAATTAGGAAGAAAAAATGTTGAGTATAAATTACCTTTGTAATATAATTAATCTAATTTTACATTTTCCTTATTTAATGTTTAATGAGTTATACCTAATGATCAGCTTGGAACACACCTGAAAATTTAAACATCAGCTCACACAATCCAGTACAAATTGGCCTCAACACATCATTATTTATATTAAAGATACACTGAGGGTAAGCAGAGAGCTTGGGCAGACATTCAGAGTCCCAGGGTAGAGAGGTTCCATTATTCGTACCATCTAGAAGGCTGCCTCCAAAGTTACCACAGAAAAAAGTGGGCCATCACATGACTTGGACAGATAGTCACATGTCATTTCTCTCAAAATCTCCTTTTCTAGAACTTGGTTAAAATATTTCAATTAACTATAAGGGCTGTTAGCAAGTGTTTTCTTCTTCATGCTCAAGAATTAGAAACATTGATTTAATTTACACCATTGTCTCTGTATGGTCATAAAACCACAAGATGAAAAGAAATCTTCTTACAGAAAACTAAAAATCTTCCTGCTCAAAACTGTTCTTTACTCAGTCTTCCCTATTAGTATATAGAACTACATTCAACCAGTTATTAATACCTGAAATTGGGGGTATATATCTTCCTTAACACTTAAAATCCAATAATTGGTCAACTCTTCCTCCAAAATATGACTTGATTCTCCCATTTCTTTCCATGGCTTCTTTAATGCCCTTGTTCCAAACCCACAACATTCATCTCCAGGCTTGCCTGAAGAGACCTGGACTCTCATCCGATCTTTTCTTTTCCATCCTTCCTGACTTCTATCGATTTCCCAAAGCAAACAGAATAATATTTTAATTTTAATTAGATGATGTCATTGCATTGTTCAAAATTTGTTTTCTATTAAACTTAGAGTAAAATCCAAATTTCTTAACTTGTCTGATAAAGCCCTATAGACCTTGGTCCTATTTCATTCTTCAACCACATCTTGTTCCATTTTTCCCTTTCAAAATATTTCAATCACATGAATGTTTCTGAGCTCCTTGAACATGTCAAATTCTTGCATAAGCCATTCCCTTTACCTGGAATGTTCTCATCCTTGTCTCTTTGAGTTCTCAGCTCAAGTGTCTCTTTCTTAGAAAGATCTTTCTTGATTGCCTAATCTAAGTTAGGTTCTCCTTAATAATTCTCATAGTACTGACCACAATTTAAATTATGAGTTGGTATATACACATGTTCAGTATCTATCTCCCCTTCCAGACTGGCAGTTTATAAAAGCAGTTTCTTCAATATAGTATCAGCAGTGCTGATATGCTGCCTGGCACATAATAAATCTTTTGGAGAGAGGGAGGGAGGAAAGAAGAAAAAGGAAGAAAAAAAAGAAAGAGAAAGAAGAATGAAGAGGAAAAAAGGAGAGAGGGAGGGGAGAAAATGGAAGGAAGGAAAGAAAGAAGAAAAAAAGAAAGAAGGAAGGAAAAAAAAGTAGTCAAGCTAGCATGTTTTCATTTGTATCCATTTTGTCGCTGAAAAGCTGTGTGATCTTGAGTAAATCACATAACCTTTCTATGTCATTTTTCTTACCTATAAACTATTACAGCCACATCAGAAGAAAACTTAGAAGCAGGTTGGTCTTGCTGTGGGTTTGGGTTTCTCAGGCTGTGTGGGAGGAAGGCAGGGAGCAAAAGTCTCTGATAATTTTGTGATTTCTGAAAGCAAGGAAAATCCATTCAAGGAGATGCATGTTTCTTCTAGACAAATGCATTCATGAATTTCCCCAATCTCATCACACAATTGAGTTCATGAACTTCTCCAATCTAATCACACAAGAACCATGATTCTCCAGTGAAGGAGAGGAGCACAGAAGAGGCTCTGGGAGGCCCTGAATGCCTGCTAGGTAAGAATGAGGGAGAGCCTCAATGGTGATCTGTATGAATTGGTGACTCTGCAGGACTGACACATTTCCAGTGGACAGATGCAAATTAAGGGCAGATGTCCCATCCCCTGTAGTCACCTCCATCAACTTGGTACTACCAAAGCCCTATAAATGAGAGACATCCTCAGGGACTGATACAAGAATATTGAAGAGACTGAGATTACATTTCTGCCTCCTGAAGAACAGGGCCTTGAAATAGAAAGAGAATCATTTACATGTTACATTTTCTTGTATACCTAAATTTGTGAGTTGAACTCCAAAACCACCACATAAAAGTTTTAATTGACATCTTTTGTCTTATACCTCACTGACCATGTGTTCCTTTTTCCGGCCATCCTTCACTCTTGTTTGCTTCTCTGTCTCCCTGTTTCTTCCTTTCATTCTTCTCTCTTTCTCCAGTATCCTCCTCCAGACATTTTCTTTGCAACCTACACTACTTTCTAGCTCACAGTATCTAGAGAGAGAAATTTAACCCTGAATTGGAGGCTGGTTCTGGTCCCTGCCTTTGTCATGGGCCCTCCAAGCTCTGCAGCCTTTGTTGTGTTTTCTAACCTCTCTCTCATTCTTACATGCTCTCCAAGTGGCTTTTCTGCATTATCCCTTTTCTTTTTTGTGTTGGTCTTTGGGAATTTTCTGTGATTTCATTTATAAAACATTTACACTGAACAAAACCGCTTTTAAAAAAAGCCTCCGTGCCTGTGAAAAATGGCCAAAATTCTTTGCCTGACTTCCAAGACCTCTCCAAAATGGAAGATTCTATACCATCACTGCCCTTTCTATTCTTTAATGGAAGCTCTTCTCTCCAGGTGTACCTGAATCTTTGCTAAAGTCATACATCTCTTAGTCTTATTTAATTTACTACTTTTTCACATATTGCTTCCCCACATACAGTGACCTCTCTCATCCTCTTCACCTGTCCTAATATTAGCCGGTGTCAAGGAACTGCCGAAGCCCTTCCTGAGTCTTTCCTGTTCACCCTAACCCAAATAATCACCTCCCCCATTTCCAATCCTTATAGTCTTTATTCTTCTCTTGGACCCTAAGCATTCTCTCTCATATAAAGTTATTTATCTTTTTACCATATACATTTTCCCTCCTGAATGAGATTACTAGCTCTTCACAGTCAAACACTCTTTTATTGATATTATTATTAACAATGAAAACATTGTTATATATGTAGCAAATTCCTCTTTAAAGATACATTGGATAACATTTATTGAATAAATCAATGGTATTGACTTAATATGTGTTTATTAATTGAATAATGAGATATGGAAGGAACAAAGCAAGTATGTGTTGAATTAAAGAATGCCTGAAACGAAGCCAACAGATCACCCAGATGTTCTCACCCAAGGGGAAAGTTCCACAGTTCCGAGTCACAGTTGGATGATATTTACAAAGCTTAATGTCATCTTTACTGACTTATCTTGCGTTTTCACTGATATCAAAAATAAATGTTTTTGTCATGCAGCCTAATTTAAAATTCTTGGCATATATGAGCATTTTATTCACAATATGACTATAAATCATTGGTTTTAATGTAATTTAACTCAGAGTTACTATATAGAGAGCATCATTTTTTTTTTATGGCCCAGTAATATCAAATGTATTTCAGAAAGTAAATCTGGGCCAGAGGGCATTGTTTTACGGATGAGGACTTGAGGGTTCAGAGAAGTCAAATAATAGGTCTGCAAGACACATAGCTAATTGGTGAAATAATCTGCTCTAGAATATAGATCCCTTGAATCCCCACACCATGTTCTTTTCTACATCCTACTGCCTCTATTAGTGAAAGAATGAAAGGATGATCTCCCATGTGAACATTCCCCATAACTGCCAACTTTTTTAAATGCCGCAAAAAGTTATAGCATAACCTATATTATGCCATGAGTAGGAGAAGCATAATTTTCAGCACCGTAAAAAAGTCCAGGGGCAGTTCCTCTCAACTCAGGAAGAATTGAAATGTGTGTAAACATGGGACCAGGCAAACATGGGACAAACATGTGGAGCCGAAGCTAGTGCTGAGACTTCAATCACGAAAATACGGGAGTAGCCTAACCACCTTTACCACATATTTACTTTGTCATTTAAAATCTCAAGTAGCCATCCCTTCTTAGTCAAAAGCTTTTGCTCATACCATCTAACCTACCTTGACTCATCTGACTTTAAACGTGTCTTAGCTCTGTGTTAAGAGGAGGCCCAATGACCTGGTCCTCCAATGTCACATATGTACCTAATAGCAGGAGCCTGCTGGTGACAAGAACTTAATCCACTATACAGGTAGGTGGTACAGAAAACAAAACAAAACAAAACAAAACAAAACACTTGGTTCATTAACCAAAAGATTGTATTACAAGGGCAATTCTGCTGTTAACTAACCACGTGGATTTGAGATTATGTATTCGGTCTACACATTTATATCAAAATACTTCTCCTATATTGTTCCAAGGAACACAAGGGTCTCCCAGAGAAGCCTCTGTTGCTTTATCAGTGGAGTTATCAGTTAGGCATCCACACCTCCCAACCTAACTTCAACCAGAGCTGTTCTATTTTAATATGCATCAGTAGCCTATTTAAGTTTAATCAGAAAAATATAAACAAATTGTACTTTTAAAGCAATAGTAAAAGAAAAAAATTACATTGAAAATCCACTGGAGTAGCTAATTTCTAAGGTGCTACCAGGTCCTTCAATCTATGAGACATTTGGGAGCAGGCTGGACCTCAGAGTGCCTATCAAATCACACCAGGTAGATCTGATCCTGCTTGGGATTGGTCTGTGTTGTTGCGTGTGCCCACCACAGCAGAAATTCTGGGAGAAAGCTTCGCCCCCTGGAGGGCCTTTTATGCCATAAGCAACTTTGAATTCTAGTTCAAATCAGAAAGTAACAAATAAAATAAATTCCTTACAATTTCCCCTATTGCTTAGTCCCACTGTGAAAAAGGTCAGGATCTTATGAGAGTCTGATTTAACAAGTTTAATTCAATTTAATTTATTGAACATTGATTATATGTATCCACTAGCTTGATACTGTCTTGCTTTTGGGCTGAGATTTATCATTTTGTTGTTGTTCTTATTTTTGTGGGTTTTGTTTTGTTTTGTTTTTTCATTCTTAACCCAGAAACTATAGTCTTATATCTCCATACAGTAAGAAAACTTAGAGTCTGAAGTCCTTTTTATTCTTACACATTCCCATTGAATGCTTTCAACCTCCACTGAACACCAACTGAGCCTCCATTGCCCAGCTAGGTGCAGAGATAAATCGAAGAAAAATTTAAAAGATATGGTCCCTGTCTTTAAGGATGGATTGTATCTGAGAGAAAAACCTACAAACAATACCAGCAGGTAAGAAAGGAAGAGTGCTAAATTAGCTACAACCACCTGCCAAAGGTAAACACTAAATTTGCTTGGCAGCATGGAAAGGGTGAGACTGAAGTAAACTGGAAGTTTCAGAGGTTTAACCTATTTTTTTGAAGGGTTGAAAGGATGTGAATACAAAGAGAGAATGATTCCTTAAGGGAAAGGAGAGAAAGTGAAATACAAGCCCATGGCCCAGCTGTACTGCAGCGAAAGTTGGCTAAACACCCAGCCTCTGCCACTACTTCGGTGAAAGTTTCTGGTCAAGTGACTTATCTGTTCTGAATCTCAATTCATCATCTTCCAATGAAAATCACCTCTTCGGCTCTTATTGATCTCAAAGATACTTCTCTATTTAAATGTGTTTGATGCTTGCCACGCACTTAGTGCTCACTACCTGTGAGAGAACCACATAATTTTTACCATAATTATTGTTTACCACCTGCCTGCCTCAATTGAATCCATTACTCACACCATTCCTCTCTCAGAAGGAGCCTTTTACCATCTCCTACGGTTCAGATGCCTGCTCTTTGAAAAATAAATTTACTAAATGTTAAATTTTATAGTGACCACTTCCAAATCCTTGAGGAACTTAAGGAAAAAGATTATTACATTGCAATTCCTCAATAAATAGGTTAATTTTTTAGAAGATGAGGGGGTGATTGAGGGTGGGTCAGTGCACTCTTAAAGGATGTAAGAGGAGAGAGCCTACAGAGTGACTGAGGTAACATAAGTACCCAAAAAATCTTCCAAAGAAGGAGTTTCCCACATGTGAACAATTTTTCACATGTTTCTATTTCATCCATGATCTTTTTTTCCTAAACCAGCAATAGTTATCCAGGAATAAATTCACATTTTCTAAGGGAGAAATACTGCCAAGCTTGTTAATCTCATGCAGATGTGATGTTACTTTTACTATGTTGTAATATGGCTTCTTAAAAACAAGTTGGAAGGAGGGGCTGGGGGAAAGCCCACCAAAAAACAAAAAAACAAAAAAACAAATATTCGCCAACCCATATGGTCAGTAATTGCTGTTTAACAGTCCTCCTATTACAAACCTAAAGGCAGCAGTCTGAATTACCAGTAGAGTATTAATAAACAGGAATGAGTTAATAGTGCATAAAGACCTTCTAGTGGAACGGTGGGGGAGTTGAATATTCTTTTCTTCAGTCAGCTGTAAGTAATTATTACATGGTGTGCTTCTGACTATTACCATAACAGAGCAATTGGACGTGAAGAATGGATAATAGTACAGACATAGAGGTATTTTTAGAATATCAGCAGTGAAGCAGGTAACTGGCCTACTCTGGTAGAAACCTTTAAATAAGTTTAGAAGACTTATTTTTCTCTCCTTATGACATTTAGCCAGGGTAGAATTTTAAAAAGATCAATCTAATAAATTATTTAAAATAACTTTACAAAGAGGATGCCTGTGATATGTAAATAAGAAGGCAAGAAGGGAAGAAGGAAAAGTCTAAAAAGCCCAGGCGGACAGGAGGCATATAGCCGATGTTACTGTAACTACATAATCACAGGTTCCTTCCAGCTCCTCTGAGAGTATATAGCCTGGATGTGAGTCTGCTTGACTAGCTCCCACTGGCTGCTCAGGTGAAAGTGAAAATATTCAAATCAGAGCTGTAACTATGATTGCTGGAGTTGTGGGTTTTCTAAAATTGAGTTAGTCATCCTCAGTGATTTAATGATGCATATCATTTATTTTAAAATATTATTACAGAGGCATTGACTGAGCTGCGGCACCTTCTTCGTGGGACTGTCCATTATGCAATGAGGCGGGGTCTGTCATGGGTGGCGGCGGGCTGAGATATTGTCTCAACTGCACAACATATGTTCTCAAATGAAAACAGCTTGAGACTTTGATTCAGAAAGCAGTCATTTTGCAAAGGTACACAAATATATTTTAAGGAATATTTGGGAAAAAAAAATTTTTTTTAGGGTCTAAGTCCTCCTGTCTACCGGCTTCATGGGCTGATGATTATTTTTCAATTTGATGGTTTGTTAAGCATCATGGAATGTTTGGGTTCTCAATCAAGAATATTCTTCCCAAGTGGTTCTGAAGTCCTATGCTTGAAAATAAACGTGTGTCCTTTTTGTCTCCTAGCAGCATGTGTTCTAACATACAATAGCACACAGGCCAGAGCAAAGCGATACCTTTGACAGAACCATCCTATACATTTTTAACCTACCACTCTCATGGGCTGGAATAACTTTCTTCAGGCCAGGTGGCATCCTTACTTCTTTGAGCAGTGCTGGCAGCTGGCATCCAATGGTGGTAGTTAGGAGCCAAGACCCAAGTCTTCCTCCTGCCAGGATTCCTATCCTATCTTGTGGCACAGGAGCTGACCAGAGGACAAGCTACTTCAGCGCTAATAAAAAAGAGGTGCAGTTTATGAGATAGGTGGCGATACCCAGCTGATCTCTGCCCAATGTTTCAGAGTCCTCTGACAAACAAGTGTGAGTGAATAAACACTGTTGCATTTATTTCTCCTAAAAAACCATGGCATTGTGTCTGAGCTCCGCCAGCCAGCGTATTCTGATTCATCTAGACACAGCCCCTTTCTTGCTAAAAGATACTGCAATGCAAATTTACAACTCTGTGTTCCATCTGTTTAGCTGGTCATTCTTAATAGAAGTCAAGGGCACTTTTGTAGAGGTGTTATTGTGACCCAGGGAAAGCAGCAGCTTCTCCACCTCAATGGTTTTTATTTATTTTCTTCATGTGTTTGAGAGGAGAATAGCTCTATTTTCCTTAAGTCTACTAAAAGATGAGAATAAAAGAAAATCTGGCTAATTAAATGCCAATTTTTAACAAAGTTTTTCACAATGGTTATTTCTAGAAATTGCTCAAGACTTCATGATTTAGGGCACCTCAGTGTTTAGCACCTTTGTATTTTTAATTTAGTGACACTGGAGATATTTGTAACTGACTTTGCATGTGACTGCACAATCTGTGGTCATGAGTGTGTCCCCATTTAAACTTATTCCACAGCCCGATCTATCACGAACTTTTCAAGGGCATGAGCTATGCCTTTGGGGTTTATACCTGGAGTCATCTCTCTGTCCAAAGCACCAGCACAAAGAATTCCTCAAGAAAAGACATCACCAACAATCAGAACTGTTGCTATTTTAGATCTAGAAAACCCTCCTGGGATCAAAAGAATATGAGTTTTTTCCCAGGAGTGAGACTAAGAGGGGGAAAGGAGTCTCCAATGCCTTTATATTTCCATTTAGCTCCAAGGAGCCCAGGAGGAAAGAAATACCTGGAATTGTTAAAAAGCCAAGTAGTTTCAGAGGCTATCATTTCATCTCCTCAGTATTTCAGCTGCTCTTTCTCTAGTCAAGAATTTTCAATATTTTCTGATGTTTCCATTAAGAACTAGTAAAAAGGTAAATTATTTTGACTTGATTATTCAACTTGATTTGAATAAAACTTTCTAGACTGGTTGAATTCAGCTACCCTACTCATGGGTTATCAGGATGACCAGTAGAACTCAACAAAAATGTTTTTTTCAGCACTTGACAAGTAATCATCTGAAAAGTCCAGTTATGTGATATTGTATTTAACAGTGATAATAACGGAGGTCTAAATAATCTGGCATCTGCATATTTCATTGATTTCATCTCCTACCACCTTCTTCATGGTCTTATGTCAGTTCCTTCATCACCTTGAGTTTAGCCCTGCTTTTGAGGCTTTGTACTATTGGTTCTCTCTACCTGGAAGGCATTCAGCCTCAGTTTAAATGGCACCTTCGAGGAACTATTTGTAATAGCTTTCCAGGCATTTTCTAAGAAGTATTCTACTTTATTTTCTTCACAGCATTTATACTAGTTGAATTTTCTTGTTTGCATTGTGCAAGTTGAATAATTTTCAATTTTTGAGTCACTTTCTGCTATAATATACATGCCAAGTGACAAAAAACTATGGGTAGAAAATTTTCCTTGCCCCATTGATGTTAGGCTGAGCCATTGACTTGTACTGGTTAATTAAATGATGGCAAGTGTGACAAAAATAGCATTTTAAATATGCTATGTGTCTTCCTTGCATCCTGGTGCTTCTGCCTTTCCCTGTAAAATATGTCCTAAATAGTTACTTTTTGAAGAAGAATGAAGAGACTCTTAGAACAAAACTTAACCTAATCAGAGATCTAGCACCAAATCCCATGTGACCTGAAGCAGTGTTATTTCAGCCTACTCGTGGGTCCATTAGCAAGAAAATAAACACTTGTTGTTTGAGCCCCTGAGATCTGGGTTTGGGTTTGAGGCTTATCTTTCATCATAATTGTGTCAATTGCTAATTAACATAGAAATTATACCAGAAATAGGCTTCTTCTGTCAAAAAAAATCTTAAAATATGTGTCTTTTGGTTTGGGATCACATAGTAAGTAGAGAGAGAACTCTAAAAAACTCTAATAAGGAGCTAGAAAAATGAAGGCCTGTATTATTTAGTAACAGAACATAAAATTATTGACTATAATAACCTGGAAGACAAAAGATACACTAAGTGTACTCACAGTGTTGGGCTGAGAAGTTTTTGAGGCCGAATGCTCATAGTATGTGTTGGTTGTTATTACCTGCATTTGATAAGTTACTTCAAGAAAGAAATGAGCTTGGCAAAAAATCTGACTGGTTTGCAAGCAAGATTGAAAAGAAATGAGAGAAAGTAGTAATGCTGAGAATTTTAAGTTTGAAAAATCAAACCTTTTCTCTATCTAAAAGTGTGGCCATTAGGACATTGCCATAAAGTAAAAATTAGGAAAGTGGTTTTTACACCCTTTATTAAGACAACAGAAAGAAAAGGTTAAGGGAGACTGACAGTATAACTCACAAATGACTAATATATGCAAAGTACTTATACTTATCTCTAGAAAGAAGCATGTCTCTAAAATAATCATAAGTAAGACATTTGGCACATGTAATTACATGTAATTGATGGAAATTGTACATAGAAAACCCACAAAGAGTTGTATTGGAAAAATTGCCACCAGTCGAGATTTTAAAAGACTATGTTGTTTGAGATATATGATGATCTCTGGGCCCCCAAATTTTATAGACAGGATGCAGGCTGAGAAATCTGCTCAGTTATCAAGAAGGGCATATTCTCTAGTACTCATCAGAAAAGCCAAAGATAGAAAAGGAAGGAGTTCCATGAGCACAGCAAAGAGGAAATTGGTAACTAACTGACAGGTACAGAACCAGGGCTTAACCATAGCATATAACAACCTCTCTGCAGGGGAAACCTGGCAAAATTTTCTCAGCAGAATTTTAAAATTGCTATAGATCAGTGACTTTGTTTCTCTCAGTTTCTTCCTGGTTGAGTACAACTGTTCAGTTTGTTTACCCGGTCCCTATTTCAACATTGTATGAGTTGTGTATGGATAGATAATGTGTCTTTCAGTTCATAGATGTCCAGATCAAGAGCAGTTCCTTCTAGGCTTGACATGGATCATGAGATACTGGACTTTGAACCTGATACCATAATTGGGTAAGACTTTATGGGATTTTTGGAATCCAGTAAGTACGTCCCATATGCAGAAGGATTCAGAACAGTCATGACAAAGAGGGTAGACTATGGGAGATAAATTAAATTGTTATTTTCAAGTCTTCATTCTCTTCCTATAATAAAATTATACTTTCACACTTTTTTTCCATATAACTTGCAGTTCTTCCCACTGTGAACAAAAAAATACTTCTTTGATCCATTCATGTTGGGCTTGGGTATGAATTGTCTCGGTTAATTAAAAGTTACTAAATGTGTCTAAAGCAGAGTTTTAGACTTGCTGGCATGATCTAGATCATCCTTTTGCACACCTATCATTCCCCATGCAGAGACCATGCCCCAGGGCATCTAAATGATACTGAGGAAGAATAAAGATAAATAAATGGATAATAATGTGAGAGAAATTTCCCTAGACCTTTTCTTCTTTATGCTCATACCCACTATAAGGAAATAAATATGTGTATCCTTGCAAGAAAATTACATGGATGACCAGATATACACTCTAGTACTAATGAAAAAGGGGGGAAAAAAAGACTTTCTCAGAGTGTGGTATGTATACCATAACCACAGTCTCATGAAAAATGATAAAATGGCAAGGAAGTACAAAAGAGCAATTATTCTGGGGGTAGGGGAAAGCAAAATCTACTGATTGAAACAAGTTGTCCATTTGTTGAAAGTTCCTTTAAAAAATTTTTTTGAAGTACTTCAAGTTAGGAGAGAGAAATTAGAAAGCAAGGAAAGAAAGTCTAGAATGTGAAAACAAAACTAAATGGTAGATAATACAAGAGAAAACAGAATAGAATTTGGTCTGCCATAGTGAGAGTGTGACAGGACAAAGACTCAGCAGAGTCTGGAGCACTTCATAGAAACTCAAAAAAATTTTTTTTGTGGGGTGATTGATTAGACAAGATAACATGCCCCGAGGCCAAGAGTTCAAGAGTTTATGTGGTCAATTTAAAAGTTTTCTGGCTTATTAGACAGCATTTTGAAGATAGATGGAAAATGTTTAGTTAATTAAACTTGTGAAGTAAATGCACACACCAAAAGTGTTTGTTTAATGTCCACTTTCTCTTTTTTATAACTCTCATATTTGTCAGAACTAAATCATGCCAATGACATGTAAAAGTTAGCTCTTAATGATATTTATCTTTCCTTTTCTCTTTATCACTCTACTTTAACTGCACTCTACCCAGCCCCCCTCCTGGAGGACTATTCAGAGTCAGTTTTCTAATAGCAAATCTTATTTCAATATTCCCTGGAAAGAACTTGTTTCTCATGTACGTATGTCTTTTTTGAAGAAGATAATTTTAATAGGAGAACATATAATCTCCCATAAAATTTTCTTTCAAAAGACACATTAATAGAAACTCTGCCACATTTCTTTATTAACTGAGATACAAATCAAAGAAAATCACAGATAATTCCCTTCCAACTACAAATTTTAATACACATACTATAAATAATTTTATAATTCTGGCAGAGACCAAAAACAAATCAAAGAATGGTTTAAATAGGCAGATGCCATGATTATATACTCTTTTCTTTTAAATTGTTTTATAATCATCAACACCCTTAATAATTATAACTTACCATTGTCTTCCTTTATGTTTCTTTTATCAATAGTACAAAGAAATAAAATATAACTAAAAATAATAGAGAGGGAGAAAATACTTGAAAAGAATTTGCCTAGTTGAAATGGCTTATATTTTTACATGCACGGTTGTATTTGATCTTCCCAACAAATTGAGTAGGGTAAGGCAAGGAAGTGGGATAGCCCATCAGGAAAGATAAGAAGATGGTCTTATTTTCTTATGCCTGGGTAGAATCCTATTCATTAGCTGTAGGACCTAGGACAGGTTAGTTAACATCTCTGAGGCTGTTTCTACCATTTGTAAAACAAGTACAATAAACCTACCTCATAGGTTTTTTGTGGAGATTAAATGAGAGAAAATAAAGGCTTTGGTACATAGGACTAAAAAAATAAGTCTGTAAATACTAGCTAGAGTTAATATTAAAAAGGTGTTACTATTTTTTTTCTTTTCTGACACAGTGAGAATACTGAGCTGGAGAGAGAGAGTTATCAGACACATGTCCAGAAGCAAACTTTAACCACACTGCTGACTGCTCTGAAGGAAAACTTTCTTTTAGCTTTTACTATGCAGAGGCAATCAGCCCATGTTTGGCATTTCTAACAAGAAATAATAATAATCCTTTAGAAAAATATGTATTTATGTCAATTTATCTAAATTATTAAACATCTTTTTAACAAATGTATCAATGTAGTTACAATCTTTCAAAAACACAATGTCACAGTCTGCCAAAAGTCAGACCTAGTCTATGGGGTGGCCCATTGCAGCCTCCCCCAATCTCTCTAGCCAACCCTTACCTTAAAGACATAATTAAATGGCTATAAAGACATAATTAAATGGCCATAATTCTTGCTCCTTTAATTATCTGGAAGAAAATCTCTTATCTGTTCAATGTTAAAGATGCTGCTCTTTCATTTTGCATAATTTCAAAAGCTTAATGTTCAAACTTCCTAACCATTGCAAAGAGCACTAATTATTTTTTAAAAATTAATAAGTGAGAATTTGAGCGGAAATGCAAACTTTCAACTATATAAACCATTGGCTAAAATTGTTTCTGTATATTTTGCTATTGATTTTCAGCAAAAGTTGTTCTAGATTACAAACTGAGTAGAGCCAAAATCACTGAATCAAATGATTTCCTTAAAAATTGTTTTGGACCTAAGGTACACTTCCATAGAAGCTCAAACTCTTTATGAAGAAAATGTGTGAACTTGGGACAAGACATAAAATACATATTGAAAATTTTACAAAACTTTTTTGAAACCTCTTCTATTTTTCCTTTGACCTTCCATTAATTTAACAGCAGTTAAATCAATTTCTGTTAAATTCATTTCATTACTTCAAGTAGAAATTGAAATGATCTCAATAAGATGAATAATGGGGGATGGCCGCATAAAAGGAACCCAGTGGTGCCACCTGGGTAGAAAGAGCAAGATGAAGAATTTATATTTTATAAGAGTTCTTACTTCCAATGTGGCATGGGCAAAAGCCAGAAGTATCTTTATATGCTCCAAAGCGAGGACTCAGAAGAGTTGAGTTGAGCATAGTGGGCTTAGCATGCCCCTCTATGCTAAAACACTAGGTATTTCCTCAGCAGACACTCTGAGAGGACCTCCTTCCAGGCTGGTTACACTATGTGTCAGAGATGAAAAGCATCAGCAAAAGCTGAGATGAGTCAGTGGCATCTAGGGTTTTTCTGAGCATACTGATCAAACAATAGGAGAGCAGGTCCCAAGTCAAATATGCTATTGGCATCTGTGAAGTAAAGAGCAGCTAGGCAGAGCAGACACTTGGCTACAGAAACCTGTAGAGCCAGAGAAGGACAAGGACCCAAGCACCCCTTTCTTCTGTTTTTCCCTCAGCAAGAATGTGCCTTAGAGTAGGGAAAGATGTGCACAAGTATCTGGCCCAAGGTGTCATCCTTTCTTGGCATCTCATGCAGGCCTTGTTGGTCTGAAAGAAAGGAGGTTTTTGACCTTGGTCATCTCAGGAGAGTGGCCATTTTTGCCTTATTGTTATTCATTCTAAGTTCATCTGTATTAGCTATAGCCCAATCTTTCAAACACTGAGGCATCATTTCGAGGAAGAGAAAGTAGGGGTAGGGGAACGGCCTGAAAGACAGCATTTCCTAAAGGGACTTAGATCTTGAGAGAAGATTCTATAAACTGTCATGCTTTGAATAGATGGAAAGTTAAAATGAAAAGAGACTTACAAACTAGAAGTGACTGAAATATTGCTAATGGATAATAAGTTGTTTTCACCATTCAGTGAAGTGGAATTACATGGGCCAGATCAGAGGTTTCAGAAATTAAAGGGTAGAATTTATTTTCTGCATATCTGAGCATAACATGAAGAAATTTACAACTCTATTGTGTGTATGTGTGTGTGTGTGTGTGTGTGTACGTGTAACATAAGATTAGAGGATTGTACTCTAAATGTAATCATGATTTTTTTCCTAAATAATAAGATTATGGATGTTTATATATTTTTGATTTTTTATTTTTCACATCTTTCAATTTTTTGATGAGCATGCATTAGCTGCTTAAATCAAAGACATATAAATGTTATTTTAAAATATTTTGTTTATATCTTCTAGTTATTTTTATATAAACACCAATTGTGTAAAAAAAGGGGTGGTGAAATATTTGGTCAGTCAGTCCTATTTTATATACATGTAAAATATATATGTATATATATGTGTGTGTGTGTGTATACACATATATATAAACACACTCGTAAATTCTTTCTAATTTTAATGTTCTGTTTTAATCCCTTTATTTCAAAAATTATGTTGTGTCTCCTTTTTTTTCTCTTAAAATTTCAAAAAGGACTTTGGCTAAACGTAATAAAATTTTGCCCTGACCTGATATTAAGAATGGAGTATGTATATGAAAGCACTTTGAAAACTTTAAAGGACTTAAAAATCTATGGTGGTATTAGTGGTAGAAGGAGGAACAGGTGGGACAAAAGGGAGGAGTCATGAGAGGCCAAACTAGGTTGCATAACATAAATTTGAAAGGTCCTTCCTAAATGAATTTGCAAAGAGAAGCAAGTAGGGTCACTACTTAACACATGTGATTGCTCACAATTTTATAAAGTTAACCCCACACATGTAGCAACATGGCACACCCCTTCAGGTTGACATTTTTCCTTATTGTTCACTGCTGCTAAGAGCAAGGACCTCCCTCAATAGAGCCAGAGGTACCTTGCAGCTATTGACCACCTCATATAACTGAATTGTTAAGAGCTATCCTAGAAATGGATCCTAATTAGAAAAACTTTAAGTCTAGAGACTTTCTAGAGTTTGTTTGGGTTTTTATTTATTGTTTTTCTTTCTTTGACAGAAAGAACCAAGGGATCGTAGAAGAAGGAGAAATTCTAAGAATGCTCTCCAGATTTGGACTGCATTAGAAGCCCTCTCCCCAGATTAAAGTGAAATAATTTTTTGCCAATTGGTCTATCTTCACTTTCTAGGCTCTCCAGTGTAAGCCCAGGGCAGAATAAGCATACTTTAATGGTTAAGAGAATATAATGTGGAAGCAGACTGGCCAGGACCAGATTCCAGCTTTACTACAGGCCTCAGAGAAATCGCTTGACCTCTCTTGGCTTTTAAGTCCTCACCATAAATGCGGATTATACTTGGACCTATTTCATAGGGTTCTTAAGAGATTTAAAATTCATTAATATATGTGAAGTATGTACAACAGCATCTGCCACTTACTAAGTGCCACATAAATGCTAATTGTTATTATTAAGAAGAAAAGAATCCTCAAGTGTATGCAGGCCACCACAAGCCTCAAAGGTTCACAATCTGTGCCCCACTAAGAAAGATAATCCTGAGAAGGTCTAGTAATCAGAAAAACAAAAACTTCTCATATATCTTCATAGTTCAAGTGTGTGTGGTAGGGACCTATTTGTGCATGCACAGATGTGTACCAAGCCTCTGGAGTTACTCTGGCAGAAGCAGGGTTGGATTTGTGTTGCATCATCCATACTTTCTGGCTCAGTTGGCTCTGGGATGACTCCAAGCTCCTGGGTGTGGTTCTATCACATACCCATGTGGAACCGGAATCAATGTGCTGGTCTTATGCCTTATAGAAAGCAAGCAAAGGAAACTTCTTAATACAAAAGGTCAAATTCATAAATTTACTATTTTCTCATCAACCTTTTGAGTACTAATGGCTCTCAAACAAGCATTGAAATGAAAGCCGCTGGACCACAGAGAAGACCTAGAAAATGTGAAGAGGCACAAAGATGTGTTCACCTGGAGAGTCCTTCTCTTTCCTCCCTTTTTTGACCAAAGGAGAAATTACAACTAAGGAGGAGGGAGCAGAAGAATCCCTGGATATATGCTAACATTTCTCAAAAACAAAAGCATTATTTGTAGCATGCCCTCATCATATCCTGGAAGAGTAACTTTTTTTTTTTTTTGCATGATTTCTGGCTTTTATGGGGTTTAGCCAGATCTTTGGCATTCTTGAGTAAATTAAGTCGATTAAAATTTTAAAAATATTTTAATTAAAATATAGCTAACATACAATATTGTATTAATTTCAGGTGTACATCAATGAAATTTTTAAAAACACATGAGATTTTTCTAGGTGTATTAAAAATTATTTCTTTAGCTGTTACTATAGCTTACATCTCTGCCCAGAGCATTAGCCCATCTCATCAGTACACACTCTGGAGAAATGTTGAACGTAGTCCCAAGCTGCTCCAGCTCCATTTTAATTCATTCACTGAACAAGTGTTATCTCTTCTGTCTCTGCTATTCTCTTCCCTTATCTTCCATTTTCTTCCTCATCTCTCATGATACTGATGAATTAAATTATATATTTTGGTAGGCCCATAGAGAACAAAGGCATTTCGGACTTTTTTTGGGCAGGAGGAGTCAGCCTGAATTTTGAGTATAGCTCAGTCTTCCACCACACACGCATTCCCTCCCACTCCAGGGATTGCATTCTATCTTCCATTCATCCAGCTAAGGAAAACAGAGGCTAATTTAGGAGCCTCTTTATGCCTGTACATATTCAGCCAGAGGGGTCAGTGTTGATTGATGCAAGACACTCTGTCCTCCAAGAGCTCGCCAAGTCCCTGCTGGTCCAGAGAGGAGCAAGCAACAGTAACTCACCCTTTAGTGCCAATGCATTTCTATGCCTTTAGCTAGAAACAGTCAATAAACACCAGAGGCAACTTATGTTGCCTTAGATCACTAATAAACGCCTCACACCTCCACCTCAGAGCCCTTTCACAAAAAAAATGTATTTCTCTACAGATAGATGCTGAACCCTAGTAGCCAATTACTACAGAAATGCCTCAAAGGCTCGCAGGAGGAAGCCAGGAGAGAAAAGGGCCCTTCTCCAAAGACAAGAATTATGTGCTCTTCCTAATAAATGTTGCTCCCATTTATTGAGAGTTTCCTCTGAGCCAGACACCTCGGATGAGGCTTACCCTACATTATCTCATTCATTTCTCACAATTCTGGGACTCAAAAAGCTCTAGTCCATTTTACAGATGAGGACACAGAGGTTCACAGAGTTTAGATACTTTTTGCTTCTTTACTCCTCCTTTGCCCCACACAAATAGGTTTGTGATCTGTATTGCAAAAACATCTGGGAAATTCCTGGATGCCAGAAACTGCCCCACTGTATTCTGCCTATCACCTAGATGTCAACACTTCCAGGACCTTCCACTTTATTTAAGGGCAAATATCAAACATTCTGGAAAAGTTCTTTTGATACCACAAAGAGTTGGGTGTTCACTCTGTATGTGACACTGTGATAGGTTCTGAATAGGTTTAAGGGAGTGAAGCATAACATTTAAAAAAAATAGGTAGCATTGTCACAGTCTCCCACAATTATTTTTAATCATGCAATGTTCAACAAAGCCAGTCATTGGGTTAAATGCTAGAGATAAAGAGAGCAAACATGCCTGCACCATAGAACTTACCATCCTGCTACTTCTATTTCCTAAGGAGACTCATTATGTCCCTTCATACACACAAGTCTTAAGCAGACTTATGTGACAGAATGAAGTTCTTGCATTGGCCAAAAATCCATCTGGCTACTAACTATAGAAAACTTAATGTCTCCACATTCTGAAAAAATTACATAGCTGGACACTGGTGATGGTCTGAGAGGTTAGAACTATTAGTTTCCCACTTCATCAGACTTCTCTCTTGCAAGAACGGGACCACATGCTATCACAAACTTTTGACTTTTTTTCAGTCTTCCCCTGGAAACTTACAGTACACTAATATTAAATATCCAAGATAATTGCTTACCAGTAATATCTGCAGCATAAAGAACTCTGGGGATGCTGAGCTCTAACCGAGCTGTTTTCCAACATTTCTGACACATGAAGTGGCAGACATGAGCCATCTCTTCCTTTCAAGAGAGCAGAAGAACCTCTAGAGGTGGTAGATAAAAACATGAATTTGGGGTAAGGATCACCACACTTTTCTGTTGTGGAGAAAATGACCTAATATTTTGAAGATGATAATAATATTGATGACAACACTTTAAATTTTTATAGTGCTTCCTTATTTTTCAAGCACATGTACATCTGTGGTTTCATTATCTCTACACACCAAATTTTACATTGGTATAAACATTCTGATACTTGATCACCACAATCAGAAAGGGAATACTGTTATCCCATTTATCGATGAAGAAACTGAGGGTTAGAGAGAATAATTTTCTCAGATTATAAAGCTAGCATTCAAACCTGGATGATTCTTTGCAAAGTCCAATGTTTATTACTCTTCAACAATCATCATTTGGTATAAGGGGAAACTGAGGCCATTCTCTAGGAAATCATGGAAGAAATAGACCACACATTCCCACCTCATAGACAGAAGACACAGTGTTAGGTATGTGATCATGGCCAATGAAACGTTGCTCAAAGCCTTTGTATAGACGGCAAATCCAGTCTACTTTCAAAAGCCAGGTTCCCAGAGAAGGTTTTTTTGTTGACACTTTCTCTTCATGTTTTGTCATGCTTGTTTCTGTTGGCCTAGAGAGACAGCAGCCAGGGACAGCAGGAAGACTTTGAGCCAAAGGGGCGGTCTGTTCACACTCTTGGGACAGAGGTGTTTCACCAAGTTAGCTGCAGCTTGAAAGGACTCCGCTGCACCGTCTTGCTCTTTCCTGGGTTTGTTACCCTTGAGATAATAAATAAAGGCTCATTCTTTGTGTCCAAAAGATCCTTTTCAGGAGATCTGCTCTGGCTGGAAGTCTCCCGAGTCTCCTCACCTGATGACAGTCAGAAGCTGGGTATTTCAAATAAAATTAGAACAAATAACAAAAAATGAAAGGAGAGTAGGAAGGAGGAGAAATGAAACAGGAAAAATGGTATTCATTTAAAGTAGCCAGTGAAAAATATGGAGCCTGAAAAACTCCACTGATACTGGCAGAGACTGACATTGCTCATCTCACCTTAAGCTAAAAAAAAGCCACAGTAAGAATTTGTAGAAATGACAATTCCAGATCAATTTTTTTCTAGAATATTCTGATGCAAATATGGCCAGGATAACAGGAAGATCTTTTAAATCTAGAACTGAATTTTTATGGCTCTCAGATTGTCATACAATCTGTATTTGGTTATGTGATACCATATGCAAGACATGAGATATAGATCTTGGAATATGGAAAGATTATATGTCCCATTGTGCTGTTTTTCCTCTACCAAGTCCTGCCAAGGATGAAATGTCATTTGAGCTCAAAATTCTGCTCAAGATGTGCCTGGAGTGGTCCACTGAAATGCAGATGAATGGGAAGATGGGAGAATTCCTATATTACCTGGTCTTAACATACTCCAATGCTAGTAGTATAGTTTAAAATTAAATGGAAAGATTTATGGACCAAGGTTACAGTGTGTCCATTAATAGAGTGATTTCACATAGAATTATTATTGTTCCATTAAAAACAACTTGAAATCAAGAGCTTAACAAAGCTTGAGGATCGCTTAGCCTTCTTGATACCACTTTTTGTTGGTTACGCTTTCATCACATCTGCCTGATACATTTCAGCTAAACCAAATATTGCTGGAGCCTAAGAACAGCATTAAGATATTTGATAAGACCATACAGATCCTGAAAGGACATTTACATTTACTGTGATTTTTCAATCCTATAGCCAAAGTAATATATTATACAGTAAAATATATTGTCTTATTACAGTACTCTCATCATGAAGAAACAATGCGTACACAGAAACATTATATTGTCTGTCTCTAAAAGAGGGCTCTTCAACAAACTCAAACACAATTTGGATAAAATAAAGTATTGATGCTAGAGAGTTAACTTGTGCCAAAACTAGTTGCATCCACATATTAAAGGCCATTATGGGTAATTATCTTATAAGAGACATTTGTGCACATAGCATTAAAAACACAATTTGGTTATATGGCTGTTCTTTAACATCACCCTACATTTTAATTTTCACTGGCTAGGCATAAAAAAATTCTCAAGTCTCAAAAGGAGCTGGTACTACTGGGTATTTCCTCAAAAATGTGGCAATCCCTTTATTAAAAAGTATTCAGGAATGATCAGTGGAAATATCTCTTAAGACTATTATTTTTAGCTGAGCATTGTTGTGACTGTTTCCATGGCTAAACCATGAACATGTTTTCCGTACAAGCCCGGTCAGCTAGTGGCCTTAATTAACTTTCAAATGGAGAATGCTGCGGTTTACCACTTATTAAATATCCACCAAACCAAGTTACAGTTTTACCCTTCCACACCTCACTTAGTCAAGACACCTCGAAAAACCCACAATGCTGAATAACTGGCAATTTAAAAATATGTACCACGTGTAATTATCAGACTGAACACACAGGCTATGGGGAAAGTTTACTAAAATCTGGGCAGCTTTTATTTCCAGATTGAATGATATAATTTTTTAAATTGAGGCAATAGGATAAGTCCCTCACAAAGAATATAATAAGCTGTTCTAACTCATTCAAAGGAATTTAACAAACATTAAGTGCTTGCTTTGTGTCCCCGATCTGAAGTAACTTCCAGATTTCTCCTGTCTAGGACTTGCAGGAGAGGGTAAATAGAGTTCAGGGTATGGTAAAGAAGGAAGAGTACCATCTGAGCATTCAAGATTTTTAAGCAGTATGCCCCCTAGAGAAGAAGAAAGAGTATCAAATTAGTCATCAAGTTAATCTACTCTTAATACAACTTACAAGTAGACTAACCAAGCTCATTTCACTAAGCATTTTATTCATGAGGGAGATGATGCACTTTGAGATTCAATTGAGACAGAATTAGTTTTGTGATTAGCTAGGTTGATTGGTTAAGGTATAGTAATAATGATATCATTATTTCTTCTCTTCTCTTTTTCATACAATATTCAGAGACACATTCTCTCTCTCTCTCTCTCTCTCTCTCTCTCTCTCTCTCTCTCTCTCTCTCTCACACACACACACACACACACACCCTCCTTACCCGTATCTGTTTAAATTTGGCTTGTGAATCTTCAGTTAGTGTTTGTGTTTCAACTTGTATATTCCCTTTCCCCCTAAAAAAAGAAATTCATCTCTCCTTGAAATTCCACTGTGTATTAAATGGTCTTGGAATTTAGAAGAAGAAAAAAAAATTCTTTTACAAAGAGAACATGTGAAAAGGCCACGGAAGAGCATAACTGAAAAAATATATAAAAATGCAAATTTTCCTGAACTTCAGCTTTGGATGGACTGAAGCATAAGTGAGAACTTCAACAAAGCAATAGAAAAAGATGACAGCTCAGAGTTTCAGAAATTTAAGACAGCAGCAGGATTAGACACTTTGGGTTGTCTTCGCACACATTTCTTATGGGAGTTAATTCCATTTGACATGCAAGACCAAAGCAAGATTACAGAGGCATAGCCCCATGGCGAGGTGTATGCTGTAGCTAAAAGCTGGGATTTGAATAATTGTGCAGGCTTACTCCAAGAATCAGGCAAGAACAGAATGAATGGATTATTACAAGGAACTTTGTACATTTTTAACTGCTGGACTTAATAAAATACCCTCTATGTGAGAGTAATGTTATAGTCATCTGCACTCACTCTAGCTGAAGTTTGTAGTAGGGTCCATCAAAAATGAGGAAAAACAGAAGCTGTTAAAAAAAAAGAAAGAAAAGAAAAGAATTTTGCAATGAATGACTGGGCTGGGTCATGTCTGTATGATTTACAGAGAAAGAGAAAATGTGGAAAACTTGAGATCAACATATTCAAGCTCCCTAAAAGGTAGAGGGAATTAATTTCTTGTGCAAAGAAGTTGGAGGAAAACGGAGAGTACAGTTCAGGGAAAGTGGGCCACAAAAGGGTGGATTTTTATTTCACCATTTTGGCTCATTAGGGAGGTCATTTGTTACAGAGAAAAATGACTGACCCACACATCATTTATATGTGTGTGTGTGTGTGTGTGTGTGTGTGTGTGTATGTGACCTCTTTCCTTGGAATCTGTGGAAACACATGTCTGTAGAAAGGCAGAAGAGTAACAGTTCTAAAGACTTCTCACTGCTTAATTAACTGTCCAGTGAGAATTATTAAAATTATATAATTCTTATTTAGAACTTATTAAATGAAAGATACAAATGCTGGACAACGCAAGGTTTGAAGAAGCTTTAAGAAAGGAAAGTTGGTCTTAAAATTGCTGAGAATTATGAAAGCTGCCCATTAACAGTAGCCGAATAGACCCTTCATTTTAAAAGTCACTGATTTAGACCTGAACTGATTTGATTTGAATTCTTTCCTTCAAATAGTCTTCATTTCCTCTTTTCATGAGAGCCCACTTCTCATCTTCCTGCAACTCTATCCAGCTGTAGTAGGGGATGAAGAGTAAACTGCTCTGGGTCATGGCAGTGGGGCAGGGCGCCCTCTGCTGGGAACTCAGTCTGAGGTCCAGTTTGGGAAAATTCCCCAGAGCCTGCCCCCAGGAAAGCAAAAGAGAAGCACATTTCCAGTAGTGAAAACCTCTAATAGGAGTGGCATCTCTTTCTTATTACCACTAGTGGAGATTAGAGGAGGGAAATGAGAGGGTGTGAGTGTTTCATTAAACCAGAACTCAAATGCATCTCTCCTCACAAAACATGTCTGTCAATCTTACCCTGCCATATAAAATGGCAACACGAATGATGAACACATTACAAATTTGTAGACTCTAAAATTAAACTCCACCTCATTTATTTAATATTTCAGCAGGGGATGGCTGACATTACAGGCACACAGCTTTCCTGATAAGCTCTGTGGTTTCTTTCTTGAAGAAGGGATTTGTACTCTATGTGGATGCACTTGTTTTTTGTTTTTTTGTTTTTTTTTGAAGCCCTCTTTCTAACTATTGTAGCTAAGAAGGAGGAGGCTTGTTGCAGTGCCCCGCAGAAGAAAGCTGGGAATTGTAGCCCTGAGAGGGAAGCAAATGGATATTTGACAAAGAGCTAGCCATCACCTCTTTATCTTGATACATCGTTCATATCCTCACCACCAAAAATGCGGTTAGGAGACCAGTTGCTCCAGCATCATCTAGGAGCTTATCAGAACGGTAGAAACCCAGGTCCCACCTAGAGCTACTGAATCAGAATCTATATTTTGATAAGATTCCCAGTGATTCATAAGTACATTAAACTTGGAGATGCACCACTGTGGACATTGGAAGAGCTAAATAACAAGCAATCACTAAAACTTTGAGCTTTACAAATTGAAAGAGGCCTAGATACCAACAGTTTCCTTGGATAAGGAAACCAAAGCCAAGAGGAGAACACAACTACTTAAACATCTAAGATGGAAACTTAATATAAACCTAAATGTGGTCTGCTATGAATGCAGGAACACAGCTATCACAGGCTTTTGCAGTTAGCCTCATCACATACAACAAAACCAACAGAATGTGGCACCAGCAACACAGGGATATGGAAGATCATTCTTATGTGGGAGGGACCCTGTCTTCTCTAATCATCTCTCTACTACTGAAATGACTGGTCTAAATTCTTCAGGAATTGATGTAGAAATGAGATTCTGATATTCCTTCTATTCATATAATGATTGATGAAACACATGGGAAAAATAAATTGAATTATGTTATAATCTCCCAGGGAAACATAATTAAGTTGTAAAGCATTCCCATGAAATCCTAAAAAGTTTATATCATCTAAACAGTGACTTCTACTACATGATCAACAATTATATTAATTAAAGATAATTATTTTGATAGAATGGTGTGACTTGGGGACTCCCCTTATTCTTGATCTGATGTATTAATCCAATACTGAAGACTTGGAGCCAGAGCTAGATCTAAAAAGTTATTTTGGGGCCCCCAAAAGCTTTATAACATGTATGATAACTTGTACTAATTTGTAAACCATGACAACTAATTTGATGCTTATTCACACAATCCAATGGGTAATACATGAACTTTCTAAATTCTAGGACATTCAATACATTCTTTATGTATATTCAGGACTCTCAAGCACATTTATGGCATCTCTGGGACAGTGACCTAAAGAATCTGACCCAAAGTTAACAATGCTCAGCAAGTTGGTGCAAACATGAACCCTTCAACATTCACTATCTTTCTTTGCAAACACCTGATTGTGAAGATCAGCTCTAGAACACATGTCTTGCAGTGCACATTTTAAGCACAGGCAAAAACAGAGTTTTCATTGGTGCTCTCTTGGCACGTTCAGAGAACCCCTCAATGGGTGTGTACCTACATAAACACATCAGTGATCATCAGCAGATGGTAAAAAGAGTGAGACAAGGATGTAAATTAGAACTAATGACACAAGAAATCATAGAACAAATACACCAGACTTGGAATATTTTTAAAATAAAGAAATCACTGTATTTTGATAACTTCTCTGAATTTTCTGTTATTCTAGATAACGTGCTAGGTGTTAGGCTACTATAATATTAGATATAAAATCATTACATTTTCACCAGAATTTTCTTAAATTATTGTAAAAGATCTTGCTGACATGATGCTTATGATATGAGAGGTTATAGATTTTTCTCTCAATGAGGTAGAAAGTGTAGTCAGTATATAAGAATCAAGGCTTAGGACCCAATGCCACCTGGTTTGAATCTTGGATCTGCACCTATAGCTTGAACAAGTAACATAAACTCTCTCTAACATAACATAGCCTCAGTTTCTATATCTGTAAAATAGGGATAATAATACATATCTAATGGAGTCACTGTAAAGATTTCATTAATTAATAAGCATGAGACAACTGAAATATGCATGAAATGTACTAAGCACTCACTTTATGAACTATTATCAGTATTGCCCTTGTAATTTACATAGATTGACTTATTTGTGTTCATATTACAATGTTTTAAGGAATAGTCATCTTTAAACTTACTTCTCAGGGTATCCAAAAAATGAGTTTTAGTTTCCATATTAAAATCTACTTTCTTAATAGAATAATTTAGAAAAATAAGGAGATATTCATGGAAACTTGAAAACACAAAAGTTTCTATATTATAATTTAAGACCATAGAGAGAGAGGAAAGAGAGAGAGAGAACAGTAACACTTCACAGCCTAATGCCAGAAGTTGCCCCACAGGGGGTTTGCCATAAGGAAGCTAAATGTGACCCAGTATTCTATGAGAGATCTTACCATTCAGAGCAAAATAACCTGAGAACAAAAATAATGCAGAAAGCAGCCCTGAGGTTCCTTTGTCTTTCCTTGGGTAAATCAATTCTGTTATTATCCACAGCTGGGTATAGAATGGCATACGAACAGCGTGGCTTCAGCCAGCAATACCTCTCAGAGAGTGGGTTGCATGGGTAATATTCCATACTCTGATTTACTTAGCATTGTCAAAAAAGAAAAGAGAGAGACATCTTAGGTGGGAAAATTTATTCTAAGAAACTATTAAGACACTAGAAAGGACAAGAGGGAAAAAAATCAGGGCAAATTCATGTAGAATCAAGTATGCTGGGCTGTCCTATCCTCAGACATAGAACCCAAGGTGGTAGGCAATATTGCTGGGCCTAGTATCTTTCCCTCTGCTCTTTTACAGGTGGATTGTTAACCATATTTCTTATGCATGGGAGAGAAATGGGTCACATATGTGATGCTGCACATCAGAGTGAAATAGAAAACATTTCCCAAAGAAAGTAAGCATACTTGTCAATGAGGCATTATGGAACCATAAAATAGACCAACAAAGATTAAGAGCAAGAAAATGACTTAGTCTTTCTTAAAACTACAATTAGGCAATTGAGTTAATAGGATCTGAGAAGATATAAATGAGCTTTTTGTATTATTATTATTAACAAAAGGAAGAAGGAGGAAAATTTCAGCTTGAACGAAAGAAGGTAAATGATTCTTCCCCAAAGGCAGAACCAAGGTTTCTCAAATGAGCTTCCTCCTAAAAGAGATAGAAGTAAAATATATGAAGCAAGATGACATAATGTACTGTTGCCTAAATGTAGGCAGTGATGGTATCCTATTATGCAAACCAAGCTGTGAGTAATTGAATACCAGATAAAACAAAAATATAGACAAGGCCACTCAGTAACAGATGCATAAAAATGCAGTGTGTGTAACAGTACCGAGCAGGGTACAGCTCTGTAGAACTGATTAATAAGGAGAGCGGTGAACAGAATGGAGTGGATTTGCAGAAATTAGGATGTAGCAAGCTTTGTCCAGAAGACTGTATAAAGTTCTTATTGGCCTTGAATCTGAAATAAGGTTAAAAACCTACCTCCCATCATTGAAGACTCCCTCTGATATTTTGATATATCCTAGTCAAACAACTTATTTTTCCCCATAAGCCATTTAAAAATTAAATTTACAATAATCTTTGTATTCTCTTATGCAAATCATTCTGCATGGTATCTCTCCATTTGGATGGGGGTAGGGTGAGGGAACACATGGTACTATGTGTTTGATGTTATAGCATGACAGAGACAGACCTAAAAAAAATTATATATATATAATTACATATATATATATATATGTATGTATAATAACTAAAGCAATTTCATCCACAACAAATGAGCTCTGGGAAAACAAAGAGCTTGACAAAGCCGAAAGATCAGGTTCCAAGATGAACAAGAGTCAGAAACGTGAGATTGCCACGTGGGTATCAAGAACTTAGACATTTATATTCCCATACTCTTAAGAACTCCTCACCCGAGTTTGTTCCATTGCGAAGGGCACTGTCGCTTCCTTCAGGTTTCAAATAACAGAAGATAATTTTGTAAAGAAATAATGAAAAAACAATCCAACCTGAAAGTGCTCAGGAATCTCAAGCCAAAGATAATGTTTAAGAAACACGGAAGTGAGGACAACAACTGACAATTGCTGTGGCTTGGGCAGGCAGAAAGCACCTCTTTCTGTGGGCTAATCTCAGATGCTCACCGGATAAGACTAGAGACCATCATTAAAGATCATTAAAGTGGTGATTAAGTGCCACTTTTGAGAGCTACTCAGCCAAGGAGCGGTGGTCCCTGCCTTTGTTTTAATCGGAGTTCTGAAGCCATTTCTGTGAGCAGTGCTCTAATTTGTTCTGTGGAGACTCTGAAGATGTTGATATCAAGCGAGGTGTTTGTGTCTCTAGTGATGAACAGGAAGGGAAAAAAATAGTGCTTAGACCTTTTCCAAGGTAGACATCTATGCCAGGGATTCAGAAGCAGAAGGCACAAGGGCAGAAAGAATCCAAAGGGCTCCTGCAGCTGTGTTCATAGATCACTCCGACTGGGCGCTCCTGGGAGCAGATGATGACTAATTAGGCGAGCAAGGCAGAAATATAAATAAATAGAGGAGCGGGTATTTTTAGGAATGCAAATACAACTCAAAACCAGGGATCCTTGGCCAACATCAGTTCTCAAACCTCTCACTTGTTGCAAGAGGTGAGAACGGAAGTCTCTATTCATTAGTCAATCTGGACGGACCAAGAAGCGGAGGGAGCTGCAGTGGCTGCAGTGCGGCCAAGCGCGCATTCCTCAGGGAGCCGCGGGCCCATCTGCTTCTTTTTTCATTTTGACTTCCTTGGTGACCTTTTCCCTGTGGTTTTTAGGAAAATTAAAAAGAAGAAGAAGAAGAAAAAAAATACATATAGATACTCACATATTTACTCACATGTTGATTATATTCTTTTCTATTAATGGAAATAAAGACAAAAGAAGAAAAGCCTGATTTGCAATTCAGTTTTCCAGTCTCGGTTCTGGCTCACCAATGAATCTTCTTATATACAAAGCTGACTGGAGGGAGGGGTGGGATTGAATAACAAATGTATGTGATACAATCACATCATTTACAATCACATAATGGACCATATCCCAATTTTCAAAAGGCATAAAGTATCCTCATTAATACGATAAGTGCAGCAGTCAAATCAGCACCGTGATTTTAACAGGGTTTTTGACTGTACATGAATTAGAATGTAAAATGCATACAGAATTTTTAATGGGAAGGCTTTAACATTCACTGAATGTATTTCTTACTGTCATTTGCATCACATTAAAGTGAAATTCTACATAAAAGGATAAAGAGAATATGTCCTAAATTACAGTTTTTCCATAGTTGTCATGTCCACACATAGAAAAACCTGATTCATAAGCTTGAACATGATCCTAAATCTGAAAAAGCTCCACCAATTCCCTATTTGTTTGTGGGTTTTATGTAGCTGTCAGGACTAGGTAGAGCTCAGTAAGGTCGGACTGTCAGGACAAAGCTAATAAAGATGGGGGGGGAGGTGTGCAGTGAGGGGGTGGTCAAGGCTGGAGAGAACTGTATTCACTGTCTCTTACTTTCGTATGTTATTACACTGTGAGGGCATTTTTCATTCCATACCAGATTACTAAAAAGTCACTCATGTTTCTTAGAAGTATGTTGTTGATCCTTCAGGAAGTTCTAACTTCAATTTAGTACACATCTGTAAAGTTTATGGACCTAGATGGAATGTTGTGTAAGTTCAATTCTGCATATTCCACCTTGAAAGAGTATGTATGCATTGCCATGTACACGGGATATATAGTAAATGCTTTCTTCCTATCAGACCTGTGCATATTTACCTGCCTATTAAAATATGATATATATTACAAAAGTTAATCTCAGAGAAATGGCACTTGGGAAACTATACTTGGCCATTTCTATACACTGAGGCAAAAAAGCAACCTGTCATTTCTCATTACCCTCACACCACACACAGAGAAGTCAGTGAAGGTACATAGCAGTTGACAGAATCTTGAGAATCTGAGAGTGTTTTGCATCCTTGAAGGGGCCAAGGTGTCTCCAGCTAAGCTAATACCATAGATTGGTAATGGTGAATACATGACTACCTGTCCACTGACTAGCATGACTAGTTTATGTGTGGGAATTTGTACTCGAAATTATTTAGCTCTGTTATCATTGTAGAGTCTAAATAAAGAATATGCTACCATTCCCTCAATAGAAAGACATGCATGGAAATTGGGGTAAAATAGTTCAGATTCACAACAAATCCTTCAAGTACATGGGCCCACATGAAATAAATGGCTTTCAAAATGACTAGCCTATCCATTCTAATCATTTTATCTTTAATAATTTGTTTAATCGCATTATCTTTAATAAAGATCAAAGACTGTATAGTGTTTGGCACTGATAGCTACATGCTATTGTCAGTTCTGGTTCATTTCCCTTGAATACACGTAGACTGTATATATCTTATACCATTGTTAGGAAAATGCACCAATTTCCTTTCATATTTAGAAACAGTTTTAAAAACATCTGTAATGGCCACAGATTTACCCTAGGCCCTTTTTTTCTCTTTTTCTTTCTCTTTCCCTCCCTTCCTTCCTTCCTTCCTTCCTTCCTTCCTTCCTTCCTTCCTTCCTTCCTTCCTTCCTTTCTTCCTCCCTTTCTTCTTTCCGCCCCCTCTTTCTCTCTCTCCTTTCTTTCTCCTTGTCCCCTCTCTCTCCCTCCTTCTCTCCTTCCCTCCCTCCCTCTCTCACTTCTTTCCTTCATATTTTTTATATTAACATAGGGATTAGAATTTGAGCTCCTCCCAAAAGATATATATAGGTATTTGGTCCATTTTCAGCAATGATAAAATTGTTCTCCTTAATATCTAAAATACTTCAAATGGCAAGAATGCTATAGAGAGAAGCCATGTATATATTTATGAATCTTAAAATTAGCAGAAATTTCCTGAAAATACTATACTCAATGTAATGCTTTCTGTCCTAGAGTGAATGCATATCACCACTGCAGACTTCACAATGTCCTTTAGTGAGCAGTTCAGCTTTTGGAAATCTGTCCTAGCTGTGCACTGGCTGGGATATTGTTAATGAACCCTTTATTCTCTATAAGGAACAGTTTACTCATTTATAACAGGAAATAATAATATTAAGATTGCTGACCTTATGATTATGAAATAGGATAATACACATTAACTATCTAGAGTAATTCCTGACACAAGGGAAACAGTTTATGTAAGTCTGATCCACCACACAAAAGGTTTTACTTTGTTTTACCCCAAAGCTAAGAGTGTTTACACATTTTTAAAGAATAAAATTAGATGTTATGAAACCTTACTTCAACCCTTGGGTTTCCATCCATGATGACTATATAAATTCAGATAATTGAACCACTTATTTTCCTCCAATAAAATTAGAATAAATATCTTCAACTTCCCTTCTATTCTCTACGGACTCCCTAGAGATGTTACTAAAATTCAGAAATTAAGAGCACTATATTAGAGCAAAGAGAGACTATGTTCCTTCCTTTATTATCTGATTTTGTTTAACAAAAATGTATATATTTAAAGTATACAGAATAATGATTGAATATACATATATATGGTGAATTGATGACCACGGTCAAGCTAAGTAACATTTCTCCTCCTCACATAGTTATTATTTGTGTATGTGTATGATTAGGGCACCTAAAATCTACTGTCTTAGCATATTTTCAATATTTAATAACTTATTTTAATTACAGTCATCATGCTATATGTTAGACACTCTGTCCTTTATTGCTTATCAGGAATTAGAAAATAAAATTTAATTTAAAATATTCTACCACACCCTTTATAAAAATAATTTCAAGAGGAACATTGATACAAGTTGATCACTGGAGCTGGTAGTTCTCTGACTTAAAAAGAAAGTGTGTAAGGTTTTCTAGTTCTAACTGGCTTCCTCCCTCACTTTTAGCATATTACAAATACATTTTTACCTAATTTATACAGAGAATGAATGTATTCTTTCTGTGATAATATGCCTGTGTAAATAGTAGCAAAGTGGATTAATACTTTCTCAGACTCCACATTTGTTGCATAATACCAGGTATGTCTAAGGCACTGCCTTCTACTTACAGATAAAACCAGTAATCTATCTCACTGGAATCAAATTTATGCCTCTATCTTTTCCTTCCTTTCAAATGCATGCTGTTTGTTTTACATAGCCTTATTACCCACGCTTCATTATTTTCACATTTTCTGCTTATAAGAATGGTTCTAGTATTTTATAGTATTATGAATGTGTTAAACTTATTGGTGGATAATTTTTAGAATTGCTTGAACTTTTTACATTACATTCTGTTTTCTTTCCTCCTGCTAGCCCCTATATAGTTGTAATACTAGTCATCAGTAAATATACAAATCAGATGCATTACAACTTCAAAGATTTTGTGTCTCAAAATATGTTTGATTCCATTTAAATCATTGGGGCATGATAGCCCAACTTATAGTACTCCTCATTATTATTTTATCGCTTGTTTATTGGAAATAAATTGCTAATTTGTAATATTTCTATCTAAATCTACTAAATAAGATGTCATTAATATTCCTTTTACTTTTCTTTGAGGCTCTGTCTACAAAAAAAATTGGGGCAGGGAGACTGATCTAAATCAGCTATGCAACTAATTTAACTAAATTTGGATTTGTATTTAATTATTCAAGATAAAATTTTTCTTGATAAAGTTTATTTACATAAGTAGACAAAATCATAGGTTTAATCCTGGAAGAAATGAGGACTTAGAGATTTCTATTAAATTATTTTAAAAAGTAACAAAAACTATAAACTCATTTTTTTCACATATACCTTTATTTTAATTTCATTCTTTATATAACATATTTGTATAGTAATGAATCATTTCTGTCTTCATTGGGCCTCATCTACTCTGAAAACTTTTATTTTTCTGACTATGCTTCTTAAAAATCTTCTGAACATGCTCTAAAAAAAGACTCTATAAATGTATGTATCCATCTTTCTTTTCCAAATTGTTTTATTCTCTCAATCTACCAATCTATTCCTCTTGATCAATTTCCCTTTGTTTACTCTAATGCCTCAGTTGCACTTTGAGAAACTATTCTTCAACAGAAGACCTTTTATCTTATACATTATGATTGCATTGTGATTGTCTTTATTCTTTTACACATATGGTCTAGTATCCTCCTCTGTCCTTTGATTTTTGACAGACTATGCATTATGATAGTAATTGGGGCCATCTATGATATGTCCATCTAAGACCAGGAAGCTAATACACCCAGGGATATCCTCTGAAGACTTATTAAGAAAGGTAGATTGTGGCTCACCTCTTGCCAGAAGACTGGACACAGAATTTCCCTTCACTCAGTGCATTTCAGAGGTACTTTGGGATGCCCTGAGGAGTAGGAAGCAGGGAGTCAGGCTACACACACTGCATTCATACAACCCTTTTATTTCAAACAGCTCACATAATGTTTGCAGATGCTTTGATCAGAAAGAATTTACAGAATTCTTTGCAGATTTCACATTCTCTCCAAGTCCCACACCCTGTTCTACAGATGTGGAATTTGCCCAAAAGTATCAAAGTACTGAAGAATGGAACTTAAGCAAAACTTCAAGTATTCCTATTGCTCCACAACTTCTGTATTTCTAGTCTGTGATGAAACCCTGCAGCAATAAACTTCTACAGATTGCTTCTTCTGTCAATCAGTCCCCACTTCTGAATATAAAAAAGGCCAGGGAAGTTTGTCATCTTTTGAATTCTCAGCTTTTCAGATCATGAAACTGTCCTCCTTAATGTAAGTAGATTTGTGGTTTACTCAATTTGATATCCGACAATCTATTTCATAATTAAGGTATGCCATGATATAATACATTGAATGTATTTATGTGAAAATGTGGTGTTTTCTTTCTTACCCTCTCACAAGAAGAAATACAGATGAGAACTGTTGTTGTTACTTATTTTTATTCCTGCAAAGAATTTCTCGACTAGTCAAGTTGAAGTGTATATGTCCTCAGAAAATTGCTGCATATTCCCTTCTTCATCCCAATTACTCTTTTATTCCAGACACCAGTGTATTAACTCTGACACATTGATGTTCTCCTTGTGAGAATTAGCCTATCACATTCATTTACATCTACTTAATTGCTGCTGCTATTGTTTAGTCCGTTAACCTCCAGCTAGGGTGCAATTCACGTGAACTCTGGGGAAGCACAACCATTCGATTAGTTCTGCAAAACAGATTAAAATCTTCTGGCTAATTGAGGACTGTCCATACTACTGCCTTCCTTCCAGCTCTAGGTTGAGCAAATGTCATGTATTCAAGGGAGGCTTCTTAGTTGGAATACAGAAGGCCTGACTGAACCCAGTCTGCATAGAGGACACTGTGCTGGGCACTATGCCAGCAATGATTACCAGTCTGGTCTCTGCCTGCAACCTGCAACTAGTCTTTGATTGGCAATTTTGCCTTCTTCCTTTTCAGAAAGAGCACATGCATGCTGGAGAAGCTCCAAGTTGATATGTAGTTAAATCTGTATCCCAAATTGGTAGAAATTTCATTTTGAAATACAAGCACTAAAAAATATTCTTATGAAACTGTGTATCTAGTTTTGAGGGAGATGAGAATTGAGAATATGGTAGTCTCACTTGATCCAAGTATAATATCATGTTTGACATAGCTAATTTATTTAGAAGTTATCATTGATGTGGTTTTGGCAACTATGTTTTTGCATGGTTGCTGGCAATGAGGTCCCAAAGCTTTTCTTGGCAACACGTCATCACCATGTATACGTTAAGCTGTTTTAAGAAATTTAATTATGTTTTTTCTAAAGAAGATGGGAAGCTTCCATATCCACTCCAGGAATTCTAAGAAATCTCAGTAGGTCAGATTTCTTCATTTAATCTGAAATGCCTATGCCAATGTGGTTCCAGTCAACCTCTCCAGAACATTTTCTGAATGAATCCTAAAATGTAGCTACTAAAAACTGATAACCCTTCCTCAAATGCATTATATATTTTTATGGCCTGGTGTCTTTATGTCACTGTTCTTACTACCTGGAGTTTGTTATAGGAATTATGGACACATATAGGAAGAAGTGCTTATGTTGATTGAGGAGTGAGCATAAGAAATGATCCAAAGACAGACCAGATGCTTTATATCAATTACATCCCTTAATCATCCCAATGGACATGTGGGACTGGTCCTCTTATACCTGTTACTGAGGCTCTGAAAGGTTGAGTGATCTATGTGAGGTGACATAGTAAATAACAAAACATTGACTTGAAACCCAGTTCTCTATGACTCCAAATCTATTTCTTTCCTATTACATCGGGGTCGGGGGTCATATTCCCTAAAAGAGAGAAATTTTGAGCTGCAACTTGAAAAATGTAGAAAATAAGGAAGTCAACATTTCTGGTGAGGAACTCCCCCTGTCTTACCAGAAGTAGGTAGTGGATATAACATCAAAGGTAACAAGAACACATAGAGATTGATAAAGAATGAGGGAAATGTGAGAGAAGTAAGGCCACATGATGTCTTTGAGGAGCAAATCAAAACTGCTACTCATGTACCAGCTGGAGAATTTCAGACAGCTTGTCAAGAGGATGAGAAAGACACTAAGGCTGACTGGGGATCCAGGGACCTAGGACTTAAAGATCATATTGCTGATTTATCTTCCAAAGATGCTAAAAAAGAAAGTGTTTTATTCCATTGTCTGTGAAGGCTGCAGAAGTAGTAATTACACAGAAGATCATAAAGTAGACACCTCAGGACAAAGTAATTTGGTTAATTCATCAGTGTTTTGTCCTTCTGACTCTGTTTTATCATTCCATTATACATAAAGGAGATAAGCAAGAGAGAAAGAAAAATCTATTTGGAATAAAATCACAAAGAATTACCCTTAACATTTGAAAGGTCTGGAAAAAGGATACAAAGGGAAGCCCAAATAGTACATGTCAAAATATCTTAACATTACATATCAAGCTAGAAAATTATTAAATAAAACATTCTACTACCTTATCTTTATTAATATACTGTTATAACAACCAAGAAGTCCAGGTGTTAATTTACAATTTCTGGGCTCTTTGGGAGTTCTATGTAAGAAGTGGCAAAAGAGGGAAAATCTTACCCCAGTCCCTGACCAACTTCCTGTTCCCTTCTCTACACTCGGGGTGTAGACACATCTCCCTACATTTTCATCCTCAGCATTCAGCTCTCAGGTGTGCAGTGGCCCTCGGTAAGGTCCACCCTAAAGAGAAGACACCAAAAGAAGAGGCCTGAACAAACCTTAGAAGTGGGTATGCAAACATTAGGCAGGAATTTGGGAGACTAGTAAATCTAGAGCATGGCTTAGATGGGGCATGTGCTCAGGATCTGGTTAGGAAAGTCTCTTGGTAGTATGCACACTAGACCCCTTCAGGAAGACCGAAAAGGGCCTGAGAAGAAACAAAATAGGCCAAGCAAAACACAGGACTCAAGGCAGTGGCAACTCTTGCCTGGGTCTAAAAACAGTATTGCACATACTAGTATAAAAATGTCTTCCTACAATCCATATATCCTGTTTTGGCACCTAAGTTCCTCTTCAGTGCTTCACTAGTCCCATAGCATTGCACATTTATACCAGAGCACATGGCAGTCCTGCATTAGGCAAAGGCGGGTTTTCACTAAGAGTCTTTAAAAAGTAGTTTCAGTTTTTAAAGCTAATCTTTTAAATTTTCTAGCAGCTAAAGATCTTTCAAACTCTCATGCAGGCTACATTTTCAACCTGCCAGCTCGTATATGAAGATTTAAGCTGCTATTAAATTAAAAAAAAATTTTTGAGGCTCTGTTTAAGTTCTCATTGCCAACACACGCACACACACACGCTCATGTGCATACACGCAGAGTTTAACTAGTTATTCAATACTGTCCTAATTAAAAGTAGAATTCACCAGCAAATTGAACCTAAAAAGCTAGTTCTCTGTTTTAGTCTACTCATCTGGCAATAGAGCTTGCTCAATCAGAAAACTCTCACTCAGTTCAAAATGGAGAGTTTCCTTCTGCAAACTCACCATAGCTCCACATCACATATACGCTCCTTTCGCCTTAGTGGACAGAATAAGTTTCCTGGAGAGGACCATTTTTGTTGACTGAACTTTAAGTTCTTTTTCCAGATCCCTAACTGAATTTCTCAAAGCTTTTGTGTGTAAAGTTTCCATTATGTGAATTCTCTAGTGATGGGATTTGGAAAAGGGAGTGAAATGCAGAGATTTTATTCAGAATGTATGAGGAAACACCTTTATTACTAAGTATTTCATACAATGGTATTACCGCTATTTACCATGTTCCTTTTATCCAAGGGTTTGACACAATTTCTTACTTTTTCCAGAGCTGTTCCTAACATTATATCAATAATAATCAGTAGCATTTATTGAGAGCCTCTCATTGTGCTTGGTATTTTTCATGGGTTCTTTTCTAACCTTGTGAAATGGTTATGTTTATTATTATGTTTATCATTTTTGTTTCTGTCATTGTTATTACTGACATTATTGTAAAGATGAAAACATTGAGGTTTGGAGAGGTTTAGTAACTTGTCCAAAGTCACAGAGCTACTAAGCTGCAGAATCCTGAGTCAAAACCAGAAAAATTTAGACATGATGATAGACTCCAGAAACCTTCTACTTCATGATGCAAATGCTCAACTGCATTTGTAAAGCAAATTTCTAAGAGACACAAAAAGGAGGCAAATATTCTTCTGCCTCTTAAAGTCCTTAACTTGAAAAGAATTTGAAGGAGACAGTACCAAGGTGAGGTAACTTGGACCATACTTTCCCTCCCACCTAAACAACTAAAAATAAAGTAAACATTATAATAATTTCCAAAGTCCAAGACATTAGACATTAAGCAATTAAAGCGAGTAATATATCAGAGATGGGAAACAAGCGAGATGAGCCCTAAGATTGCCTCATATTGCTCCCTTAAGAGAGTTCTTGGGATTTCATACAGATGGAAAATCATTCTGCTTCCAGGTATTTACTGGAGAAAACTAAACGTGTATGTCCAAAGACTTGCACATAATGTTTATAGTAAGAGCTATATTTGTAAAAGCTAAAAACTGGAAACAAAAAGTGGATAAATGAAATGTAGTATATCTATACAATGGAATAGTACTCATTAATGAAAAGGAATGGTTCTCAATATATATGCAACAGATAAATCTCAGAACAATTATCCTGAGTAAAATAAACTAGGCAGAAAGAACATACTATACTGTATGGTTTTGATTTGTATAAAATTCTAGAGAATGCAAATGAGTCTAAACTGATAGAAAGTAGATCAGTGGTTGCCCAAGTGCAAGAAAAAAGGATTACAAAGGGATACAAAGAAACTTGAGGGTGATAGAAATGTTCATTATCTTGCCTACAGTGATGGTTTTATAGTAATATATATATATATATATATATATATATATATATATATATATATATATATATATATATATAGAGAGAGAGAGAGAGAGAGAGAGAGAGAGAGAGAGAGATAGATAGATATAGATATAGATATAGACATAATCTATAGATATCAAAATTTACACTTTATACATGTGCAGTTTATGGTATGTCAAGTATGCCTCAATAAAGTTGTTTAAAAAAAACTAGCACAGTTAAAAAAAATGAGATTAAATTATTTTTTATCTTGTTTGTATATTTGTTTTGGTTTCTTATTGGAGAATACAAGCTTCATCAGAGCAGAAATACAATTTATGTTGCTCATTTTGGATCACTAGTGCCTAAAACTAGGTGGAGTAACAAATTACTCCAAAATGTAGTGGCATAAAATGGCCATATGTCATGCTCATGGGTTCTGTAAATCAGAAATTAAGACAGACTAAGGATGGCTTCTCTCTGCTCTATGATGATTGCAATCCCAACAAAATTACTAGGGACTGAAAACATTGTGGCTCCCTTGAATCACTACATATTCTTTTCATGTGGTCTCTTCAGCATGGAGGCTCTAGGACAACCAGACTCCTTACATGTTAGTTCTGGGCTCTTGAGGTCTATCTCCCAAGAGAGAAATCCAGGAAGAAACTGTATCATCATTTTGTGGCTTAGCTCCAGGAGTCACAAGTGTCACTTCCATCGCATTATTTTTAGTTGAAACAGTTAAAAGATTCACCCAGGTTTAAGGTGAGAGAACACAGACCCCCATCTCTCTGTGGAGAATTCTCAACATACTTGTCAACATTTTAAGAAAAGCATGTGGGTTAAAATATATATATTTCAATTGGTTCGGCCACCTTATAACAAATCAGTCTGGTACGCAGTGTTTATGTCACATAAATAAATACATAAACAAAGTCAGTCATTTAAACTTTGCAGTCTTACATAAAATTTAATTTGGGCATTCCACAGGCAGTTAGAATGTATCTTTTTATACGATGTAAATTCAAAGGAGAATGGTATAACCTACACCTTGAATGAAAAAAAAAAGCTTATATTTTCAATATGATAAATATATGAGAAAAGATAAAGAGAAAAATGTGGATGCTGAAGTCTTGAGAAAGGTACTTAATGCTGTCCAGGTTTCAAGAAGGTAGAGACTGCCACCAGCTGAAGAAATCCACAAATGCCGCCTGGCACGTGTGCTGCCAGAAATAGGACTTCAAAGTTCAGTAAGTTGTCTATAGAAGATGCTAGGGTGACAGGCATAGAAAGTAAGGAAATAAGCAGAAAAGTTTGATTCAAGGAATTGTTCCAACCTAACACATTCTCTGAAACTCCTAGAACCCCTTTATCACGACTCTACCCACTTCTAAGATGTTCCACTATATTAAACGCCCTCCCCCAAGAAATTTTGATGATCAGTCAGATTTGGAACCAATGAGCGAGCAGGTTTACATAGACAGGAGAAAAGATCGCTATAAAAAAATAAGGTTGGGACCAAATCATGGAGACTTGGAATATGTGTCAGTTGAAATAGAGACTGATGATTATTTCACCTATGTTCATTAATTTACTATAGCGCCACATTTTCCATTTAAATCCTGCATAGTGGTGACAAACCAAATCATGAATCAGTAAATGATAAATGATAAATAATAGCAGCATGATTACTTGATGATACATAGATAAGTCTGTAATGTAGCTTTAAATTATAATGTTTCAAACATGGAATTTTAGGCCATAAAAAAGCTTAGCAGTCTTTAAAGCCATTTATCTAAGGTCACAGACCTATTTATTTCTTCCCTAAAAGTATGTATGACATTACTGATAGAGACCCTCATATTCTATGTGGAGGAGGCTGAAAAAGCTGGTTTCACAGGGATAGTTTTATTGGAGAAATATTTTGTGATGTGGGATGAAAGGTCCCTTATACATATAAGGTGCTATACCTATCATATTGCTGTCATATTATGTATAAAGCAAAGGCTCTTTGTATCACTTTTATGCACTGGTAGATTTTGGCTGTTCTGTGGTTTCCTTTGGTACATGATTTAATGTGTTAACTAATCCTGAAGAAAAAATCCACAGTAAATAAGCAAATTAACATTTGTCCAGCAATACAGTTCTATATGAAATCTACGTTCATTTGCAGAAAATGACAGCTTTATGAGAAGTACAATCATTGGTTGCCAGTTTTGATGAGCTAACTCTGTTCTTTCCCAAATTTTCTAATTAAGATTATAGGTAATATTTCTCCTCTTCTCTCTCTCTCTCTCTCTCTCTCTCTCTCTCTCTCTCTCTCTCTCTCTCTCTCTCTCTCTCTCTCGTATTTGTGCATCTCTTTTGATAATGAATACGCCAACGGAAACCAGAGTTAAGTCCAGGCCTCAGAACTAGGAACATTTCCATCAAAGATGGTTTGTTAATAATAAAGTAAGAAGGGAAAAAAGCTATTTGCTTCTTTTGTGGCTCTGACCCTCCCTTGGTCCTGCCAGGCCTGCCTGAGCATCAGCAGAGTTCAGTGGTAATTAAAGCAACAGTGTTGTGAAAAAAGTGTGAATTACTTTTACTGGAAGACTTGGATGTTGCTAGTGACTGACAAAGCACAGCGGGAGGCTCCGCTGGATATTAAAGAGTGACGGTAGTTCCTGTGTTGTAAGGTGGCTTTTCAGCACAATACAAAATTGTGACTTTTCACAAGTTGATATCTCTGGAACCATTCGAGTTATCAGCTTAAAGTTTAGATTTTTTTTTCCTTTGGCAAGGTTATGGAGCAAAACTATGTCATATTTCATGAAATGTGGTATGGTCGTTGTAATTATGGAGAGCTAAAGTATATTTTCTTTCTTTTTTCTCTTAGATTTTTGACTCTATTATGAAATTATTTCAGCCTTGAAGATGTTAAAAATAGTGAGGAAAAAGCTATAAAGGATCATATGTTCAACACTTTCTTGGCAAGTTATTTCAATGTCAACTATCTAGGGTTTTTGTTTCTGTCATTTTTTAAAAAGAAAAAAAGTACAGACCAGCATTCTGTTAACAATGCCAAAGAATACCAACTCTGCAGTTTCAACATGGGGTATATCCATGTGGATGGTAAAGTCATTCTACCAGACCCAACCAAGACAAGCTCAGATCTTACTCTTTATCACTGCAAATCTTGTTAAGCCAACTTCCACATAAGTATAATACAATGTTGATTCTGCTCTTTATCCAGTGAAAAAAAATTATATCTTTAGCCAAATCCAATAAATTATCTTCTGCAGACGTGAAGCAGCAGAATAAAATAGCTCAATAGGCTATCAATCACTTTTCATTATATAAACTAAGAGACCTTATTGGTATTCCTGAAATCAGGTTCCTAGAGTACATGTGAAATTCTACGTAATGGCATCACCAACAGACTGGGGCAGCCTGCCTGGGGACAAGATAGGATAAAATGCAACTGAAAGGCAATGGGAAATATGTATGTAATGGGAGCCTATATTACTAATATATTTCTGATTTAATAAGAAAAACGTACTGGGTAATATGCATATGCTTTTTATTGTTTATCATTTTCCTCCTTAAGAAAATAGAGTGAGTTGATAAGTGAAATTTCTGCTCTTGGTGTATTTTTAGTAACCCTGGCCACACGTGACAGCAGTGGACATTTTGTGGATCATGACACAGCAGAGAAGGAAGCAGTATAGTATGGTGAATAATGGCTTAGACATTGGAGTCCTGATGTCCTCACTTACACACTGTGGGACATTAATTTTCTCATGTTTTAAGAGGGTGTGATAACTTTGAAGACTAAGCAAATTAAAACAAAAAAAATATTTAGTAAAATGCCATAGATATGGCATATAGAAGCAATTGATAAAACTTTTACTATCATCATCATCATCATCAAACTCAGTGCTATTATGAAGCAAGGTGAGTATGGGAATTCCCATTGCTTTTAGATATACTGATATTGTTCGATTAGCTAAGCAGTGTGGTCATATTTTTAAAGGAATGCAAGATTACAAAATGGCATTTAGGGGATGAAGCTGTGACATGCCAAACAATGGACTGTTTAAATAGACAATAATGATATAAACAGAATGACCAGGGTGCTCTAAATGACATTCTTTCACCTCACTAGTGCAAAGTTTAATTAGTATGTAAATAGCATCCTCATTTACAATTGACATAATGCCATAGTTTTTCATGCCAAGCTGTCAAGGCCTATGAAACTGCAAAATTCCTGACACTAAACATTTGTTGTAAACTGATCCTTCCAAAAGTAACATAACTGAAGCTGAAAAGGTGGGAAAGGTGATAATTGCTTTTTTAAAAAAGCCATATCATTCTTTCTTTCAGAGGAAAGGGTACACACTGCTTTTGGGGAGAGATACACCCTATTATATTGAGCTGAGGGTAAACTCTGTAAAGGAAAAAAACAAAACACATGAACCACCAACCCCAGAGTGATGAAAAGCAAAACGGGTAAAGAAAAAAATACCCTCAATTGACACAGCTATTTTCATCACATCAAATCAGCCATCTGTTCTTGACATAGTTTATTATCATTAGGAAGATTTTCTCAATTCAGACATGGTGATGAGGAAAGATGAAGAATTAACTAGATAAATAGCCAATTTGGAAAATTCAGGCTGAGACCCTTTTCCTCAATTTCCATTCCCTCTTTTCTCCCTGTTCCATCATCATACTCCAATTATTCCAAGAAAAGCTACAATGACATGATTAGATATGTTTATGGTGTTGTTTTTTTCCCCCACTTGCATAAGCATAACAAACTAACAACACTAGGTATTGAATGACACAAAGGTGATCGACATTGTGCAAAAAAAAAAATTTTTTTCCATTGTTAAAAATGACTGTGTGAACTTAGAATGACAGGTGGCTACTGTTAAGGGTGAGAGAATTAAATACTCTGAATTGAAGTATAAAATTGCTGATGTTTTCCTCCTGGAATTTATTCATTAGAAATCCATCAATTTACCTTGGGATAAGAATATTTAGAGAAGAATATTTTCTTTGAAATCATCATGAAGTAATTCCAACAGCTCTGTGTGGGATAATCTGGAAAGAATAAGTAAATGCTGGAAACTAATAATAAAAAGAAAATATTTAAGTCGTATGTTTAATATTGACTTCATAAAAAAGTTAGAAATTCACCAAAGTTAAGCTCATAAATTGAGGGAAAAATAGCTCAAAAAATGCTTGACAAATATCAACACAACTGCTTTAAAAAAAAAAATTAGTCAAGCTGGTTATATTATCTACATAATGTCAAAAAAAAGAAAAACCAAAAAACCCAAGTCTGTCTGATTCTTTCCCAAATAGTTCACAACATCATGATGTTAGATTTTTTAAGGATCTAACCCACAGATTTTAGGTTATAATTAAAATCGTATCTTTTTTTACTGAAAATTTAAAAATGTTAAGGGCCGTAACTAACTATTGAAATTAAACCATGCAAACTCCTTCACAAAGCTACTTCCATCCTTACACACCTAGGTTATTTTGTGTGGATATATCTCTTTTTTCTTATCCTTTACACCTCAATATCTGACTTGTTACTAATTTCCAAAGAATGTTATAGCTCTTCATTCTTCATAATCTATCGGAGTCATCACTGTTTGTAAACTTACCTTTATTAACTCATTCTTTTCTTGATTTTGTCTATGCCATACAATCTTGATTGTTCTTATAACTTTTAGATTGCTCTTGTTTTTCTCTATTCCTCAGAGCTAAATGTGAATATAATCACTTCAACATAGCATTCATCAACAAATGTCAGTTAAGAACCTTCTGTAAGCCATATGCTGTGCAAGGGGCTGAGGATACAGTCATGAGCCAAACAGACATGGCTCTTACCCTCATGGAGCTTAAGTTTCTAGACTAGAGGTCAGCAACCTTAAAGCCCTCAGGCCAAATCTAGCCAGTCACCCGTTTTGTAATAGATTTTTAGCAGAACACTGCCAGACCAATCCATTTACATATTGTCTATGGCTGCTTTTATTCTATGATTACATAGTTAAGTAGTTACAACAGAGACCTTTAGCCCACAAACCTTAAAATATTTACTCTCTTGCCCTTTATAGTAAAAGCTGGCTGAACCGTGGTAGACTCTAAATCCATCTTCAACCATTCCAGCTCTGCATTCTTTTTCTTAGAGAGAGGATTTTTGGTCTCTTATGGTTTTAATTTTTTTTTCTACAGAAAAGACTCCATAACCTCTGCCTACAGTCGTGCCCTCTCTTTTGAACTTCAGGCACATGTTTCTAACTGTCTGCTTAGCATCTCCACTCACCCTCCCAGTAAACAAACCACCATTATTTCAGGATAGCCAAGACTGACTTCATCTTTTCCCTAAAGCCAACTTTTTACTACCATCAACTTCCCAAATCATTAAGACTCTCACTTTCTTTCAACATCCAAGTAATAAAAAATAAAAAAAAAACTTATATAGTCTTAATATTTATCAATTAATTTTGTTCCTATTGCCACCACCTAGGCCTAGAACCCAAAACCTTAGAATAACATAATCATTAAATAATCTGCCTGGAGTCAGTCTCTTATGTCTCCACTGTACTGTCAGTCAGCTCCCTTAATACATCATCACAATCCTAGGTAGCTTTGTGTTGCTAAAAGCAGGAATTGTCAACCTGTGGCAGAGGCTTTCCCTTGTAGAGATGCTGCAAAATGACCTCAAGGGGCCCACATACATCCTAAACACACTAAGAATTGTCTGATGCTGAGTCTCCCAAGTAGATGCATCACTATCTCTATTTTTAAATATGCATAGATTTTCTTCTGATAATTACATACAAATTTGTCTATTAAAGTTACCAATTTTATCCTAACTTTCTCTCATTATTTATTTTCCAAAGAAGCAAGGGATTCTAAAGGTGCAACTACTTTTTTTTTTTTTGTATCAAAAAGGTCCTCACTGGCCCTTAAATGCCTACCCTATCCTTGAGAAGAGGTCTATTAAGGATTCACAATGAAAGTATAGAAACCTATGACCTTGGCCTTGGAGGGGAAAGTGAAAGAGTAAAAATGTCTAAATATGTCTCTCTCCTTTCCTCTACTTCTTTCTGTCCTCAGATAAAACTATGACTTGGAGGGCTTCATGGAGTACAAAAAGGATTTGGGAAAAGAGAAGGCTACTCAGGTTTAACTCAGTTCTAGACTTCAAAGAAAAGAAATTCAAAGGTCCTGGATATTTCTAAATTGTTGACTCTGCTAATCAGAGAGGATGAGCAGGTCAGGATTCTGGACAGAAGCTTTCATAAGAGATGTGCATTTAGGAACTTTGTCTTCTCCATCATATTTCTTAGAAACCTGAGAAAAATGATGGGAAAGTAGACAAGAGTACAGATGCAAGACAGGGGTAGAGAACCACTAAAGAACTAAGTACATGTTCTTAGCCTTATAGAATAGGTATCCACCATCACCCTATGGATAAGGAGTAGTGGTTCCCCTCCCTGCCTGACACATTATGTTATTGTATCTCTGGCACCTAGTGTAGTGTTATCAATCAGTAAGACAAGAGAAGCACAATACCGTCTATGTTGCTGATATACACTGGCTGCTGAGTAATCTTAAAGCTCTACTTTAAGTTCATATGCTAGTTAGTTTGCCAGCTGATTTATGGACACCACACCTCTGAAACAAATCTGACTGCAGAAGTGAGAGGCAGTTAGACTGGTGCTAGGACAGGACACAGAAACAGAATTATTGTTAGTTAATTTCCCAGAAATTCAGTACCCTACGTGTTACCTTGGAATCACAGCTGCTACCTCATTTCAGTTATAATGACTAAAAAAGATGAAGTATGTAAGGGTCTTGCATTACTCGAAACAGTTGGCACCCAATAGGTGCTTCTAAAAGAGGGAAGGAGAGATGAGGCTTTGGGACAAGAACAAGGCTCTTTACACATATTCTACCTGGTTTGGTGTATGTTTGAATTATGTTTACTCTGGGATTATATTTCAAGGAGAGCCAGAGTAGGGCAGGTTGCTCTGACCCACTCAAAGAGAATCCTTGCATCTGAGAGTGATTAACCAGAAGTGAAATAACATTTACTAAGTTCCTATGGCACATCAGCCAGTTCACCAGGCCTTTAATATACGTTTAATTTCACATTCACAACTATTCTCTAATATAGACAATGTTATTTATCGTGTTTATGGCCTTAAGAAAAATAAGCCCAGAAGAGTTTCAGTAAATCGCTTGTATCTGTAGTTATTAAAACAGCAGAGGAAGGAACTGCAATCAGGTCTACTTGACTCTAGAGCATTTCTGCTCTTCCTAAATCATTGAGCTATCTCTCCAAAAAACTTATCATGAAGTCACTCATCAATTTGTATAAAGACCACCATCTAACTTCCTTGTATACCATTATCCCTTTCTATATCCTGATAGATTATTTGATTTCATTACTAGAGAAGGCGGCAAATTTTTACAAAACACAAGCCTAGATATTTGAAATGATAATTCTTGAACTGTCTGTAAAACACCAGGACCACCCTAAGAATAAGTGCAATGATTCCCTATTGAGACACTTTAGTGGTTACTTAGCTACCTAGAATTAATATAACATAGCTCATGATGGGAGCCATGACTGCTTAAGGCTGGCATGGTGCCTTTGGTCTGGTTCTTTGAGACTGAGTTTGATTTCTAGGAAGCTGAATTTCCTCTCCTCACTTGCTGCAGTAGAGAATTGCTAGAAACTGTTTACAGGAAGAACAAGCAGAATGCAGCCCTCAAAAACTGACTCATATATAAGTAAATAGTAAGTAAAATAGGATAAAATTATGACATTCTTCAAGAAACAGCTTTAGTTCCTTGAAAAGTATTATTTCTGTTGCTTGCAACTGTAAAAATGAGTTTCAGGTAATAGCTTTTCTTTTATATGGTAAATGATAAATGACCATTTAAACATTGGTTCATCCACCAACCAAGATATAAAAAAATATAAAAACACAGTGCTAAAAGGGAATTTGAAGACTAAAGCCACCTGATTTTTCAAGTTGGTGATTATACCATGGGGATATTTATTTGTCTTTACTTCAGCTCTGGAATTGTGTAAAATATATTTTGCCAGCCGAGAAAATCAAGCCCTTTAGCTCCTATAAATTATATTTTTTCCTAACCCTGTATATATGTTTTTTGTCCAAGTTAGTATATCTTCTTAGACTTTGAAAACTGTGATGTCAAGTCAAACCATCCATTAAACCGCTCAAGAAAAGTTGGAATATCTTTTTTTGATTACTTATTTACCAAAAGGACATACAAAAATTTTATTTACCTGTAAGGGTCAGGTCTCATAGCCTGGGCTGGGAATCACAGTCCATACAGAAATTCATTCAGAAGAACCAAAGCAAAGAATAAAGAGATACAAGATGAGGAGGGAAAAATAACTCTGTAAGCTCTGTACTACTACTACTACTACTACTACTACTGCTACTACTACTACTGCTACTACTATTTACTCTTTTCAAAAATAATGTCACAAAAATAAATATCTCATGTTCAGTTTCTACTTAACCTCAACAACACCAGCAATATTATGTTCTACAGTTAAAATGTTTCAAAGAGATAAAAGGAAAAGAGTGAAAACTGGAAGAGAGAATGTAAGTAATTTTTCTGGCATCAAGGGAAAATGTAAATCTGACTTCAAAATTTTCAACAAGTACTTATCTGACAGATTACGTACTTCTCCAAATTCAACCAGTCGGTGTCTTCCTTTATTAGGTGTAAGTGCTATGGGATAAACATTTTGGCTTTAGATAATTGTAACTATCTTTCCCTGTCCTCCAGCCAGAACAAAAAAATTCTTTGTCAAATCTATTATTTTCCTTCATTAGTATATGATTTTTAAATGGATTTCCAAAGCGTGAAGTAAGTGACACTGGGGAATTAATGCAAACTTTTACTTTAACTCTCTGCTGGTCCCATTTCTTAAATAAGAATGCTAATATATACCACTATCTGGGTGAAAAAGACGGTGAAGCTAACTCCTAACACTACCCCCCCAAAAAAAATGCTTATCTTCTCTTTTCGATGCATTCTTAACTTTAATCGAACAACATTTTCATAAACCTATTTGCATATAAACAGATTGAAATACATACTTCCTAACGCTGTAACAAGTATCCACAAATTTAATTGCTTAAAGCAACACAACTTTATTATTTGACAGTTCTGTAGCAGTTTCATGAAGCTAAAATCAAGGTGTCAGACTCCTTCCTAGAGGCTCTAGAGAAGAATCCATTTCCTTGCCTTTCCTTGGCTTATGGCACCCTTTCTCCATCTTTAAAGCCAGCAAGGACTAGTTGAGACCTTCTAGATTGTATCACTCTAGACTTCTGCCTCCCTCTTTCATTTTTAAGGACCTTTGTGACTTCATTGGGCCTGACCAGACAATCCAGGATGAGCTCTCTAATTTAAGGTCAACTGATCAGCAGCAACCATACAACCATAATTCCTTCTGTAACCTTAACTCCCCTTTGCTATGTACAGTAACATATGTATAGGTCTTGGGGATAAAGATGTGAACATCTTTGGTGGTCCATTATTCTACTTGCAAAAGAAAAAAAGAACTATATATGTTTATAATGCATATATATACTATGTATATATGGTAGAAATATTGTATTCTAAATAGATATTAAGTTGTGTTATTTTAAAAATATATACTTCAAAATTAAAAAACAAAATATTTTAAAATTACTAGATATTTTAAGTTGTTTTAGAACAAGAAGCTTCAAATTTAGAAAGGTTTGACTTTCTTTTAGGAATAAAAAAAAACAACAACAAAACTTCCCACTTAGTCTTTTGTCTGTCGCTTGGTATTTTCTTTTTACAGTATTATTTTTACATCCTCAAGGTATATGACATTTAAACTCAGTCCTCAAAATTGAATTTACACAATTGGTTATCTAATATGCATATTTAAATAAGTCACTAGTCACTATCAATCATATCTCCATTCTTGAGTTATTTATTTTACTTCTTTTTGTTGCCTGGTATTCATCTCCACATATTTCTTTATTTTAAGATGAGCTCACAGATGTACTTTCCTAGTTCTTGTGAGCTTAAAAATATTTGATTTTTGGTTCTTATACCTGGATGCATCCTGGGTCACACTTTCTTAACAGCAGGACTTTGTAGAATTTTTCTATAGTCTTCTAAAACTAAATGTTGCTTGAGTCTGACGTAAGCATGAATTTTTATGTGATAGCTCTTGCTTTTTCTGCTTAAATAACAGAAATATTTTTAAATATATTTTTAACTCACTTAAAGTTTAGTACTTTAACCTGTCTAAATTTTTATGAAAAATTTTTTTCCTGTTACATAATATCTTTAAATACACTTACTCAGTTTTTCCCTCAATTTTAGGGAAATTTCTACTATTATACTGTGGAATTCTATGTTCTTTTATGGAGTTTCTACTCTAGGATGCTTATTACAAATCACATAAAGTCATCTTTATTTTTATTTATTTATAACACCTTATTTCTAATCACTTTTATTTCTTTGTCTTTTTTTATCTTCACTTACTATGAATACCAGGAATTGCAGTATGACTGTTTCCAGGTCTGCAGGTTGTGTTTCTGGAAATGGAGGGCTAAATTGAGGTCCCTATGTAAGGGCCTGATGGCATAGTACCTTTGAAGTTGTGTTCCCACATCAACATTAACAATCTAAATTATGTTTAGTTTTTTTATAGCTTATAGAGCAATTTCATGTTATCATCTCATTTAACCTTCACATGCTTCTAAGAAGTAGACAAGAAAAGACAATTCCAACTTTTCAGATGTGTAATCAACTGAATTGCTTTCCTATAATTAAAATGAATATTAGATAACATCAATACAAACAATACTCTTTTTATCTAACCCACATTAGTAATATTTTATATTACTTGTGGCCAAAGCATTCTTAATACTATCAAGTAATAATAATATAAGTGGAAGATGATTTATGTATAAATTTATCTTATTTATTTCAGTATTATGTATAAATTTATCTTAACTTTAAATAACAAAGAAATAGTTTAAATGTTATAACCATCTGTTTTCTTTTTTTCCTGATAATTAACAAGATTAAGTTACCTCCCATAAAGAAATGGGACTTCACCAGGTAAAAAAAAAAAAAATTCGTTTTTTAATTTATTGGGCAAATATTCAAAATAAATTGTTCCAAGAAGCAAAGTTAATTTATGCCAGTTAAATAGAAAATAATATTAGTTTAATTCATTGTGTTTCCAAGTAAACCAGAAGAATAAGAATGACTAACATTCTTTGTGTATAAATCTAAATATTTTTCCTGATTTGCAAGACTATGTTAGACACTGATTAATTATTTTCATTTACATAGTATAAGCAAGTCACTTCTCATACATTTTAAAAGTCTACCTACAGAAGAGATAAGAATTATGTTGTTTTATATTAAAATTGATATAATTTCATGAATCATTTTCATTGACTAATGATTTATAAACTATTTCTGGAAAACCTCATTATTTTTGAAGCCTCAACTACTCTCCAAAAAAAATCCCAACTTAAAAATATTCAACCATGTTGTGCCAATTTATAAGTTACGAGTGATCTGAACAAATCTTTTAATTGGTTTTGAATTGTGTAGTTTGTCTCAGAAAAACATAAACAATAAATAATTCAGAGACTAAATGAAACTATCAATGCAGCACACCAAATTCGATTAGGCAAGATTTTTTTTATTATTGATAATCAGATAATTATATATAACTAGTTACCAGTACTTCAAATAAATTATGTTCTGTTGAAGCATGAAAGAGATTTTCTGGCTCTATTTTGAGTTAAACTAATCTTACTGACAATAGGTGTCTGTCGGCAAAACCTGTTTATTGGTGTTACGGTTTGATTTAAACAGCATGTGTAGTTGCTCTGTAGTAAGCCCTTCCTCGTTATACCATTTTTCAAATAAATATTTTTATCTTTTAGTTTGAAAAATCACAGGTTCAGTAAACTTGGCAAATGTGTGTGTATTTTGAATACAGAATGCTTCATCTTTTATTCACTGTAGATTATCTGTAATAATACACTGCTTCATGAGACAGCACTAGTGAAAAATAGGCAAGCAGTTGTTTGCTGTGTAAGTATTTAAACAGAGGAGTCACTCTGCTTTCAGACATTCTTGCTTGACTAATTCACTGGAGTCAAATGGTTTAGAGTGCTGTGTCATGCCAATCAAGAGTATTAGCATCATTTGTGCAGTGGAAAAGCTTGTGTTTGGAGGAGGAGGGATTCTTTGGAGCTGTCTACACAGACTAAGCAAAATGGAAATATAAGGAATTTATATAACTAACACTAGCAAAAAATTTAAAAAGTGGGGTCAATTATTCAAGTAGTTATGGATGGTAATGGAGTTTGGTGGATAAGTACTGCATTCTGTCTTCTCATTTTCTACTGGAATTGTTTTTTTGTGTTTCTGTAGAATAAGGGGCATACCAGAATACCCTTATAAAGCATTACTTAGGGGACTATCAAAGACAAAGGGACAGCAAAGTCTTCGATTTATCATTACATAAAAGACAGTACAGGATGATGATAAACTACTTCCCTACTTCCACATAATGGGGTACACACCTAAATGATCAGCATCCTTTGGCCACTTAACTTTCTAATAATGATACTCTGGGTCTATAAGCTATTTATTATGACTTTGGGCATGCTAAGTTATTAGACAATGGTATCTTTTTTTTATTTTTTATTGCAGTAAAACTAGATACATAAAATTCGAACCTCGGGGACAATAGAGTATGATCACCCATTTTGTGTGTTAGGAACTTCCTACTTCCAGGCTTAACATATTGCAATAATTATATACAGACTTCCAAAAGTTAAAAAAACATGCTACCAGAAAAGATGGGCAGGTAAAACATAACAAATTTAAAGAAAACATCATAAGGGAATTATAGAATAATGTGAATCATTCAATGAACATTTTTGGACAACTTTGGGTCAAATGTTTTTGTTTACATTAGCTTCTAAATTTTATAAAGCATATTTATTGAGTACCTTCTTTTACTATTAGAGTCAGTTATTAAAATCTGTCCTTTCCCTGCTAATTTCAATGCCAACTCTGTTATAAATGCAGCTAGCTTACAAATGTGGGCCTTATTTATGCGGGTTTCTTATATATGTAAGTTTTTTCTTCTATTCCATTAATCTATTTGTCTACCCCTGTGGCAATATCACCTAATTTAATTTCTATCACTTTATAATAATTTTTGATGTCTGAAAAATAAAGCCCCCTCAATTTGTTTTTCTTCTTCAGAATTGTGTGTAATTTTAGAATTAGTTTACAGGTTAAAAATATTAGGAATTTTATTTTATAAGTATAGTGTATAGTTAATATACAATATTAGAGTAGTTAGCTTCAAGTATATGATATGATTCAACATTTTTATACTTTACAATGTAAGATATATCATGATCATATTCTTTATGACAAATTATTTTTTTATGCTGTAATGCCAGGTAATTTTTTATATTGTTGTTCTCCTCGCATATCCCTTAGTCCATCATTGGCCATATGGTGAAGCTAATGAAGCTCAAGTTTTAGGATCCCTTATTTATACACGTCTTTCAAAGATCCCTTCACCCTCATTTTAAGTAACCTTAATTAAATTAAATAACATTCCTGTCAATGAAATAAAAGTCATTTTTGTACTTGATTTTTATTTGTAATTTTATATATTTTTCAAAAGTGGGTTTCCCAAATTGTATAAATTTCAGGGTCCACAAAACTTGATCTGTCCCTTTTATTACTTTATTGAATAAATAATACATATTTCCTCCTCATTTCTTTAACTTATCACTTTCCCCAACTTCATTAAAGAAAGAAACAAACAAACAATAAAAGAAACCTTTGCTTCAGGTGTACTTGTAGATATCCCAAAAGCATTTTGTACAGTTGAATTTGGAAAGATTTATTCAATCACTTCATGCAGTTTGAAAATTATGAAAACAAGAGTAATTGTTAACTTCAAAATATTGTATGTATTCTGTTTGTATTGTTTTTTTATATTAAAATTATACTCTTACATATATACATATTGACTATGGCTGGCTATTTCTAGGAATTTTGGTATTTTTGTCAAAGAAAAGCAGCCTATTTTAAGATTTTATTTTACATATTTTATTTTTATTTTGAGGGGAATCCAAATATCTACACCATGAACTTAAATTCCTATAGCTGCCAGAACTGACAGAGAATTAGCAAGGCAGAGCCAAGTTCACGCAAGACTGTCTACGGCGCTCTTATAGCTAAAGACAAACCAAAATATTGACTAGTTCTTCTCAAAACAGCATATATAAGTTGTGGCTGAAATAAGCCTGATGTAAGAAAGAATACAGATGGCAGTATAATCATAGGCTGGGTCTACACGATGCCAAACAACCCGTTCAAAAGTGAAAAACTCAGTCGATCAGTTGGTGGTTTTGTCTTCATGCCACCAAGCAACAGGCTTGACTGATTTCTTCACAAAATTGACTGAGTTTTTGACTAGACTTAAGCAGATGTTTTATCACTATGTATATTCAATCTTAGTTGTCAAATCCAGAACTCAAGTAATTTCCTCTATGAATGATATATTTATTTCCTACATCAAAACGACTTAAAAATGTTAAACAAAGATCATCTGCAGTTTTTAATTTATATAGAGCCCAGTTTAATGCATGTGCCTGGCATGGATTAGAGTGCGAATGACAAGAAGTAGGGTCTTCCTACTTACATGCATATCTTTAATATTTCATTAATTCATTTGATATCTTTGCAACTCGAATATTCACTGTAAGGTAACTAAAATTCATTTTACTTTCTTTTCTTTTTTTACTCAATAATTTCTCTGGTATATACAACCTATTTGCAATGACTATATCAAATTACTACCAAAATTTACAATTACTGGTCTTGACATTTTTTTAATTCTTAAAAAAGTTCTCTTTCACTAAAAGATAAATCACAAAATCCTTCAAATATTTCATGATTAAAAAGGAAAACAATCAAAAAAGACACTTTTAAAATGAATTTTGTATGAGCAGAGATCTCATGTCTTTTGTCTCTGTTGTACCACTGTACCTAAGACAGTTTGGGCCTCCATAAATATTTATTAAACAAATGATTAGATGTATTGTAAGATGCCACTTTTTTTTTATAGCCATTGACAACCTGTAACCTAATAAAAAAGGATTGGTGGAATAAATACTTCAGCTCACTCCCTTTCTATCCTATGGTTGTACTTCCCATTTTCTATTGCCTAAAGCCAGCTGGAAACCAGAAGTCAAAAGAATCTGCTGAGAACAGTGCTGGGTAGAGAAGAGTAGGGAGCAGATCTAGAGTGAGGCAAATATAATATCTGCCATCTGCCCACTGCTGTTCTCTATGAAATCACTGGGGATAAAAAGCTTGGCATATATTATAGTACTTCTTATAATTTTCAAAAATTCACAAATAAAGCTTATACATATATGTATAAGTATAGATAGGTGATAGGTAGATAGATAAATAGATAGATGGTAGATGATAGATAGATAGATAGATAGATAAATAGATAGATAGATAGATAGATAGATAGATAGATAGATAGATAGACAGACATACAGACAGATTTAGATGAAAATGCACAAAACCTAACATTCAGATAGGGGATTTCTTCCTACATCTCTTGAAGGTGTTATGCAAATAATCTTTAAGTTTCTTTTCAACTACATTATTTGTCAATATGAACTAATTTGAATGCCTTGAAAGACCATTTATTTCAAAAAATAAAACAACTAAAACTTCTATTTAATTAAAAACATAAAACACATATTTAAGAAGCTAGAAAATATAGAAAAAGGCAAATGAGCACACATTTTATACATGATGCTTCTGGGAATTACATTTTTCTCAACCTCCACAGGCAGTTGTCAGGAAATAGGATGGTTTTCTGGGTCCATCTCTAATCACTTCCCTTCTTTCCGATTTCTGTCCATTTTCTTTCCACTACTTTTTTTATGTGTTGTCAGTTCTTTTCTTTTTATGCACAAAGAATGAATGAGTGAAAAGCAAAAGACACCACTCTGGGAAAGCATCTCTGGAAACATTTATTGCATCTGCATTAATATCTTCTAAAGAAAAGATAGCACATAAGAGATTACAGAGGCAACTGCCTTTATTCCAAGTTACTTGTGCTGTACTCTAAGGTACGATTTCTATGTGCTTAATGCACGAGTCCTTTGCAATGTTAACAGTGGGCTGATGAAGGAAATTGTACTTTTATCTTTATACATTTCTAAATTATGTTTTCAGTTAAGCACTGGATGGAGATTGACTTAGCCTAAGGATCTCTTTCCTGTTTGTGGGGATTTTTCACTTACCTTCACTTTAAAACCAGAAAAAGAGAACTCTCTAAACTTACTCAAAGTTTAGTAGTGAAAACTATTTCTTCAAAGCCCTGAATTTCCTGAGCTTGACTTTTAAATAAAACCCACTTGAACAGGAGAATTGAAAAGATTAGAAAAAAAATCATAAAGTATTTATTGTCAATTTGACTAAGAAATTCTATTTGGTTAAACAGAAGCAAACTTCCCATAGCCATTCTCCACCACCAAAAAACCATAGCCTTTTCTTTCTGGAAGCACAAATGTTTGCTCCAATTATTAAAGAAGATAGACATAAATACTCCTTTATAAAAAGGAGGTCCTTCTTTTACACATTATATTAACAATATACACAGGTCAGGGCTACAATTATAGAGAAAACTCTTCTGATTATCCTGAAATCATTTACTTGAATATCATGCTAAAACAAAATATTGTAGGTTGAGAGGAAGAAAACATTAGATTCTACTACAATATCTCATTTATATATTTATTCTAATGTATCTAATTTTAAAAAAAGAAAATTTAAACAGTATTTAAAGCAGTAATCCTGCCATATATCTTCTTTGCTCAATATGATAAGAACCAAATAGAGCTGCTTTAAAATCAAATGGGTGTGATACTTGCCTTTACTTTTCCCAAAACTTTTATTGCCCAAAGGAAGTTAATAGATATAGAATGTTACTATTGATTAATTCAGCTTGCCAGCTAGATATTATTCACAGAAGGCAAAAGAAATGCCAATGCTTTCATGACAGAAGGACACATTATTGAGAATACTGTCTATAGCTCTCTCACGACTGTTTGGCAATTTTTGCAGAAAAAAAAAAAAAAACACCTTTATACCTGAGGTAGAGCTAATGGATAACTTAAGTGAGCTGCAATTGACACAGCCATAATTCTTTTTCCTGTTAATGTTAGGCTAGATCTTATTTAGTGATCCTTTACTATTTGAGAAACTGGGAGAAGATTTGGTTTCAACAAAACTATAAACTGAGGTACAAATAATTTTAAGTTCGAACAAGAAAATCTCTTAGGTTATATCATGACTATTTTGTTAATACACATAAAGATAATACATATAAACAAAGAGAAAATTGAAGTAATTAGCCTTAAAAGTCAAGAAAATAAAAAGAAAAATGACTTAACATCCATTATATGATTTTATAAACCATTAATGGTTTGTTTGATTTTGTTGGTACATTTATTTTGTATTTTTTGGACTTCTTTATTGGCATAATTGCTTTAATTTAAACACTTTACATGCCTATACAGATAATTAGTTAATAAACTTATATTAAGCATCTATTCAGTGTCAGATTTGGAATTTTATGAGTAAAAATTTTTTTTTTAACTTCAAGATCTGCTAAGGTGACAAACGTATAAATTTTAAAAGAAAGTGAACAAGTGTTTCTAAAAAGATTTTATAGTTATAGCACTGATTCAGTTTTTTTGTTTTTTGTTTTTTTGTTTTAGTTAAAAATATAACTCTTATCTCATGACACAATTACTTTTGTTCCAAACTCAAAATGCACTGAAGAGAAAAGGTGATTGGGTCAGGTTTTTATTCATTTAAAAACTCTACAAATCATTTTAAAACTCTGAACATGACCCTTGATAGTTGCTTTGTGGTTCTGTGTCTATAGACTTCAGATGTGGACTCTTTGACCAACACACCTTGTCACAGTCTCCTCATTGGGTAGCCAAGAATTAGCAGAGTCACGTGAAACTTCTTCATCTTCTGAGTCCTCACTGGACCTCCTTGGCTCTTCCAAATTCTTATTTTTCCCTCAGCATTAGAGATGAGTGAGCATCAAAGGAAGAAACTCAGATGATACAGTAGATCATGACTGGTTGAGGAGAGACAAATGCTTGGCCCAAGATATTATTCAACTGGCTTTTCTTCATGTAAAAGTAATGCTGTGTAACAAATTATAAAGGAATATCAATTTTTGATCCCTAAAAACAGAAATAGTATTATGTAAACAGAAGTAGCCTTTAAACCTCACAGTTTCTCCAACACTAACCCATATTTTTCTCAGTTTTCACTATTTGGATACTATCTATATCAAAGTAAAATAAGAAGGTAATTCAAGGAGACTATCAGTTTAAAAGAAAAAAATAAAAAAAATAAAAAACGGTCTTGGAAACAGGGCACAGCTCAGCATCAGGTCATTGAGTGTATTCATTATTTGTTCCCATTACCATGTTATGTCTTAATTACTCTGGTTTGGCTTCCCACCCAGGGTCACTATGTCACAGCTGGTTTTTCTGCCCATCCCTAATTAATAAAGCCTCATTTAGTATCCAAGTTTATTGTAATAAAACCTCTTCTAAGGGATACAGCAGAAATAGAGACAAAAAACAAACCAGAAATTATCAGAGTTGCTCTAACAGTAACCTTGTACCATACAGGGCCTTGGTTTAGGCCTTTTCTGGGTTCCTTTTAATCAGGAAAGGATGTCTGCTTGATTTCACTTGGAATTTCTGGCATAATTGGTCAAATTTTTCCATAAGAAGAAAAGTGACAGAGGTTCCTAAACACTCTACATCATTTTGGATTTTAAAAATGGTTATTTATTTATGCTTCTAGTATTTAAATTGATATTATTTTACAAAGCAAAAAGGAAAACAATGCTTTCAAACAGCAATATAAAAAAGTAACAGGCATTCATCAAATGGTCTTATGTTGTTTCTGTGGCACTGCTAGTTTTAGTATTTCAACACACCAAATAAAGACAAATTATGTTACAGCCTTTTCTAACTTGTTAAATATAATTCTAGGCAATAAAATTTTACAAATTTTAAAAAACCCACTTTCAAGAATCTCAGCACTATTCCATATAATCTCTGTCTCTCACTGTTTCTGTCTCTGTCTGTGCGTGTGTCTCTCTCTCACATACACATACCCACACACACACACTACCTATTTTATTTATCAGAATCCACACAGCTCTTAAACAAATAGCTCATCTGCATTTTATCAGGTGTCTCTATAATTAAAGCTTATTGTAGTGAGATATTATTGGTATATTTTATTACTTGTCTATGAGAGGCTGAACAAAGTAAGAGGTATAAATGAATTCAGTTTTACTGTAGTTTGTTTTAAACAAATGTCACTACCTACACACACATACCTAATTATCAGTTCTTACACATTCTGCCAAATATCAAACCTATAGTTCATAAGCCACACACACGACAGGCGGTAAATATATTTCCCCTAATTTAAAATTTTATTGCAAAATACCCTCTGCACTATGTTAACCTACACTAAATCACACTCTACCCGCTCAGCTTTAGCAGTGTTTGCCTACTTCTGAAAATAGTACTAACTCTTATTTCTAGAGATCTACAATAATAAAAATGAAAAAAAAAAAGAACTATATGTAAGGAAAGGATTCAAAACAATGGCAAAAGAGGGTTGATTGAAACTGTGACAAGGAATAACAGATTAATCCAAGACACTCTTTTTTGGTGTTGATTCCAGAGGGTCTGAGTCCTGAATATCAGGGTTGCTGTACATATTTTTGTACATTTCAAATGCTCCCACAGCAGACACACACACACACACACACACACACACACACACACACACACACACACACACAAATTAACATAAAGACTAAGGCTCTCACTGATGAACTGGGTAGTTGGTTAGAGTGCATATAGGCTATGGAGCCTCTATGTACAATTTTTCTATTCACACACATGTAAGTGAAGACCAGCTCATCCTTTTTACAATGGGGAAATTCACTCCAGCAAGGACTCCTAGGAGGACAGGTTGCTGGTGGGCCTCCTTCTCCCATCTACAGACAATTGCTTTGCCATCGACCTAAAGGAACAACTTCTCACAGTTCAGTCCCAGTTGAGGCTCCATTCCACTTAACCCACGATTCTTCACAGGTGTTTTATTGTCTTCCAGCAGATATCATTTATTAACATGGCAGACAATGGGATATGGTGAAGATGGACATGGCGGTCATGTTCCATCTGCCAGCATGAATTATCTCCCGATACTGTCCTTTAGTCCTGGTAGACTCTGAGTGCCCCATTTTGAAAAAGAGTCTGAAGCCATTAGAACAAAAAGCACTGGAAGGGCTTGGGCTGTTAAAGGCTACATCTGGGCTCAGCAACATGCATACTAATAACATCATTACGGCCGAGTGGTTTGGAGAGCGTGTTTACTTTGTTGTGGTTGCTGTCACCTTCTAGAGCTGAATTGTTAATATGTGGTTTTAAATTCAAATAGCACACAAGGCTAATTTTCTTGTATTTGCCCAAAAAATTAGGTTACATAGTTCATCTAATTCTCCCTCCACTTTTTCATGTGTGGGTGGTACTCCTTGTAGAGAGTACTTCTTTTCCATGACATTGAACTTGAACCTGACTGACCTTTCTATAATGAGTGAATTGAAAACATCTCCCTTTGGAATGTGGCTTGTAGATACTGGCTATGCCAGTTTTTCTGCATTTGATGAATTAAAGGGGCAGAGTCCTTTTCACAGACCTAGACAAGAGGAGTTATTTAACAGGAGAAAAAAAAGAAAACAAAACAAAAAAAAAATAGAGGAACAAAGGAAAGAAGGGAGGGAGAAAAGGAGGAAAAAAAGCTTTTAAAAGCCTTTGCAGAGTCACTCTTCTTAATTAGAAACCCCCATTAATTTTAACAACAACAAAAAAATGATTAGGTGAAGGTTTTGGTTGTTTGGAGTATGTTTGGTTTCTGCTAGTGGTGCCTTTTTCTTTTCTATTTCATTTAAAAATTTAAGAAAGTCTCTACCACTTAATAAGTTCTATCATTTTAATAAATACTTAAATAACAAATTCAGATATTTGTCTCTCTCAACTCAACTCAAATATTCTGTCCTTCCTACTCATTGTTCTTTCTCAAATCAAACCTCCCCCAGACCCCCATCAGAGTTAAATTGAGAGACACTTGAGATCAGACCTACTGAATAATCAGTTAGTAGATTTCTTCTCTTATGTGTTCACAGCTCATGGATTCATGCTTCTTCATTTTTTTTTAAGGGAGAAAATACAGAATTGATAGAAGACAGCTGAAAAAATTCAGCAGCAGAAAGTCCAGCACTACCAGCATCTGATCTTAATCATAATATATCCTCCGTCTGGTTTGTCAAAATCTATCACTCAAGAACACCTTCAGTGGACAGTAATTTGAGGTGTGGCTTATTAGATCACACAATCTTATGAATAATAAAAAGTTATGGAAAATTGCATCCAGGCCTGCTATCCAATTTTCAGTGGTGTCACCCACTTTATAGTAAGGCAGCATGTTTATGCATGATTTCTGTTTCATATGTATTGACTAGATCATTTTCTCTGTTGTCCTGAGAATTGATGACACACACTGTATTAAGAATGATGACCTCCACAAGGGGGATAACACTTCCTCTAGATTACACTATTGTCAAAACATATTGAAATTTTCTTTACACATGTTACTGTTGTATTTTTCTGCATGAAAGACCCTGTTAAAGTGAAATCTTGTTGTTTTTTTTTTTTTTTTTTTTTTGCTAAATAAGATCCGAGGGACAGGTGTCAAATTTCTTCCCTCCTAATACTTTTGTGGAATGACCAATGAAAAATAATAACATCATCTTTCAAAAAAATCCCTGTCAGGACTATGTCAACCCTTCAGGGCAATTTTGATAACCTTTTTGGAGGAATTTGCAATATACAACTTCCTTTTGCGTGCTTAAATATATTACTGTGTAGGAGCCAAGAAACTCCATTATGTATGGATTCAAATATTTGGATGGATAATAGGCAGCTGAAGAAAATTCAAATAGCAAAAAGCTTCAGTGAAGATTGTTTTTCTCCCAGTTTCCCTGACAGCGTCTGACTGAGGGTGATGTTATTATTCCTCACAGTTCCCACCCCCACAGACACATCTCTTTTTTAGGAATCTACATGGAACTCAACTTGCAGTGATGTAACACCACTGCTGATACCATGGGCATGTGAAAATAGTGTGCAATATTATTTTCTCCCTTGCACTGGATCAAAATGGGAACCTGGCTTCCGTGAGAAAGTGACCTCTTTGTGGCCAATGATACCACACAACACACACTGGAATGTTTTTGGAGGAAAAAAAATTGTGGGCCCAAAGAAAGGTGATTTGATCCTGAAAAAAAAAATCCATATTATTTTTAAAACACCCAAAGACAGGCAGTCACAAAATGACTATAATATGGAACAGGTCAATTTTAAAATCAAGTTGTAAATAAAGATTGGGTAAAACCTTTTGTGTTTAAGTTCATTTCCATTCCCTCCCTGATCATCTTCCCAAAAATTCTTAATGCACTAATTGTCCCATGATGGTGAATGATGTAATATAAAGAAGAAAAAACTGATGGGAATCAACATCTGAAATACTATAAGTATTGTGAAGAAAAAAAAAATGTAGTCATATCAAAGACTAAATGCCGTAAGGCATTAAGAACAGAAAACAGAAAAGTGTGAGAGGGAATTGTGTATTTTCATTTAATTTATGTGACTTTTGTATTGGAGCCTATTGAACTGACAGGAAATGAAGATAGTGCCTATCTGGCCTAAGATATGTGAGGCTTGTAATTGAAATTAATTATATGTTCTTTACATTTTCCATTTCCCTTTTAAAGTTGGACAGGTGGGAATGCTTTAGCTCTTAAGTTACAGAGTCGGGTTCAAGCTCTGTAAATCCTTTACGGTCAAACCCTCAGGCTTCCAGAGAGCCCCTCCAGCTCCCCCAGTCAGCTCTGGCCTGAAACATTCCTTCCCAAATGCACCCTGCTTAAAATCAACTGGCCTATCCCCAGGTCACCCTGGCTGGCTGCCCATCCACACATTTATGTCTGCCTTTTGAGTGTTTTCAGAAGCCCATTAAATTGTGCCTTGGCAGGCCAGACACCTTCACCTTGCCCTGAGACCCAAAGAGAGTGGGTTATCGAATTCCCTCATCCGACAGTCAAAGCCTGCATTCTTGAGCCCTGCAAAGAAGCTATGCAGTTGCACAAAGTAAGATGTTAGGACTTGTAAACATGTCATACAATATTATAATATGCCTGTGGGGCACGGGTAAGTACAAAGGTTGGGCAGGCCTGGGGATACAAAGGCTGGCCTTTCTGTGGAGCTATCTTAAGGAACATTATTTTTTGGAGACAGCACAATATTGTATTAACTTTCATAAAGGAGCTAACTCCTATTCTTAAACCAGGTGGGCCCACAATGTTCTTTGAGAAGGCTGAAGCTTTGATGACTAGAAAGTCAGAAAGAGATGCACAACGCCTTTGTTTTCTGCCTGATAAGGATGGAAGTTTCACTCCCATCCACAGAAAGTTTCCTATGCCCCTACTCCCACCCGAGTGCATTTACAAGCCAAGAGCCAAAAGCCAAAAGCCAAAAATTGAGATAAAGATGCAAAAGTTCTATCTTGGCCTGGTCTCCTAATCTTTGGGAATTTTGAAATAGACCTCACTGGTTCCTTTAAAAAAATAAAATTACTCCCTAAATTTTAATTTTGCAGCAATTGAATAATCTTATGATTTTGGACAATTATTTCTAATCCTGGCCTATTGCTTAAGGCAGAATTAAAATGTAATAATGCGTTGAGTAATAAGATTCACTTGCATCAACCTTATTTCTTGTCTTAGAGACGAGATAGACATTGCCGAAGTGAAGGCAGTAACAACAATATGGGGGAGAGGCCAAGATTTCACCTCACAAAACTAAATGCCCCCTTCCTTCTTTCCTATTCATTAATCATAGTACCATTTACCTGCTACAAAACAGCTGATGAAATTTAATCTATAACATGGTTTGGACCGGAAGTACAGCTGCACAGTAGAAAGGGGGCATCTGGGGGGATGATATTTTATAACACACAAAATGGTCAGGACTGCTCTGGACAGAGGATAATACAAACTAGCTTTGCTGGAAATGAGCTGCAAAATACCTTCATTTTCTACTACAGTGAAACCCTGATAAAATCACAACTGCTAAGGTCATACAGTATATCAGGTGGAATCACAGTCTTTAGAACTCCATTATTAATGCAGACAACCTCACAATCAAAGAGGATGAGAGCACAGTTTCCAGATGCCAATGATTTGATCCTATCTTATTTGGCTGTTTACATTTAAATAATGTGACTGTATAAATTTAAATAATATGAACCACCAACAGATGGATCCCAGTGAAAACCTGTGCCTTCTCTGAGACTCTGAATGTACACTATACAGTGCTTTACAATTTATTTGAGCAGAGCTTATATTTAAAAAAAAAAAAAATGGGGTGGGGATAAAAAAAGAGAGAGACTCATTTCTTCTGCCATTATGGAAATAAAAGGACTACGCTTTAGTTGGTGGCTGACTGTGCCAAGGAAACATGCAGTCCTCTAACCTCCGATACAATGTACCCATAAGGTACCAAGCATCAAAGCATATTAAAAGATATTAACTGCATATTTGCTTATGAACAAGATAAAAAGCTGTAGGGCCTCCAGGTTCTCAAGCTGTGAGTGGAACAGCTTTGCAATTTGCCTGCAAAACTGCATTTTGATCTTAATGAATATAAAATGGCTGCCATTAAAAGTAAAACAGATTATTTCGGGTCTTCCAGGGCCCATAGCTCTTTGCTGGCCTTGGAGGGCCACTATGATCTTTCATTAAAATCTCACAGCAGGGCTCCCTCACCAGCAAATCAAGCCTTGCAGTCTAGGAGATTGGCTACATTTAAAAGTAATTTTCAGAAATCTACACAGATTTTCAATTTGGTAATGAAAGCCATAAGAGAATGCAGGCGGCATTTTGTTGAATATTGTTACCGATCCAGCGCTCACATTCGTTAGAAATTAAACTGCCCCGTAACTATCGCACTGATGGCAGCTTGCCATTTCGGCTGCGTTCTAATCTCCATTTGTTAATGAGTAGCATGTGCTAATTGTTGTCATCCTTACCGTGGAGCAGTCCTTCCTGAACAAACTGATTTACCTGCTCAGAGGTGGAACCTTTCACTTTGTCACCCACCAAGTTGGAACAGAGTTGCTATCGTTTTGTAAAGAGAGACAGCAGAGCATCATTATCAAAAAGCAAGAGAGAATCAAATTAGAATTGGGTGCTTTTATTTTATTTGGACCTGTCTGTTTGTTTTTCAGTCTAGCCTAAGTTTTCTGAAGTCCTCCCATAGGCAAAATGTTGATACTTTCATGTCACTTGCAAGAACAGTCTGAACAAACTAACACTCTGAGGACAGCAATGGTAAAATCAATCCTAGTATAAAATGAGGGAGAGGTGAAGGCCTGATTAGTCGAAAGGGAAGAGTTCTGTAGGAAGAATCACAGGCACCTATAATGTGGTTCCAAGGAAGGAAGAGCAGCAGAAACAGGGGACATACTAATAAAGTCAGCATCTGCAGGCAGACATCTGAATAGAGGAAAGCGTATATAATAATTAGAAATAAAAACATGATTAAATAGAAAAAAAATTACATACGTGCATTCTAACACAGAGTGGATATTTTTGCCTTTGTGTTCCCTTATACTTAATGTAAGAACTGAGAAAAGTAATCTTTCTGAGATCCTAGAAACAAAAATGTCAGAGTATGCTTCCCTTTTGGAAATGCATTCAATATATTTTCTTTACTTGGCAACTCTCTTTACCTGGCACCTTTAGGGCAAAGCACTTCTCTGCACTAAAATGTGATGAACACCAAGAGCTGCTCTCCACTTCTTCACTGACTGGGTATAAATTCTTCCTGCTGATACTGAAAGGCTCCATTGAAAATAACAATTCTCCTTAGCAGAGCACTGGTAGCTCCAAAGCAAATATGCAAAAGATGTGTTGATTTTAAGGGGGCCAAAGCAGGCCTATGTGGTTCCGTGTAAGCATGTCTTAGCTTCTCCTAGCATACAAGAGTTTTTTTGGGGATCACCAAGCTGTGCTCCTTTGGGTTCCACAAAATACTGTTTTAACTGGGTGGCATGTCTATGATTTTAAGGGAATGACACAGGGGTACCTAATAAGCTGCCACCACTAACGTGCATTAGTTTTTTAAAGAAAAAAAAAAAAAACTCAGGCCAATTCCTTGTCTCTGTGGCCTCAGGAGACCAATGGGAAACAGTTACAAACAACTTGGTAAGCAGTTTTGAATCTGTTCCACCTGTAGTTGCTATTCTAATTGCAGGAAGCATTCATGTAATATGTTAGAATTTTAAATGCCCAAAGTGACACTATAGGAAATTCTGCTGAATCCTCCTGAACTCAGAAGTCTGAGACTTCTTTTACTTCACCTGTCGTCAGTTTTTCTAATGTTCCTCTAAGAGCTTCCAGGTACATTTTGACAAATGTATACTGTAAGGTCTCTTTTACCATTATTTTGGCTTGTGCTAAATTGTTGGCAGGGTGATGGCACATTCTGACTCTCAAGTATTAAAATATAATAGATATTAATATCCCTCTAATTACTGAAGTAATGGGAAAACTGCACTTTAGGTCATAGAAGTTAATATAATTGTCTTCAAAAAATCAAGTTAAGTTTTAGTAGTTATAATAAAATGTAATTATTTATTTGCTTTGTTCCAGAAACATAATTCTATGGAAACAAGCATTGTTCTTGCTTTGTCACTTTGACTTTATTAATTCTGTTGGAAAACACACACACACACACACACACACACACACACACACATTTATTAGGTAGAGAATCTTATTTAAAAAAATAAAATGAAAGATAAAATATTTATGGCCTTTTAAAGGGACATAATGGAATTTTTCAAAAAATATTTTTATTATATTATGGATTTGTTGCTTTTTTTTGTCCTGTCCCAACACTGGAAATTGCAGATATCTTTAATTTTCATCTACAATTAATTTTTTTAACTAAATGTTAAAACTAAAACAACTGGGAGGGTGAGTATGTAATGATTGTTTAAAAGCATGCATCCACTAAAATTCACATTTCCCTTAAAATTTCATTTTTAAATATAGAGCACTACATCAAAGTTAAAGGTTTAACATAAAAGTTAACTTTTAAAAAAATTTTAGAATATTATACACTATTCTGATCACATGAACTTTTAAATTTTGATTTGAAAATATAATATACTATAATGTATGCTAGATCTAACAACTGGCTTGAAATACTAGTATATATATAAAAAAATTCTAGTATATATATATGTATATGTATATACATATATATGTATATATATATATATATATATACACGTATATACACATATATGTGTGTGTGTGTATATGTATATACTTTTGTATTTACTTAAATGAACCTCATAGAGTCATCCCCCAAGCTCCAAATGTGTTTAATTCCAAAATTGGTGAATTGCTTTATGACTTGTAACTATTTTTTCTATAGAAATAATACTTAAATAATAGTTTAGTTCCAAGCAAATTTGATATTATGTAGCTGAACTAAAATCCAAACTGCCTTGGACTGTCCTTTGGGTCCAAGAAACAGAAAAGCATAAGATATAAGATGAGGAAAAAATAAAAGTTTATATGTTAATAAATAAGACCAGTAAAAGGAGTGTGGTTTCCTTTTTTCCTGTTCTGAGCTCGAGTTCTCCCACTTCAACAGGCAAAAGACCCTAGACCCAGGCCTAGACCCAAATATCTATGGCCCTGCATGGCCCTAATCTCTCTGTAACTTCTGAATGAAGTCTGCACAAATCTACAAAGTTTTTATGGATTCAAAATCAACTACCTCTCATTTACCCTCCCAGACCTCTAATCACATTCTAAATGCTTTTAAATAGATGTTTGGAGAAATAAGGAGCAAAGACAAGTAAAACACAATGAAGAAGTCATATTTCCAGGTAAGCACTTCTGTTTTGGGTTTGAACAAGGAAGCTTAATAATTGAGTGTTCTATGCAACAAGCAAATCTACCCCATGCAGAACACTAACTAATAGCAGTAATATTAGGCACCTTACTTCACTCTCACCACCATTACACACAGTTCTGTAGTAGAAGCCCAGGTGTAACAAAAAACAGCAAATAGGAAATTTATGAAGGGTGCTATGAAAGGCAGCAGTTTGTGTTGATGGCTGGAAGTTAGGACCACAGATGATTCTGCTGATTATTCCTACTATATTTGTCCTCCTGCCTGATGTCCTTGGCAAAATGTATTCTGTTAATGTAGCATGGACTTCAGTCTTGAGCAAAAAGTAAAGGCACTTGATAAGTGCCATTCTATGGTTCCAGCTTATTAGAGAGTATAAAGGTCCTAGAAATGACATTCAAATAAAGTAGAACCCAACAAGAAAGACTTGGAAAAAAATATTTTTGAGGAGCCAGAGAAAATTTGAATCTGGTATCAAAAGGAAATTTTGCACTGGTAGGATTATGTACGATATATGGAGATACTTCCCTGGATGATGAGTGTAGATCTCTCAAAAGGGAGGTGACAACCTCCCTCCCACTCCACACAGAATAAGAAGAATTCTCAGGACACTCACATTTGAGGAGTTTTATCTGTGTCTCAAAAGCCAGAGGTGGAGGGAGGAAGTGGTTGGTGCTCTACCAAGGAGTTCATGAGTTCACATTTAGACCTCCTATGACTAAAAGGAATGAACTATTTTCCTGTGAATTAAATGCAAAATATGTGGAAAAATTATATTCTCCTCTGTGATTGTATATAATAATCAATGCTGCCTCTAGGACATGTGATTGCCACTAATGTGTGGCCCTGAAGATGTAAGCAAAAGGCTGAAGGGCATGGACATATAGGTGGTAGTTAAGACACCCATAGGGGCTTTAGGAAATAATGAGGTGGTGCAAAAGAGAATTTTTTTCTTTACTTCCGGATAGAAGAAAGAGGGTCTCCTACACAGGGAAAGTGGTCCTCTGAATAGTGAGGCAATGAATGTGGACAAAATGCCACAGCCAAGCAAACTAACTATGCTTTAATTTGAATCTGAAAAGGCAAAAATTAAATAAAGTTTTAAAACCTGGTATTGGGCTAAAGAGATGTAATTTATAGCGTATTAAATTATAAATGTGTTATCTGGAATTTTTCAGAAGGAAACTATAGCAAAGGTGGGCAGAAAACATGTATTTTGTGCTATATGTACATATATAACATTTACCAGACTAAAAATGGTACATTAAATGTGTAACTTTATTTGAAAAGCTAAATGTGGAGAATTGCTGGTCAAGATAGTGGAATAGGTAAATGCTGTGTTTTCCTCCTCTCATGACTACATCAAAATTACAACTAAACTACAGAATAACCATCATAAGAATTGCTTGAAGTTGAGTTGAACAGAAGTTCTACAACTAAGGACATACAGAAGAAGCCACCTGAAAACTGGTAGAAGGGGCAGAGATGCAGAATGAGCTGATCCCACACCTGCCTGTGGCAGTTAAAAATCGAAAAAAAATATCTTTATTGTGGAGTTTCCCCCAGAAGACTGAGAGGTCCCAGCTCCACATCAGGCTCCCCAGCCCTGAGAAGAGACATGCTGGGAAGAGAAGTCCCCACAACTTCTGGCTGTGAAAACCAGTGGAGAGTATGGCTGAGTGAGACAGTGGAGTACCAGGTGCTCCTCTTAAAAGGCCCACACATGAACTTACTCAATGATGGACTCACTTGCTCTGAGCTCCAGCACTGGTGTAGCAGCTTGAAAGGTGCATATCCGGACATATCAGGGGTTGAGGGGGTAGGAACTGAATTGTCTGGCTCTAGGGCAAGGGCTAGGGGGGCAGCTTTCTCCCAAGACAGCAGCCAATGCTCAACTGCAACAGAAGGGCACACACAACCCATACAAGAGACGTGCCTGGAGCACCCGGTTCAAGTGAACAGAGAGAGTGCACCACTGGGCCAATGGAGGACATCTACAACATAAGGTCACTCTATTAAAAGTGGGAGACATAGCAGCCCTACCTAATACAAAGAAACAAATACAGAGAGGCAGCCAAAATGGAGAGACAAAGAAACCTATCTCAAATGAAAGAACAGACACACTCCAGAACAACAATTAAAGAAAATGGAAGTGACCAATCTACCAGATTCAGAGTTCAAAACACTGGTTATAAGGATGTTTAACAAACTTAGGGGAAGAGTAGATGAACTCAGTGAGAACTTTAACAAAGAGACAGAAAATATAAAAAAGAACCAGTCAGAAATGAAGACTACAGTAACTAAATTGAAGAATACATTAGAGGGAATCAATAGTAGATTAGATGAAGCAGAGAATCAAATCAGCAATTTAGAAGATAAGAGAGCAGAAAATACCCAATCAAAAGAACAACAAAAGAAAAATCCAAAAAAAATGAAGGTACTGTAAGGGGCCTCTGGGACAACATCAAGTGTACAAATATTTTTATCATAGAGGTACTAGAAGGAGAAAAAACAGAGTAAGGAATTGAAAACCTATTTGAAGAAATAATAACAGAAAATTTCCCTAACCTGGTGAAGGAAACAGACATATAAGTTCAAGAAGCCTGAATCCCAAACAAGATGAACCCAAAGAGGCCCACACCAAGATACATCATAATTAAAATGCCAAGGGTTAAAGACAAACAGAAAAGCTTAACCAGCAAAAGAAAAGCAGTTAGTTACCTGCAAGGGAGCTCTGTAAGTAATAAAACTGTAGAAATAAGATTGTCAGCTAATTTCTCAACAGAAACTTTGCAGGCCAGAAGGGATTGGCACAAAATATTTAAAGTGATGAAAAATAAAGACCTACAACCAAGATTACTCTATTCAGCAAAGCTATCATTTAGAACTGAAAGACAAATAAAGAGCTTCCCAGACAAGAAAAAGCTAAAGGAGTTCATTGACACCAAAGCAGTATTACTAGAAATGTTAGAGGGACAAAAAGAAGAAAAAGAGGGAGGTGGAGGAGGAGGAGGAGGAGGAAGTAAAAGAGAAAGGATAAAAAAGATGAAACAAAACAGCAATAGCTACATATCTAGCAACAATTACTTTAGATGTAAATGTATGAAGTGCTTCAATAAAAAGATAGGGTGGCTGAATGGAAAAGAAAGCAAGACTCTTATATATTTTGCCTATGAGAGACTCACTTCACATTGAAAGATACAAACTGAAAGTAAAGAAATAGAGAAAGACATCTCATGAAAATGAAAATTAAAAAAAAAATGAGGTAGCAATACTTATATCAGACAAAATAGACTTTAACACAAAGGCTCTAACAAGAGACAAAGAAGAACCCAGTAATCCTACTTCTGGTCATTTATTTGAAGAAACTCAAAACACTACTTTGAAGGAATGTGTGAATCCATATGTTCATTGCAACTTTATTTACCATAACCAAGATATTGTGGCTACCTGGGTGTCCATCAATAGATGAATGGAGAGGTAGTACATGTATACAATGGAATCTTACTCAGCCACAAAAAAAAATAATAATAAAATAAAATAAAATCCTACCATCTGCAACAACACGGATAGACCTAGAGTGTATTATGCTGAGTGAAGTAAGTCAGACAGAAAGACAAATGCCATACATGGAATCTAGAGAACAGGATAAACAAACAAAAGAAACAAGTTCATAGATACAGAGAACATTTTGATAGTTGTCAGACGGAAGGAGTGGAGGGATGGGTAAAGGGAGGAGGGTATTAAGAGATACCAACTAGTAGTTAAAAAGAAAATCGTCATGGGGATATAGAATATAGCATGGGGAATACAGTCAGTGGTATTGTAGTAACTATGTATGGTGTCAGATGGGTACTAGATTTATCAGGGTGATCACTTAGTAAGTTATATAAATGTCTAATCACTATGTTATATACTTGAAACTATTGTATGCCAACTGTGATTGAAAAAATTAATTATTAAAAAAAAGCTCAGAAAGCTAAATATGAACCTAGACCTATTTTAAGTCTTTGTGAAATGTGGAGCTCATGCCCAGTAGTGCTTCCCAAATCATCTGCAGTCCTTCACCAACTTTTTTTCTTTCCAATCTGTTCTAAACAATACTTTTATACAATGCAATAAAAATAAACTACTAGAAGAAAAAAATTTAAAAACATACAAAATTCAAGCCTCAATCTTTATTAGATTCAACATACATAAAACTATTTTTGTCAAATTGCTTCAGAAGTTTTGACATGCTTACTTTCCATTTCTGTACTTATCTTTTGGCAGGCCAATAATAAACAACTCACAGACTGGCACTGCTCTATGAGCCACATTTTGAATGGGTATAATTGGCCCCAAAAGAGTTTGTAACATGGATGTAGTGCTTTATATCAAAAAGGAATGGATGTGAATAGTACTAATGAGGACCTAAGATAGAATACATTTTGATGAGGTTAAAAGAAGAGAGAACTCTTAAGTGGTGTCATTTCAGAGGAGAAATGACTACCCACCCCATGCCTTCCTAATGCAGATTACAAAACTAACATGGAGTGATGAGTGACTTTTCTTCCCAGAATTTACTAAAAAAAAAAAAAAAAAAACTCTTCCAAATGAAGATTTTCTGGTAAGTTCTTGTCTTGCCTTCTGCCAGTTGCATTCCTGAGGATAAAAAATCAATTTGGAGAATTTTTATATGAATTTATTTTGACCAAGGAGGAAGGTTTGGTCGGTAAGCTAAAAGTGATGAGAAATTTAGAAGGAAGTAACGTGTCATCTTAGAGTCTATTATATTCAGAAAAAAATTATTCTAAACACAGATATTTATCCTAGAATTTAAAAAAGCAGGCATCAAAATAGAAAAAATGTAGATATGAACTTATGGCTAAATAATTTTAATGATAAAATAAGCCTATTTTTTAAATTCTGACAAAATAATCATAGATTATTCCAAAGGTATCTAAATAAGTGTGTGTGATGAAAGGGACATCTTTTTCCTTTTTTAAAACTATTGAATGCAGAATATAAAGGAACACATATCGAAAATGGAAGGCTGAAAAAATGATGAGAAACTAGTATAAAAGAGTGCTATGAGAATGTTGTCAGGGAGGCTAATGCTTGGCTGTAGGTTGAAAAACTGCCAAGGGCAACAGAAAGCTATTTTAAGCTCTATTCGTAAGAAGAACAAAGGGATAGGTACATCTATTGGGGCACACAGCAAAATGTTAACAGATGTCACAAGGAAAACAGAACTATTCAACTCCTATTTTGATTCTATGGTCTCTATCCTGAAGAATGATCTTCAAACTGAAGAGGGCAGAGCAAACACAGTTAAGAGTGAACATGAACTGGAGCCCAAGATAAGTCATGGCATACTAAAATATAACATAGTTACTTCAAATGAGTTTGAGGCTCTAGGCCAGATAAATTATCTCTCGGGTTACTGAAAGAATCTAAAGAAAAAAGGAAGATTAAAAAGGGGAAAAAAAAGGTACAGATGTGATTGTGGAAACCCGACCAGTGATTTTTTGGAATCGTGGTCTAATCATGGATGACCAGGAATTAGTGTGGTCTACAGAAAAACAAAGCTTTTAATTTACAAAAACAGAAAAATATCTAGAACACACCTCTAGCAAAATACTAGAACAGATTATCACATGTTTGGGTTATCCACGCTTTAAAAAAGTAGTAATGACTTTCAACTAGCAGAGGTTCACTCCAGATGACACTAATTTCTCCCTCCCCCACCTTCCCTCCTATCTTCTTATCCCTGCCAACATTACTCCCTTTCTTTTTTTCCCTCATTTTTTTTTCCTGATTTATAAAACGATTAGCCAAATAGTTTGGGGAAATGGCTCTCAGTTTCATCAAGTAATTTAACAAATTACTGCATAACTTATTAGTAGACCAAAAAATTTAAAAAGAAAGAAAAAGTCAGTGTAATTAGGATGATTCAAACCTGGTTGAACCAAGGCTCTTAAAGGATGCTTGTTAATTAATTAAGGGTGATCTGGAGAGTTCTCTAGTGATATGTGTCCTTTGGACTTCATTTTAACCCTTTGTTCTTTCTCTTCTCCTTGTACATAGCTTTACGTTGGGATTTGCCATATTCCATGAAAATATATGCTCTTGTGTTTGTCTCAATTAGATTTTACAAATACGTATGCATTTGGCCCCCGCTCTGTATGAAACAGATGGGCTCTGGCAATATGCGCTGGGTAAGATCCAATGTTTTCCTTTAAGTAGTTTATGGTTTAATGGGGAAACAGGAATAAGTCAGGAGCTATAATGCCATGTGATACAGAAAGAACGATATTAACATTTGTTGTACCCCAACCATCTTTCTAGGCACTATGCTAAGGGTTTTACATATGTCATCAAATCTCCTTGGAAACAATATGAGGTAGCTTTGATTATCCCAGGGCACTGATGAACAAGACAAACTCAGCGAGATCAGTTCACATGTGCCAGATCAAATCTCAAGTAAGATATGGAGCTAGAACTCAAAGTCAGGGACACTGGATTCCAAAGCATATCTTCTGTTATGCCCATGACAAAAGCATCTGAGTCAAGAAAAAGGCAAGCCAATGTCCAGCAAAGGGCAGGGGTCTCGACAGTTCTGGAGATGGAATGCCTTCCTGGAGAATACCCCGAAGGAGGGGAAGCCTAGCCCAAGAGAGATGTAGGTATTAGCCACAGAGGTTGTCATTGTGTCGAGAAAAAAAATTTAAGTAGAGGGAATGACATAAGCAAAATCAATAAGCTTGAAGAAACAAGTGCATATGGCCACATTTTAGATGCATGTGTCAATGTCGAAAAGACTTGGAGGAGTCAGATCACGGCGAAACAGAAAGACAAAAGAAGAGCTGATAGCAAGCTCTCATTCTCTCTCTGTCTCTATCTCTCTCTCTCTCGATCACAAAATAAATGAATTTGTATTAACAATATATTAACAATAAAGTTTCAGAGCATCATGTTCCCTTGGCTCCTTTATTGTTCATGTGTTATCTTATTCCTAACTTTCAATGTTCTTTCTACTTCAATTTTCCTCTATATATTCAACAGATGTGCTTCAATTTATGTATGAAATGAGTTCTTGTAAAGTTATGTGGTTCTTTTTCAGCAAATGAAATATTACATTAAAGATACAAGGGAAGTTCTTTTTTAAAGGAACCTTACACCAAATAGCTTTATAAAGCAAACAATGACCCTATAACAAAACTTTCTCTAAATCTAGATTTCCATATATCAGATTTGACTAAAAAAAGATACATCTATACTTTATTTTCACATTTGTCTGCGAGCAGTACTGCAACATAATGGTATGCCAATTTGAAATACTATAATTTTTATACTTTTTCAGTTCTCACAATGCAATCTTAGAAAATGTATTATTTTCTATAGCATACTCATACATGCTTTCTTTTCCTTAGTGGAACTTTAGAATTTTCTTATCGTGAGATTGAGGAAGTTGGCAGTAAGCTGCAAAGTTAGATAATCATCAGGTATAGGGCAATTATAATGTGCTGTGTCTGGTGCGAAGTACTTTGTATGCATTTTTACAACAGACATGTGAGGTATGAATAATCACTTTGACCACTTTACAAGTTAACTAACTAAGACTCAGAGAAGTCAAAGAACTTGTACAAATGTCTAAGCTGGGATCCTATCCCAGTCTTTATGACCTTAGAGCCAAAGAATAACTATTATGGTGTGTATCCTCTTATTGCTGGAATAATGAATGTTAAGAAAAATTATGTTCTTACAGGAGTGACAAAGCTTTTGCTGGATGTCAGTGGTAAAAAGACTATTTTCATGAGAGATAAAATAGACTCTAGCAATTTTTCTACTGTCAGTTGTCTGGACAAGACACTTACTCGCTCAGGTTTTTCCATCCATACAATGTGATGCCTAAGGTCTTCTTTGCCGAGAACACTAAAGTTCCAGTGTCCTGCAACAATGAAACATTGCACATACTGGATGCCCCCACTTTCTCATTTGTTTTACCAAAAAGTGAGTTTAGATTAACATTTGTGTCACAAGTAAACTCTTTTACTAGCTAACTAAAAATTCAACCATTGTCAAGAAAAAAAAATGAGGAGAACAATTAATTCTGCTTTTTGGCTGCTATGGGTCAGGACTCTACGCTCAGGCAGCATTGTTCTTAAACCAAAGATCTTTAGTCAGTGAAAAGCACTGACTATACACCTATAATCTCAGATCTAAGTGGGAAGATTCAGATCTTTTCTGATTGGACCAGACCACTGGTTTTGAAAAAGCATGAAGGGTCTCACACTCACTCCTGGGTGTTACCTAAGTTGGTGCCATGAAGAGCACCCTCCTCAGAAACATGTACCATCCTCAGTATCTCAGAGCCTGAGCCTTCCCAACATCATCATTCTCCAAGAGAAAAAAAAATATGAGCTTTTAATCACCTCTTTTGCCTCTTTTCTCTTATCATCAAGGTGACTTATAAACAGGTGCAATAAAAATAATTTTTTTTTTATAAACGTCTTCTCAATAATGTCTTCAAGAAAGCAGAGGGGCTAAAAGGTACGTGACATTCACAGATTTTGCCTCTGAAGCCACAAAATCCACACGAGCAATTTCTTCATTTGACCAAAATGTATGGTCACCACAAAAACAAATGTAACTTTGGTACCCCTGATTTGGCTGAGACAGCTTAAGGGCTCAAATTTAATAGACTTCTTCTAACCGATTAGGATCTCAGTGTGGGCTGCATCATCCTGTCAGAGCCGATAGCCAAGTCCAAACCACAGGCACGAAGCTGCCCTTGATCCATGACCTTAGCATACAAAATAACAGATTAGAGAATGTCATAGAACTCCCAAGGAAGAAACTTTAAAGACAGTATTCATTTTGCTTTGTGATCTTTTTAAAAAACACAATTAAACATTAAGAATAGATTGATGCTTAAATAAAATGCCTAACAGTAAAAGCACATTTCTATATGCAAAAGCCCAAGAAAAGCTATGCCTAAGAAAGGATTAGCCACTATCAGATGATATTACCACTGGATTAATGATGTTTCACATTCACTATATTCATAAAAAGAGGGTGAAAAAAGAATAGGAATCTTTTAAGGAGTAGATAAGTGATTTCTATAAACCTTAGAAGCTAAAAGAAAACATTTAAAAAGAACAGTAGTTATAATAATATATCTATGTATAAATTCTTAATTGAAATATTTTTTATTTAAAAGACGGCCCTACATTTCAGGTAAATTGTTGTTAACATAGTTTGTGGACTGTGTGGAACGTGCGTGTGTGTGTATGTGTGTGAGTGTGTGTGTGTGTGTGTGAGGCCTTGCTATTCCTGTATGGATGCTTTATATTCCACCAGGTATTTTAAACCATTCTTATTTTAGGCAATTGTTTTTGTAATAGATACACTAAAGGTGATCATTTTATTTTATTGCTAGTCATTGCTGACTGAAATATTTTGCCAAATGAAAGTAATTACTATGACTATATTCATTTCCAAACTGTTTTGTATATGGAATCCCAAGTACTCATAGTACAAAATTGTTACCCTGTTTTAAAAAAGTCATATGACACTATGCTCTGAGATTACTTATATAAAGACATAAAACTATTATCCTGCTTTTTTTACTGTCAGTATCTCTATATCTCCAGAGGTTGCAGGAAAACTCTGACCTCATGTAAAAATAGAAAGATAAAGATTGAACAATGCAATAGCTAACATTAGTATTACAAGCAAGGAAATGCAACAAATTATTTAGGTTAAGGATAATAATAACAGTAATCCATATCATATCAAAAAGCGAGGATGGATAAAAGGAAGCGAGGAAGAAGAAAAGAAAGGAAGAAAGGAAAGGAAGATAGAAGAAAAAAAGAAAAAAAGAAGGAAGGAATGGAGGGATGTGGGAGAGAGCAATATAGAAATCAACAAAGCAGAGCTGACATCAACAAATTCAATCCCACCAATAAGTTGTTAGCCAGCATTACATATGGCTGATATTTACATATTGAAATCTTGTGCTACATATCTTCTGTACTCTAGAAATCAGTCCTGCAGACAGAAGTGTACTGCATTTAAGAACTTTTATTTGGAAACATGGTCAAAGGACAATATTACTGAAAAAATAATGTCTGTTAGTTTTCTATTCTGACCTACTAGTTAATCATTTGGCAAATTTCATCATAAACTTCACAGCCTAATGTTGCAGCCAGACCGAATAGCAGCATTAGACCCAGAAGCACCGATTACAGCAGCAGGGCATGTGAAGTAACGGTAGTTCAGTTCTAAAAATGAGAAGAAAAGAGATATCTTCTAGCTCCCTTGATTTTCCTTCACAAACTATAATTTCCTGCCATACCTGCTACTCCACGATACTAGCCTGCCATACCTGCTACTCCACGATACTAGCCTGGGTCCATGAGTTTTCCTTGAGAAAGTCATTCAGTTCCCCAATAAGGATTTGGTATTGATCCCAGAAAAAGGTGGGAGTCAACTCATTTCAGCTGCCAAGTTCAAGGAAAAGCCATGCTTTCAATATACATATTAGATATCTGTGGTCTAGACTTGAACTTTTTTTGCAGTAATAAAAGATAGCACTAGACAAGTTTCTCATCTCTCAGAAAACATAAAGACATGCCACAAAGTTTTACGGGTGTGATTCCACCTGAGAATCACAATACTTTATAATTTTTTTCTCCATTATTTTTTAACTTTTTATTTTATTGTTTTTGTTTTTGTTTTGTTTTGTTTATTTTATTGTTTTTGTTTTTGTTTTGTTTTGAAAGCATAGACCATGTTGGCCTGGATTAAAGTCCTCAAGAAAAGCTGACTCTTTGGAGTCTTGCCAATACTACTGCCAAGAGTTCTAAGAGCTCTATTTGCTGCTAGAAAAAAAATATTAATCCATTTTGTGGATAAAAAATATTAATCCACAAAATGACTAACAGACATGTCCATTCAGTCATACCAAAAGTCCTCAGTACTCTCACGGTATCCCTCCTGAGTCAGACCCTCAAAGCCCCAACATCATGCTTCAGGTGGTGAATGAGACTGGTTAACTGAACCCCTCGTGATATAATAAACAATGTTTAGCAGGTGATTCTATCAACAAGGCACCATCATCTCATGAAGTCTGCTTGGTTCCCCACCAAAATCACATAAAATGGACACTTTCACAATTGCTTCAAACTGGAGGAATTAAGACACTAATTCACCTGACTCTAAAATAAAGCTTCCTCAAATCTGATCACTCTGACAGCTAAAGTAACTCCTGCTAGTTGCAAAGCTCTGCACAGCTGCAGCCAGAAATGTGTTTGTTTATGTTCTTATGAAGGATTGTAATTTGAGGCTTGAAAGGGAGATATGGGCAGAGTAAGCAGCAGCAAGGCTGTCTTTGAAGCCATGGGGATGGACAAAGTCTGTGAAGGATGGAGTGCAAAGAGGGCTCCCGCTAACTGCATGGAACATCTTCTCTAGGCATGAAGAAGGAAGAAGAAATATCGAAAGCAGGAATGGGTGGCTAACCAGGAGCACATGGTATCATAGAGGCCAAAGATTTCCCAAAGGCCAAGTGCCATAGATAGGTCAAAGACATGGTTTGGAGAAAATATCACTGGTCACTGGAGACTAATGCAAGGTCATTTCCAGTGGCATGGCAGGCACAGAAGCATGAACACAAAAGGTTAAGGATAAAGTGGATATGAAAGGATAGAAGTGGTACAACACCTGTTTGAGATGTTGAGAAGGAAAGGAGAAAAGTATGAGTTTACATAGAACAGGCAACAGGTTCAAGTGAGGGTAATCATTTAAAGCGCAAATTATTCGCACAGAAAATCATTACAAATATATTTCTAGCCTGTATGGGCTTAATTTAAAGTGAAAAATAGTTGCATAACTAAACATTAAATATTTGTAAATACTTACAAATAAAAAAAATCATGATATTAATATGATGAGAAAATTTGGTGAAATGAAGAATTATAACATTTTCAGCAAATGCATTTGAACTTTACATAGTTCTTTCATATATTCTTTGAAAGTCTTTTGAGATAGATCTTTCTGTTATTCCTAGTTTGCAGATGTAAACCCGCCTGCTGTGGGGTACAATTAATGGTGGAGGTGTGTCTTCTGATGTGTACCCATTTCCCTTTATTTTTTTTTAACTTCTGTACCAAATCAATTCTTCAACAGAAGAAGAAGACTGAAATTTACTTTTTACAAGATTTTTCATAAAAACAGATGTTTTCTTTTACGTAAACAGATCTTCCTACAAAAATATCTCACAGCCAACTTTAATCTTAGCAATCCCACATTAGCTTTATCTTAAGTGTCTAACTTCTACCAGCTAGCTTAGAATTACCCTTCTCTATTCCAACAATTCAACCTGCAAAAGTTGTGTCATTCCCCTGTCTATCCATCGCAAATGACAGCAGGAATGGAAGAAGGGTTGCTAAGATATAAACACCTAGTGTCTACTCTAGTCTTGCTCTTCTATGTGACATACATAAAGGCAATTAAATTTCAAAGATATCAGTCTTGTCTACACATCTACACATCAAGACCGACATACACATTGCTGGTCTGCTAGAATAATCATATCGACTTTTTTTAATACCAAAAAACATCCAAAGTAAGGTTTTTATTAAGGATAATTAAATAAGCTAATATAGTAATAAATGGAATACACAATGAGAAAATGTACTAAAATATCTGCTTTGTACAATGCATAACTGGTGTTTTAAGAGATTAATGATCATGATCACCAGTCCTCTTCTGATTCTATAATACCTCATACAATCTTTTCTAAATTACTTTATTAACCTTTCCTCCTAGCACAGAAGTACTCGATTATAGATAATATTTCAAAATCATCTGAGGTGTAAGTGTGTTTGATTTGCTTGGTAATTATTTGTCTACTTTATTACATTGGCCGAGCATGCAAACTCCTTGACCAGCATTATTTCAAGTCCAGTTAAGAATAGAGTCATATTATTTTGTGGATCACTTCTTTTGGGTCCCAACATATATGAAATTGTCATATTAAAGATAGGGACAGTGCATGGAAACATAGTACATTTTAAACATGGAGAAATCATTCTCTCCCCTCAGTAAAGGTTTCAGGCCCTAGGCTTAAAGGGAAGTATGCTGTTCACAAATGAAAGAAAGATATTTAGTCCTCAGGTGACTAGGACACAGGACCTTGAAACCTAAGCATGCAAATGTCCTCAGATGAAGTCTAAAAGCATGTCACTCCCATCCCTGTGGTGGCCTTATCCTGGGTCTTTATCATCTGTCCTTGTCATTCACACCACCGGACAACACTTCTTTTTTCATCTGAATCACAAATGCATTTCCAGCAGGTATTCTGACTCATTTAAAGCAGAAAGGAATGGGGAGGGGACACCCACAAGGGAAGATAGCAAACCTTGTCTTTCTAACAGGAGTCTAGAGGAAAGAGTATCATTTGCAATTCTCACTAGGTTTTGCAGAGGATAAGTTTGTTCCAACTTTACAACTCAGGGGCAAATGAATCTGATACTTACATGTTCTTAAAGATGACAATGCATTGAGATGAAATAAGGCAAACAGCTTATTCCTGAGGGCCACCACCAGGATAAAAGCACAAAGCAGGAGGACTCTGTTTATTGCCCACAATCAACAAATTTTGAAATTTCCATATGTAGCAGGATTCCAGGGCTCTGTTAGCAATACAGGATACGGCTGGTCAGCTCAGTCACCCATGGAATTACAGTGTAGGGTATGGATGCCAGTATTTTAGACCCAAACCGAGCATAAAAACACAAAGTAAAATTCAGTGTCAGCACAAAGTTGACAGCGAATGATTATAACAGCTTCGAAGCTTGAAAAAGAGTGTAAATAACTAGGATCCCCTGCGGGCTCACTCAGCCTGCATACATAACAACCGTGATGGACAGCCTCTGTGGTAAAGTCAGGGAAACAAGGAACTGGGAAGATGCAAAAATTCCTCCAGCAAAGAGCCTTAACTGTCACCTTTCCGACTAAATCAGCTACTTTCATATATAGAGAGAAACAGAGCAGCAGGCTACGCCTTCAGAAGACCAATTGCCCCTTTGCCTAGGATGCAGGAATGTTAATTATCGGCTTTTCTATGGTTATCAAGTCTCTGCAACCCCACCAGCTTCTGCACTTCAGAAACACGCTTCTCCCTGATCTTTAATCCTTGACGCTTTTAGTGCACAAAAGATTGTTATTCAGAATAACTCTGCTTATTTATAGAATGCAAAAATAAAGGCAAAAAAAGCACAGTCTGAACTGTTAACTTATTAGAGCGTTTTGACTCGAAATTTAATTTTCTTTTCTTTTTGTATGTTTATGCACACCAATGTGCACACACACATACCTGCATCCAATAATGAATGGTTTTCAAGTACTGAAAAATGAGAAGTACATCATGGTATGTGGCCTCCAGACTGGTGTAACAGACGCCAGCTTTGTGAGTACAGAGCCTCATCATCACTTGTACTTCAAAACTCAAAAGAGAAAAGAAAGCCAGAGGTCTTCTGCACAGGCCTAGCTAGCACTCCACAGGTTTGTAATTCACTTACAAGATAATTAATCAATTAGCAAATGATCTCTTTCCCTTTTGTTATTAATGCTGCATAAGAATTGCATCTCCAAATGAAATGGAGGGCCACTTGTAGTGAAACTTTGCCCTTCAAACACATTGGTCTTATTTATCTGAATTAAACAGATGCTTTGCAGTGCCAGCCCATTGTAACTGGACTGTTTGCTATTAGAACCTGAGTAAGATTTAAGCTAAACAGAAGAGCATAAATATGACATCCTATAGACATTCAGGATGATCAACTGTGTGGTATCATTGCCAGCCATTGCTACTTATTCATATAGGAAAAGAGGGAGGAAATACAATTGACATTGCTAAAAGGGGAACTATAGTCACCGTAAGGAAAGGAGAAGATGGAATTTACACAGTTATTGGCTTTAGAGTAAAACTCTGGGGTCTTAAAATGCAATTAGATTGCTACATTGTATACATTCTGTTTATAGGCTCAATAATTCCCATTTCTTTTTTTTTATTATTATAGCTGGCATGTCTTTGGAAAGCAAAGATATCAGGGTGTTTCTCGGGTCTCCCAGATAACCATCACTAGGGAGAAGGTCTAGGCAACAACAGTATGATGGAAATCCCATCAGACTGCACTCTGGTCTGAGACTGCTCAAGAGAAGAGATGGCTATGAAACCCCTTTCTTTACCTTTCAGAGCCTCGGGTGCCTCCATTGTAAAGTACATGAGTTGGACTATGTGGTGTTTTTGGATCCTTGCACAGCTATTGTGTTATGAATCTCTGCACCCTTCCATATTAACACTGCTGTCAGGTGGGATAATAGAAAACATCTTCCCCTTGAGGCAGGACACGGGTCTAAAAATATTTTAAAAGCAAAGAGGAAGGTCCCCAGATTCATACAAACATTTCAGCAGCCAAATGAGCAGAAAGTCTGTTTCTGTCACTGTGTTTTTAAGTCAACAGTTATGTATTAAATTACTCCTGTGTACACGGACAACAAGGGCATTTTGAGTCCATTTGTACAGGTGAAAAAATGGGTCAACGATGTAACACTGCACCCCAGGTGTGCATCCAGCAGGAAAATTCCATAGTCTCTTGCTTCCATGGAAGACTTCTGGGACGAGCTCAGAGCCCCATGTAGTCACTTGCCAAGGCTTTAATAATAAAACAGCTACAGAGAAAACTTCCATGACCCTTTGCTGTGTTGAGAAAAGCCTTAAAATAAAAAAGCATTTGAATGTTTAAAAGGAACTGTGAAACTTAGTAAATGAGACAATTAGAGGAAGGTCATTATGATATAAATGAGTGCCCTTAAAAACAAACAAACTAACCCTAAACCTTACTGTTCTTTTTGTTTTTTTCAAAAAAAGAATAGTCAACTGTGTAAAGAAGCAAACTCTACTTAGCCATGTTGAGGAAAACTGGATTTGTTCGCTCTCAGAAATAAAAAGCACAACAGTGAATCTTGGAGGCATTATTTCTTAGCAGAATTAGCATAACCCAGCACATCAGAGTATTAAAATTTAAAAAGAATTCCAAACTGTCCTCATATCATCAGCAGAGTCATGTCACAGATTTTTTATTGGTTCGGCAGGCTAGGTGTAATTGTATCAATATTTTAATGCTTGATGCATATTGCCTGTGATACATTGCTTGCATAAATAAAAAGCACCAATATTCAATTGCCAATGAAATAATCACACACCCTAGATCTTTATTATATCATGCATTATTTAATTACAATAATCAGAGCCTTTTGAAGGTAAAACAAGATTAAAAAGGTTCTGTTTTATTGGATCTATATATTTGATTTAAACTTTACATGTTAGCTTTACATTAAGAATTTATAAGGCATCAGTTCAAATGGTGCTATTATAAGAGTTTATTTCTTTTATAATTAGTACAGTACCCTTAAAGTACTCTAACTATGAGAGATAATATTTCAGTATTTTAATGAGCTTTTTAAGTGTAATTGATGTAACAATCATTGAATTACACATTTCTACCTGAAGAATAATGAAAGAAACATTTTAATGAGAAATTTAATCATTATTAGTAAATGATCTACTAAACTGCCATTTGCTGACATTTAAAAGCTTAATAGCAGAAAACTGTATTTTCCTACATCTGCAACAACATCGACGGTGATTACTTTTCTGTTACTCCAATTTCCCAGGTTAACTTTCTACCATCACTAATTTATTTATAAATTTGAGAAAACTTTCTTTAACCCACAGTTGTCAGACCCTTTCAGAAAGTGTGGGGCTTGACACTTAGAGGGATAATTTAAATAAATTAGCCCCTTTTTCAGCCTTCAGCAGTTTTCAGCATAAAAGGGCTCTTTCTTGTGAGTATTCATGCTTGCATCAGCTTGATTTTGATGAATGCCTTGCAAATTCCCTGATAGTACCTCAGACAGAAAGATCTTAGACTGATGTCAACAAGGGTTTTTAAAGCTCCCTCATTTCAAGAACATATTAGCATTCAGAGAGGAAGAGATGTGAGTAAAAAGAGCCTACTATGCAGCTTGGCCAACTTCTGGGTTTGGGTTTTACTGCTTGTTTCAGAGGAATTTTCATGCCAGAGAGAGAGGTTAAAATGGAGACATCTAGTGAAATCCATAATAATGTGTTTGAGGGGTATAAAAAGAACCCTGCCCTAGGTAGGCAGGATTTATGTAACACTTTGAAGGTCAGGAGAGCCAGAAGAAAAGCTCAGCCTTCTAACTGAAACATTGGAGACTGCCAAAGTAGAGTCAGTATACAGGCTGCCGTAGGCACGGCAACTAGGCAAAGGCTAACACACAGGACTTGGCCTGCATTTCCCATGCTCTTCAGATTTACCAGATACTGGGTGCCCTGCTAATTCCATAAAGGCCAGTCATTTCCAGAACTCCTTAAGGGAGTGCTGCTTCTCTCACCATCTGATTTGTATAATATGAATAGTCTATCTAGTGGACAGAAAGCAGTTTACATAGAAACACACTAATATGTACCCAAAGTGCAGTGAGATCTTTTATTTATTTTTATTTTATTTTATTTTATTTTTAAGTTTGAGTTCTTATTTGGAGTCCTGGCAATGAGTGGGCAGAGAGAGGAAAGAGAAAATGCTACTCTTTGACTCACACCAGTCTCCTGATGATCGCTAAGGTCCCTTTTAGTTCAGACATACTATGTTTAGTACAGTTGTCAACTCTTTCCATCTCAGAATTCTCAAAGCCTTTTATTTTTTTCTGTCTTTTAAAGAACTTTCCCTTTTTCACATTGCATGCTATTGATGGATTAAATGTTGTCTCCCCCGCCACCACCCCCAATTTATATGTTAAAACCCTAACCTCTGATGTGATGATATTAGGAGGTGAGGTTTTGGGGAGGTGATTAGGTCATGAGAGTGGAGCCCTCATGAATTTACTGTCCTTATAAAAGAGGCCCCAGAGAGTTCTTTAATGCTCTCTTCTGTGAGGGTACAATGAAAAGACAGAAATTTGCAATCCCAAAGGGAATTCTCACCGGACCCTGACCATGCTGGCACCCTGATCTCAGATTCCAGCCTTTACACTGTGAGAAATAAATTTCTGTTGTTTAAAAGTGACTCAATCTATGGTAATTTGATATAGCGCCCAAATTAAGATACATGTTCTCAAAAAGATCTTTAGAATTTAAAAAAAAATCATTTTAATTTTTCTCATAACCCAGAGAGCTAGATTCTATGACTGGGTCTCCACAGCATATTGCCGGTAGCTTGGTGAAAGCTCCAGACCTGACAGTTTGTGCTGGGCACCATGCCTAGGTGTCTAACTTCCAGTCTTCCTACTACTTTCAAATAAGCAGACAATAAAAATGTTAGTAAATGACCAACAAGGGTTTAGAGCACTGAAGGAACTGTTGACAGAACATATTTTAAGTAAAGGGAAGAGCTGAGAAGCAATACCTTAGCGTATTTTTTGGTTCGGTGGTCATGATGCAGCAAGTTAGTGTTGCTATTGTTTATTATAGAAAATGTCATTGACAAAACTTGAAAAACAAAGGCTAACATTCTGTATTGTACCAATTTTTAAAGGTTATTTGCAAATCACTTCTGATCTTGCAGTGAAAAACAAAATAGCAATGAACCACTAATAAAGTGTATCTCTATTGCTAATTACAATATGATAGTTGCCTATAAATATGGCCCATGTGTCATGTCTCAATAAAATATAGGATAACATTGACATTTATTTATTTATTAAAATTTGTTTGACCTTTGTAAAATTTCAAAATCATTTGTTCATAATTATAATATGTGTTTATAAAGCTACAGGATATTTTTAAACAACTTTCAAATTATAATTTAGATTTAAATAAGCATAGTTTTTTCAGATCCCTTATATCAGAGAGATATAAAGATGCAGCATCTAGGGAAACATAAGTGAATGTCTGGAAATTTAAAGACATTTTCTGGGAATCTGGGTCAGGATTAGTTATTATAAATTTTACCAAAATATTATTAGGATGGTGTGATAGCATATACTTCTAAAGCATTCTCATGTGAGCGGCTAAATTTCTGTCAATACATAATTTTTTTGTTACAATTGAGTTATATGGAAACGTAGTAATATATATCCAATAAAACAGTTTGACTCTATTACTCTCAGGAAGAGAAGTACAACTTGTTCCAAGGTAGAATGAAAGAAAAGAGGGAAGGAGGGAGAGAAGTAAGGAAAGAAGAAAGGAAAGAAGAAAAGAAAGAAGGGAAAAAAATGAAGAGAAAGAGAGAAAAGTCTATAATGGGTAGCACTAAGCCAATGTAAAAGAAATATGAAGTATTTTCTAGAATGTATAAGAACTTTGCCTCCTTAGAGCATCATGGTCAAGAAAACCCAGGGCAAGAAACAGCTCTACTCAAAAAGCAACTCAGTAATAAAGGGCAACCCCATGAATTGTATTATAGCTGTAGATGCCATTTAATTCCTTCAAGAGTACCATCAAATATCCTAGTATTCAAAAGTGTGTCCCTAATGCAAAAGAGCAAATAGATGGAAATAAGAGAAAACTAGAATGAATTTAAATGAAAAGTATTATTTAAACAGAAGCATCTGTATTCTTGTAAATATTTAATGATTCTCATTACTCTAATCACCTCAGTTTTATCCATTGTATTGGAATACCAAAGACTAACTCTTGCAGTTAGTAAGCCAGGTATAAACAAATGCTACTTTAAAAAAATACACTTCTGAAAGGATCCAGCTAAAGGTTAGGAGACCATGAGATGAAAACCACAGAGAAGGTTAACAATGCCCCTCAGGGCAGCGTCATGTTGCTGCCAACAAAGGTGGTCAGTGACATGTTCTCCCAACAACTGCTAGGGCCTGATCCCAATTCAGGAGATCCTACCAATTACATAATAGCTTATAAAGAAGATCAGAAAGCAGGTTCAATGAAGTGAGTCTCCCCTTCTTTTGGTATCATTCAAGGAAAATTTTTCACACAAAAAAAATATGAAAGCCCTCTTTGTAATCCTAGGTAAATATGAGTTCAATTCAGGCTTTAGATCAATTTCATTGGTGCATCATTCTCAGTTTTGATAACATACTTGAAATACATACATATACACCTATATTTCACACACATGCACCTTAAACGCATGTTGATTTGCTTGAGATACACATAACCAATTCTTTTTTTTTGGCATAAACTCCTATCCACTTACAGGTAAAAGAATTATGATTCAGACTTTCCTCACTTTTTTGCTGAAATTTTCTTATTCTCATTATCTGAAATATTATTTATTCCCCACTCCATTTCTGCCTCCTCATGCCTTATTATTTTCCTTCAAGGTGGGCTGAAATCTTACCTCATCATTTTATTCATTCACAACTGGAGAAAAACTTGTTTTTTGGAAATACTATAGTATGTGCAGTCTGTACAATTATACATATAGCATATAACAAAATATTTAATCTCTTGTGTCAATCATATTTTTTAAATATAGATATTTTTTGCATAACTAGGTAGTAAGATCCTAGAGGGCAGTATCATGCTATACAGCCATATCTCAGACGTATTGCAGGTTCGGATGCAGACCACTGCAATAAAGTGAGTATTACAATAAAGCAAGTCACAATCTTTTTGCTGGTGAAGGGTCTTGCTTTCAATTTGTAAAAAATGCAACATCTGAGAAGCACAATAAGACAAGGTACGTATGCCTGTGTATTGTAGCTGTTAAGAGAAAGGGATTCACTGACGCCACTACTGTGTGCCTTGTGTAAATTTCCTGACCTCAGTATTCTTTCCTATAATTGAGAATAAGAAGATATGCCTTGAGTTGTTCTGAGAATTAAATCAGAAAATTCACGTGGCAGAGAGCTTTGAACACAGAAAGTGTTCTATAAAAGTTAGATGTCGTTGTCATTGCTTGTTACTATCTGCTTGCTCCTCAGTGCCAAGCTCTGTTCCTTGCACACCACATGTGCTCAGGGCTGATCTTTTTGATTGCCTGCTGAGTAGATATCTATGGCTTTTGCCATGTAGTATCTATTTCTCACTCTGTTAATGTCTCCCTTTCTCCCTCTGGGGAAACTTGCCATCCCTCACTCATTAGTTCCTCCTATAGCCCTATCTCACTCAGACTTCACGTGGCCTGGTATAAGCCCATCATTCCACTGGCCAGAGGAAGGTATCAGAACCTATGTAGTACTGAGGGACTGCTTAACAGCCAACCTTTCTTTCAATTTTATTCTAATCTAAGAGTCATCCTAGGAAGTCATGTAAGCATGTAAAGCAATCACAATCTTTTCTTAGATTTGGAAAACCCCACGGTACTCAGGGAACACTGTAAGGCTCCACAGGCCTCAACTCTGGAAAAGCAGACAGCTGTAAGGACTTGTACAGCTAACATTCTTATTTGTAGGCTGCACCATTTCACTGTCACTGGTAATTCATCATTAATCATTTTCTAGAGAATGTCTAGTAAAGATGTTTGTTTGCAGATTAGTAAGAGTTCCATTTGAACTAAATATGTGTTCATCTGAGAATTCAGTTGCATTTAGGTATGTTTAAGAATTGATGGTGCATATTTCTTTCTAGTATATTTACCTAGAAAATCAGGTCTCTTGGGAAAGTGAAGGTGTTTATTCTGGAGCAGTGTAAGCAAGACTGGAAGGCCTTCTCTGCCAAAGAGAACAACTGATCCCCAGTACTATGTGGCTACTTTTATCCTATCTGGGCCCCAGTCATCTGGACTAATTTTTTTTGCAGTTCTGTGAATAAATCTTGTTTTCCTCTATTTGTCCTCCATGTATCAGCTCAAATGTTACTTCCTTTGAATCCTGGAGTGGGATGACTGCAGCAGAAGGGTAGGCAAAATCAAAGAGTAGCATCATCAAATCTGAGTTATGCAGGGCCCAAGAAGTCAGCAGCTGGTAATTACAGTCCTTATGCTAGATAATACTTCCTTTGGCAAAAGGAATAGAGAAACTTGCCACAGGTATCATTGGGCATCAGCTGTCATGGGAGGGAGGGTGCCTTCAAGAGGTGAGGTCGTCTAGCATTGGTGTTCCTGGTTGTATCATGGTACCCTAGACATCACAGATGGGGAGAATGGAATCCTTTATCACTCAGCATGAGAGCTGTCATCTTTACAGGCACCAGTGAAGAGTCATCCTTTTAGCAGTAGCAGGAGACATAATCATGAAAACAGAAGTGGCAGAGAAGAAAAAGATACCTTATGCTAAGAGAACTAGTTTGAGAAGCACAAAGTGAGGTGTTTCCTGGAAATGCCCAGCACCAGGCATGTAAGGAAGCCTGAAATTATCATAAAACATATAGGAAAGGAATCAAGAAAATTGTCTTTGGTGATTATTACTGTGGTTCTAGTCTTCCTTTGGACAGTCAAAGCTTGTGATCCTTGAGTTTCATAAGCCTGAAGAAGCAGCATGCTTGAAAATGTGTGCAGACATGGCTCTGCTGGCCCTGAAGTGAAAACATTAATTTTGAGCTAAAAAAAAAAAAGTGCTTTATTTTTCCTTTTTCAAACCTGACATCTATTTCAATGTTAACAACCTCTAAAGCCTTTCAAAACATGGTGTGAGGACTTAATGCTATCTTTTGTAATTGCTGAAACTTTTATTGAAAATGTTTGGTCTTAGGAACTACAGATCAGTCATACAAAAGTGAGCAACACATTTAAAAGTCAAACGATTCTGTGAAATGTCAGGCCCTGGAACAATTTTGGAGCTGCAGTTGGCAAATACTAACAAAAATAGGTACAGCATGTAAGCAGTAAAACTTCTCACCAAGTCCTCACAACTTTATACATGATTTTTGGAGCCTCAAATTTAGTTGTTTATCTTTCAAATCAAAGCCATGGGTCTGTTATGAAAAACCTATACCTATTTCTATGTCATGACTTTCTATTATAGGGGCAGAGTATACAGATGGTCTATATACAGCTTTGGCCCTCAGTGCTAGAAATTGTATTTGAGATTGCTTAGGGCGGGGGTAATATTAACAGGTTAATGCACACCCCATTTCTGCCAGGGACCACTGACTGATTGCTTATTTCCAGCAAACACGTGTAAGTGAGTTTGAGAAAGCTTCTGGCCCATCAGTGTTCATAGTCCAAAAATTGAAAATTCAGACTTTGGGTCCTGGGTCTTATTCTTTAACAAGAAGCCCTTAAATAAGAAATAGGAATGTTAACCTGTCATTGTTTTTAACCAAGATGAAGTAAAAGTGACCACATTTAACCTCCGCCTGAAAATAAAACTGAAAATACCAGAAAATAATAATTGTTTTCCAGACAATAGATTTTAAGCAATAGACAGTCATCCCTAAGCAATGGGAACAAATAAGGTGTGGCTTACAGTTTCCATTTATATAGGCTTTGAGAGAATTTCTAGGCTGTGGTAGAGGGAGGGAGAACCCAGGTAGAGCCCAGCCAAATCCTCACTTGAGGAGACAGAACTGAATACGGGGAGATGTAGGCAGCTAGAATTCACAAGAAAAAAATACCAGAGAAAATAGGGCTGTACAGAGAAAGAATCTTGGCGATCTGCAGATGAGCCCCTTGAGTATAAAGCAGAGTACTTACCAACACAAGCCTGTGATGAAACTACCTGATGCTGGGGAAAGAAGCAACCAAAAGGATTATAGAAAACATTGCCTGGTGCCTACAAAGGGCTGAGAGAGTGCCTGTTCCCACCAACAAGACTGAAAATCTCATAATTCACAGAGCATGATGACGAGTGCATAGAAGTTTCTTGCCTCACTAGCAGGAAATAACCAGCCCTAGGCTAAACACTGCTTTAGACTCACTTAAAAATCTTAAAAGTAAGACTCTCCAAAATTCAACTTGAAGGTAATTTGGTTGTAGTTTTGGCCCAGAACAACAAAAAGGTATTTATGGAAATATGAAACAACAGGGTAAAATATTGTCACCTATGTAAAGACTCAGGAAAATATAACTTTAATGAGCAGTGAAATCAGTAAATTAAAACTAACCCAAAATAAACACAGATGTTAGATTAGAAAGCAAAGACATTAAAATAGTTATTATAGCTGTATTCTATATGTCAAAAAGTTCAGAAGAAACATAGAGAATAAAAGAAAAAAAAAACTCCTAAAGATGAAAATTAAGTTGGATGGGATTAACAGCATATTAGTCACTGTAGAAAAAAAGATTAGTGAATTTTAAGACATGGCAATAGAACCATCTAAAATAAAATAGAGTAAAAAATTTAAAGCATCAGTTAACTTAGGAACAACTTTAAGTTGGCTAATATACACATAATTGGGATCTTATATCATATAAGGAGAGAAGGGGGCTGTGGCAAAAAAAAAGAGAAAGGAAGGAAGGAAGGAAGGAAGGAAGGAAGGAAGGAAGGAAGGAAGGAAGGAAGGAAGGAAAGAAGCAAAGAAGGAAAGAAGGAAAGAAGAAAAGAAAGAAAGAAAGAAAGAAAGAAAGAAAGAAAGAAAGAAAGAAAGAAAGAAAGAAAGAAAGAAAGAAAGAAAAGAAAGAAAGAAAGAAAGAAAGAAAGAAAGAAAGAAAGAAAGAAAGAAAGAAAGAAAGAAAGAAAGAAAGAAAGAAAGAAAGAAAGGCTTAAAAGTTTTCCACATTTAATGAAAACTATAAAACATAAATCCAAGAATTTCAATAAATACAAGGTTAAGATCATGAAAAAAAGTACCACAAAGTACATCATAATGAAATTGCTGAGAGCCAATGATAAAAAGACAATATTAAAAGCAGCCAGAAGATAAGCCATATTCCAGAGTAACAAAGATGAGAATTACAGCAGACTTCTCTTCAGAAACAATGTTAAGGAGAAGCCAGTGGTGCAACATCTTCAAAGCACTGGAAGAAAAACAAATCTGCAAACCCAGAATTCTACACCCAGGGAAAATACTTCTCAAAAATAAAGGTGGAGAGAAATTGTATAAAGAGCACTGGGAATGATAATGGGTCAATAATTAAGAGTTTTTTCTTATTATTTAAATCTCTTTAAAGGGTACCCTTTTCAACAAAAATAACAATGTGGTATAGGTTTTATAACATGTGTAATAAATATGTATGACAACAATAGCATGAAGACTAGGGAGGAAGGCACTGGAAGTATATTATTGTAAGTTTCCTATACTCCACAGGACTTTGTATACACTTTAAGTAGAATGTGATAAGTTACAGATGCATACTATAAACCCTAAAGCATACATTTAAAAAAGAGAGATAATTATTAAGCCAGAAAAAAAGATAAAAATGGAATCACAAGTAATAATCCAGAAAAAAGCAAAAAAAAAAATGAACAAAGAACAAATGGGGAAGATAGAAAACAAATAGAAAGATGATAGACTTAACCCTACCATGTCAACAATCACACTCCATGAAAATGGTTTAAACACCCCAATTAAAAAGCAGATTATCAACTTTAATTTTTAAAAAGTATGACCTATATGCCATTTATTAGAAACGCAATTTAAATATAAAGAAACAAATAGTTTAAAAGTTAAAGGATGAAAAAATATCCCATTTTAATGCTAATTAAAAGAAAGCTGGAGTGATTATATTAATATTTAGGCAAAGCATATTCCAGGGCAAAGAATATTACCAAGAGTGAAAAATGTCATATCATAATGATATGAGTTAATTCATGTAAAAGGCATAAAAATCCTAAATGTTGCATCACTTAATAACAGAACTTCAAAATACATGAAGTAAAAATTAAGCATTACTTGGAGGAATAGACAAATATATAAGGATTTCAATATTCCTTTTTCAATAATCAATAGAACAAGGAGAGGAGAAAGAAAATCAGTAAAACATAGACTTATGATACTGTCAACCTAATTGACCAACTTTATATCTATAAAAGACTACACCTATAGACATTAGAATACAAATTCTTCAAATGCACACTAAATAATTACCAAGATAAACCATTTTCTGGGCCATAAAACATGTCTCAATAATTGTAAAAATCTTGTAATAATTTCATCTTGCAAATATGTTTTCTAACCACACACAAAAAAATCCTAAACATGAAATAAAAAAAAAATATTTCCAAAACGTTTTCCAATATTTAGTAATTTTAACATATTTCTAAATAAACCATGGGTCAAAGAAGAAATCAAAAAAAAATAGCAAGTAATTTGAACTGAATAAAAATGAAAACACAAGTACCATAATTTGTGGAAAACAGTAGTGATTAAAGGATATTTATAACATGAAATGTCTGCATTAAAAAAAGAAGAAATGTCTTACATCAAATAAACTCAGCTTCTAAAACAAAAAACAAATTCCCCCTATACACACAATAGAGTAAACAAAGTAAGCAAAAGAAAAGAAATATCAGAGTAGAAATCAATAAAATAGAAAATAGTAAAACAAGAGAAAAGAATTAGTGAAATTAAAAGCAGTTTCTTTGAAAATAAAAATCAATAAAATTCATAAACTTCTAGCCAGACTAATTAGAAAAAAAGAAGAGAAGACACAAATTATTGAACTTAAGAAAGTGTAATGACACCACTAAGGTTTCATTACATTAAAAGGATAAAGGAATATTATATCAACTTTCTGCCAATAAATTCAATGACTTAGACAAAATGGAAAGATTTCTTAAAGAAACAAACGACCAGAACTCACTCAGGATGAAAAAATAATCTGAATAACCCTATTGTATTTTTAAAAAAAGATTTTGAAGATAACCCCTGCCCATTAAGAAAGACATGATGGCTTCGCTGTTCAATTCTTCCAAACATGTAAAAAAATAATATCAATTTCATATGAATCTTTCTATAAAATTGAAGAGGAAGAAAGACTCACCATGTCATTTTATGAAGCAGCATTATCCCATTAAAAAAACAAACAAACAAACAAACAAAAACAACAGACATTACAAGACAACTACAAATCAATATTCCTCATGAACATGATACAAAACAATTTTCTTTAAATTAGCAAATAGAATGGGCTGGAAAATTTTTGCTTGATTAACCAAAATATAGTGCTAATGAGACCACAGAGAAGAGTCTATGATTGTATCATGTTGTCAACTACTCCAGTAAAATACCATTTTTATAACTAGGTTTTTCATTTCCACAAAGTCAAAAAAGCAGTAACTCTTTTTATTCACTAAAGTGACCATGGTTTGGATGCAGAGGAAGTATAGCATAATGTTTAGAGCACAGATTCTGGAATCAGACTGCCTGGGATTGAATTTCAGCTCCACCTCTTACTACTACCTTCATAACTTGAAAACATTATTTAACTTCCCTGTGCATCAGTTTCGCTGGCCATAACATGGAGATGATACTGTCTCTTTCTCATTGGGATTTTGTGAGAAATAAATCAGTTAAGTCTTGTGAAATATATGGAACAGTGGAGTGCTGTATAGAGAACTCAGTAAGTGCTCATCAAGTCTAGCAAGGAGATGTAGTAGAAATTGAAGAGATCGTTTCATGTGAATAGCCACGAAAGACACATAATGAACTGAATTCTGAAGAATTTGGTGCTTGGTGAATATATTAGGAAGAAAACAAAAGACAAGCATACAAAAAGTCATCAGTATAAACACGCATTTAGAAGCCATAAAGGTTATTGGTATTTTCCAGAAACTGTGATTAAGAGAGTGTGTGCTGAGTATAGAATATATTTTTCTGGAGTGTAAGGAAGAGAAAAAAAGGAAAGGGCAAATAACAGAAGTAAAAGCTGGAAGTTGAGACCAGATGACAGAGTCCTATGTGTCTGATCCTGGTCAAATATCATTGAAGAATTTAACACAAGAAAGTGTCATAGCCAGATATTTATTTTTAAAGATGATTTGGGAAAATGTATGGAAAATAGATCCAAGAAAAAGAAGCTGAAATCAGGAAAACTTGCCAAGAAGCTGTATTGGTTTCCTATTGCTATTGTAACAAATTACCACACACTTAGTATCTTAAAACAATACAAATATATCTTTCAGTTCTTGGGTTAGAAGTCTGGCACAGTTCTCATTGGAATAATATCAAGGTGTTGACAAGATTGCCTTCCTTCCAGAGGCTCTAGGGTGAATCCATTTCCTTGACTTTTCTAGTGTCTAGAGGTCACCTGCTTTGTCTGGTTTGTGACCTCTTCCTCTATCTTTAAAGCCAGGAATGGCGGTTTGAGTCCTACTCACATCAAATCACTCTGGTCTCTTTTTATGCCTCCCTCTTCTAATTTTAAAGACCCCTGTGGTTAAACTGGATTCATTTTCATAATCCAGGATAATCTCCCTATTTTAAGGTTAACTGATTAATAATCTTAATCCCACCTGAAATCTTAATTCTCCTTTGCCACGTGATGTAGCATAATCAAGGGATCTGGAGCCTAGGACAGAAACATCCTGGGCTGGAGGGTGGGCACCATTCTTCCTACCACAGAAGCTATTACCAATTCTCAGGTGAGACATGGTGGTAGTAGAAATAGATGAGAGGAATATATTAAAGAGTGCTTTTAGATGCATAATAAAAAGAATACATAGATTCATTTGGATGGGTTCACAGGGTGCACAGGACATGAAGGAGAATAGGATATTAAGGGTATCTTCTAGTTGATTAAGTTTTTAAAAGTTGGTAAAAGATGATACCATTAACTATTATGAATTCAGTTTCCAATAGTGAATATAAAGTTCTCATAGAATATTAAGGGCTAGATGTCTAAAAGGTTGCTAGAAATTAGTTCTAAAGTTCAGGAAGGCAGTAATGCTCATGACCAAGGCCTGAGAGTTGTCACGTAAAATTTGAAGTCTCAGAGCAGCTTGTTGTAAGTTACCAAGCACACTAAAGACATACATACTCACTCTCAATATTTAGCAGTTTTCATGGATAGTAGCTGGTATTTAATATGAGAAAATTAGATGTGTCTTAAAAATAAAATGTAAATGATTTACTATATCTGCGACTGAATCTTGGCTGGTGGTTTATAAGAGAAGTAATGAGTTATAAATCTAAGGGTGAATTCCTACAAAGGAGGCTTATCATGCCCAAGGAATGTGGAACTAGTGGCAAGGATCTGTTTCATCCTAAGAAGCAAAGAATGTGACACTAGATGCAAAGTGTGACTTTCCAGTCTCCAGGTCTCATGCTTTGTCTCTCACGGGAACACCTATGAAAATATCCCACTGGAAACCAGGTTTCTGTTTAAGATTTGGGGCATCTCCCCATTTTGTGAGAGGCTTCAACTATAAATATCTTTCAAAGGCACTGCTGTAGATGGGAAATCTCTGCACCATCCCTTCAATTTTACCGTGAACCCAAAAGTGCTCTAAAAAATAGTCTTTTAAAAAAGTTAACGACTGAAGCATAATAATATCATGCCTCAGGATATTGCTCCCAAAGCCCAATGGTTTTAAAAATAAACAATTCACATTATTAATTAAGAAGATATAGGTGGTATGATAATGTTCATATACCAATAATAAGGGTAATTTTCAAAATCTCTTATAGAAAAGACCTTAGGTATCATACAGGTTTTTAAGTCACAGCAATGTACATGGTACACCATAAAAACAATGAGTAATAAAACATCCTATAACAAAACTGAGAAGTCCATTCCATATAAATGGCCAGAGGCTGGGATGGGGGAGGCAAGATGGAAATGTCCATTTAAATATAGAACCTTGATTAATTTTCTTCTGTAGTGGAACCATAATAACCAAAAATAAGCTCACTGATATAGCCGTGGTGACATGAGTTGGAACACATGGCTTATACAAAGGTGAATAATAAAAGTGAAGCAAACGAGCAAAAATATATCAAAAGTGACTAAAATTATGTGTTTTCATTGTTAAGAGATATAGGAAAATCCTCATCTGGTGAATTCCAATTCAGCATTTCCTTAATATATCTTTTATAATTTTCACTCTAATTATAATGAAAATCATTTTTCAATATAATTTTGCAATAAATTTTCTTTTTTTTTAATTTCTCATTACATAAGAACATGATCTTCTACAGTTACTGAGCTGGCTTACAATTTGTACACTGTATACTTTCTTTCTTACCATTTAATCTCTTCATAGTCTATAGATGTCAAGAGGTTCAGATTAAGCTTGTTAAAGATCTGCTTCACTTGAACTCACTGATGATTATTTATTTAGCAGTTTTATGTAACCCTGTCATTGATAAGCACTCTATTAATTTGCCGAGGGACAAATCAACACTAGTTATTTTTCTACTGGCTATTAGACTCAGTACTGCTGTTTGTTACAAACCACTTGCCAGTTAATTATAAATTATGGGTCCTCTTTGCCTATATTAATTGATATCTCCTCTGCCTTTGTAATACTAGACAAATAAATTGAAAGCAAGATTTATTAAGCAGTGTATGTCTTGTTTCTCTTGATTAGTATTCTTTACCTTTTTTAACATCTATACTTGTTTATACAGATTTGACAGACCAATGCATTAGAGAAATAATCTTTGGGGTGTTTTGTACTAAAGCAAGAAAAAGATTTAATAGACTTCCTATAAATTTATTCCAAATGACCTGCAATTCATTGTAAGCAATTCCTAAAATGCCTTTTGACTCTGTGCTACAGAATGGTGATGGCAGCTTCTCAATTACACAAAAGCTAATATTCAAATAGTTTAAAAGTGTATGCATGCAATTACTATAAGATAAACAAATATGATGTGTACAAACTTAAAAGCACATCACTTTACACATGCAATATCCAATGTCTCTTTCCTTTACCTATTGCATATATGTATTTTATTATACACAGTTTTGCACACATACAGAGCCTTTTTCCTTTATTTTTGTCATTTAAACAACCTGTAGGTATACCACACAGTAACAAAACAGTAAGCTATAGACATTTTTAATTTTTAGAAGCATGAATTATAGATGGCACTTGCCACAAGTTGTGACCTTTCCATTTTCAACCCGCAGAGGAGTTGGAGTCAGAATTTAGGCCAAGTAAAAAGAAAAAAAAACATTTTACAAAATAAAATCTTAATTTGTTTGTTCTCTGGACAGCATCAAACACTGAAGAATTGAACATTTAATGGGAAGAACTACCCCAGACGGTCACTGGACCGTATTTTGATTGCAAAGGGCTTCAGAACCTAGCTATCTGCCAAAAAGATCCGGGTCTCTGAAATTCTAATTTTATATAATTTCTCTGTTTAATTGACAGTTTTGACCCAAGTAGTTTTTGCTATATCTTGGATTCCTAGTTATTCTCTATCTGACATAAATTCAGCAAATGAACAGTTAGCCCATTGGGGTGGGTGGATTGTTTTTCCATTAGTTCTCAGTAGAAATGAGAGACATATTGGTCAAGCAGATCTGTTCCTATTTTCAACTCAGACATAATTGAATCCTTTTCCCAACATATTCATGTTTGATGATTTAAAGACTCCCCAATTAGAATATAGAGGAAACCTTTAGAGAAAAATTAGCTAGCTCAGAAAACATGCACTCTGCTAATGTGCTATGAAACTGACCTTGAGCCACTTTTTAATAATGAGATTTCAAGAATCATCTTCTCCTATATACTATGCTACCTTTTGTTAACTGTTTCTGGACACACCTCCCAATGGATGTCATGAGTGATAGAATTTCCTGATAGCCTTGATTCATTTGATTATGCAGAAAACATACTATTAATCATCTTTCACCAATTTATTATTTGTCTGTATATCCTCCATGTTACTCTTCCTACCATTTACCATCTCACTGCTCAAAATCTCTGTTCCTGAGAGAAGATCTGAGAGAAATAAGATTTAAGTTATTAGTTACAATGTGAAATTACTTTGATTAGCAGTGGATGTGAGTTAACACTAACCTCTCAAATAAATCATTTTTGATTATTCTCATTTCACATATTCACATTACTTTTGAACCCAATTACATGGTTAATCCATTGTTTCCTGAACGGTGGTATACATTTTTTAATGGCTCTTACTATTTTATCATAACCCAGGTGTTCTTAACTGGGGGCAATTTTATTCCCCAGAGAAAATTTGGTAATATCTAGAGACACAGTTGTCACAAATGAGGGAAGGGAAGGACTGATACAGACATCTAATGATTAGTGGACAGAGATAATGCTAAACATCTTACTTGCATAGGATAGCCTCTATCATAAGAATTCTGGTCCCAAATGTCAATAGTGAAAACGGTGAAAAACCCTACCATAATTCCTCAAAATAAACCCTAAATTTATTTATCAAAGGGGCATTAATAACTAGAGCTAAAGTTTTGGGGGAGAAAAGTTATATAACTAATCATGACTACATTTTCTCATTTCAGGTGGCCCACTGAGGTTGCCCTCATGTGCTCACTGATATGGAAGCTGACAACATTGGGTTTGAAATGTGCACACTTGAGAACTGAAATAAATCCTCTGCGAAGCTTGCTGTGCATTATCTTATAAAAATATTATCAGAAATATATTCAAGGGAAATATTCAATTCAATTTTATTTAACTTGAAAAGTTGAATTAGGAGTTCTGAGTTGGTCAGGAGTGGGGTGGGTAGAGCTATGAGTTATATAAGCCATTGAGGCAATCTGATCATGGAGGCAACATGCAGAAGAGGAGGCACAGGAGGATAAAAGGGCATGAAGTGGATTTTAGTGCACCTGGAAAAATAGAAAGATTTACTCTGCTGAGGTATAAATCTTTTCTGAGGTATAAATCTTTGTTTACTGACATCCGGTGGCTATAAAGTACCATGTCTTATAATAGTTGTCTTTGAACTTTTTCTCTCTACCTTAAAAGTATGTTTAGCAAACAATGCTGTATAACGATATATATGTAAATCCACATATTCCTTATTAGCAAAACATAATTTCTCATTAAAAATATAAATAAATGTTCTATATTATCTAATATTATTTAATGTTCTAATAGTATTAAAAATGATCTTTCTACACCCTCAGCGTGCACATCTCACTGCTGCACTAGGAAATACAAATTTAATCCTTTACATTGAACCCCTCTAGATGATGATCTTCTGGAAGCTGGCAATTGTCTTTTTCTTTCTTTTTCTTTTGTGTTACTAGTGCTCACAACAAAACCAGGATTCAATACCTAGTTTATTTAATAACTAAATGGAATTGGCCTATTAAGAGCTCATTCAGTAGGATGGAATACAATAAGTACACACATAATTATACTACAAGGCAGAATTATGATGTAGTAGTGACTAAGGAAAAAAACAGATTTGCTTTTATCATAGACTTTCCCAGTATTTATTCTGAAGCGTGGCCAGGGAACCTACAAAATTTCCTTTTATAAATATTTCTCATTCTTAGGCAGTCCTTGGATTATAACTACATTTCCTCTTGTAAAAGTGCTCAATTAAGCTTTATAAGGTCCTATTAAGCTGTTTCCATACTACATATAAACCTAATGTTAGACCCCAGTAGATTTCTACATTTCTCCTGGATCAGAAAGAAAATATCCAATTAGGAACCACATGAACCCCTCTCCATCTCAAATTAATTTAATTTGTTATTTAAGAGAGGCAGGGTTTTTTGTCATCTTCCTTCTTAAACTGATAACTTTTCCAGTCAATCTGTAACCATGGTTGACAGATCTTCAGATACATTTATCCCACCAAAATTTCAGCTGCCATCATAGCACTTTAAGTTCTTTGGAAAAACTCTGTGTGTCCTTTGGTTCTGTTTTGCTTTTAGAGTTTATAAACAAACAGAGTAGGCTAGAAAGTAAGTATGATCTCACTTTGGATGAGCAGAAAATTTTCTGCAGTGATAAAATAGTAATCACTACCTACTTCTGCAACAAAATTTCACTGACTTATTTTTGGTTTAACTCTCAAGTGTTTTTGTAATTAGAAAACTTCATATTCAATATTCATACTGAAGGGAATCTAAGTAACTCTTAGATAATTAGTCCTCTATTAACTGAAAAAAAGTTGAAAATAACTTTTACTAATAAACACTTTAGCTTTCTCCCTTACTTTCCGGCATCAAACCCATTATATATCACATACTCTCCCTTATTTTCTTTACACTTTTGTGATATACACTGAGTACCTACTATGTTAAGTTGAAATTCCATAGATTCTGCCATTCCTGTGGAAAATTGCTTCCTAAAGGTGTCTGAACCTATAGATATTGTCTAGCCATAAAGCCTTCAGATAAAGTCTCTGCCTTTGTATGTTTTGCTGAATAGGACTACTGATGACAGAACTGTAAAATTGTTATCACCAAAAACTAGCTAAGCAAGATCTGTTTATTTACTTAACAAACGTTAATATAAATTGAATGCCTGGCACATAGTACACTCTATACAATAATTCTCCAAGAGAAGATACTATTATTATCTTCATCTTAAAGATAAGAAAACTGAGAAATAAGAGATTAGATATCTTGCCATTGTAGGTCATAAGGTATATGACGATACAAGTATACCAAGGAGTAGAATCTGTACTTTTTTAGAGGTAGGTATAATACCAAATTCATTATTATTTGAAAAATGAATCCACTCTAAAAGCTAGTGTATGTCTGATGGGGTTTTAGAATTTGATTGCAGAATTCTCTGAAAGGGGCCTGTTTGGGATATAATTAACATGACAAACAAGGGAAAGACACAAGTTTAGCAAAAATCTCACTTTGAGTGAATAAATTTTCTTTTTCCTTTTTTTTTTTTTTTAAATAAGAAAGGCTGAATAAAAGGCACATAAAATAACTGCTGACTGAGTGGAGCTCTTGAGCTAAGGACTTGTGCTGTGAAAATTCTACTTTGTCTAGCAAACATTATCAAAAAGGAACCTTGAAAAAGAAACATTTATTTTTCTCATTTTCTAAAAACAACAACAACCAAAACAAAAACCCCAGCTCTGACCCTATGACTTCCTTGCAATGATGAGAGTCACGTGCGATTGGAGGAATAGAGAAGCGGGGCTTCCACTCTCTGAACACGCTCTCTCATTCCCAGGAGTCTAACCCCAGACAGCAAATGGATGCATGGACAACACTAACTGAGGCACCTGTGGGTGTCAGTTTTGGATGAATGGCTTGACTCCTCCAATAGTGAAAGCAGGATTTTCATGTCACAGCCTCTCGACACGAAGCCAAATAAAACATATGACTATATACCCATCCCATCATTTTTCAATCACAGTTACATTCAAGGAAAAATCTAACAGTTACTAGTGTTAATATAATGTGGGAGCGATTACATTGCTTCAAAGGGGCAAAAATTCAGTGATAGAGACCATGGTGTGGAACAGGGCTCTGGTATAGAACAGAACCTTCTTCAAATAGTAATTGCTATCTATTGGCTGTGTAATATCAGGTAATTTTACCTCTCTGAGCAACTGCTTTTACTCTTGTAAATGAAATGTATTCTTATTTCTTGGGATCTGAGGATTAATGAGACAACAAAATAGCACATTACTTGGCATATAGTGGATGATGAAAAAAACGTGAATTTTATTACTGCATTAGTCCAGATCTTCTGTGAAACACATGCCAAGATGCGATTCCATGTGCAAGAAATTTATTAGAAGAAACACCTGTGAAAGAAAATCGAGCAAGAGGCAGGAGAGGCTGGGAGAACTGTCAGGTTCCAAGTGAAGGAAAGTGGGAAGGAAGAGATTAAGCTAAAGTATCTTAAACTGCCATGCATTTATTTCTAAGGAAAGTCTGGCAAAGCCATCATACAGTCCTTCAGCCAAATTTGCCCATCGGAGGATCCTGGGTCTCCTAGGAATAGGCCTGCCTAATAATGATACCGGGCTAACTCACGGGCTGGAAGTAGCAGGTGGGAAGCACAGATCCACACGGTGTTGGATCACTAACACAGCAGTTGAGGCCCTGGGTCAGTTATGTTCCTTGCAGTCACAAAGGCCTGTTCTCATGGTGACCAGTGTTATTCAATGCAAATCTTTGGCAAACTACATATTATTACTTCAGTAAAGGCCAAAGGGGGCCAACAAATAGAACAATAGTGCACATTTGTTTTAAAAATGGAAATGAAGTCACAGGGATGCAAAAGGGTCCTATTTCAAATTCTAAGGTGATTCTTCCTCTGATTAAAACAAGCTGTGAAAGCAAACAACTTAAAAAGTTGTTTAATCAATTCTTTCCTACTTTAGAGGTGACTTTCATGAACATCTAAATCCTGGATTTCCTTAAATTTATTCTTTTTTATTCTTTCCCTTTTCTTCTTTTTTTTTTCTTCAGATTACATGGTTAAGTGTTTTTTAGTTTCTTTCTGGTTTTGCACCTCTCAGAATATGAGGAAAGCCAGTGATCTTCAGCACTCCTAAAATGCACATACATCCATGCAAAATAAGGGGTATAATTCCAGAGTGTTTGTGGACCCTCTCACACCCATCTATGCAAGGCTCAACAGTACTAAAATAGTGCTTAAATTGATAAAGTTTTTTTAACCTACATAATTTTAAACTATCTTACAATTTTTAGACTAGATTCTTCTGTAGATTAAGACAATTGACAGTAATAATGTCTTGCTTTTTGAGTCCAAAGTCTCAGTACACACCAAGGCATCAGTCAATCAAGCTATACTGAATGGAGACGCCCTATGTGGATATATACTTAAATATGTAAACAAGACACATCTCTGGCTGAAGAGTTTTTTCTTATTCTTTTGTTTCCCTATTCAAAATGTCCAGTTTAAGTAAATTCAATTATATTTTAAGATTCTTTTTAATATATTTTAATTTACTATTACACTACACTATAAATATCTGTTACCTCACATTTGGCTTTCTTTTCCTTAGTTGAATGTTTATGTTTCAGACCCCTATCCCCACTCTAGGTAGATAAACATGTTTCCTCTTACTTTCCTGTATCTCATCAATGCATCAGTCTTCCCAGAAAAAATTATAAATTAGATGGACAAAATTGGGAAAAAAAAGTAGGCAAATGTTCATGAAAATTTGGTCACCCTCCAAATTCACTTGACCTAGATTCTCAGACAGAAGCTGTGTGAAATACAACATTCATCACATAACTGGTGTTGATCCACATAGTACCTGGGCATGAGGGGGTGAATTAATTATTTTTCAGGGAGCTTACTATTTTTCTAGCAGTGGATGCCCCCAATTACTCAGTCTCCAAAGTGCCTGCCCAGCCTTGCCGCCTTAACTCTTCATTTTCTTTCTTTCAGGGGTTAGAGCCAAGACTTCAACCTAGCATGTTTTTATTTATTTATTTATTTGTTTGTTTGTTTGTTTGTTTGTTTGTTTTTTCACTAAAGAACATGGTAAATGACAGAGCTCTGGAAAAATATATTTCCTCCAAAGCTGGTGACCAATTAGTTGCTTGCCACTGACTGTCATTTCACTGCTATGAGTGCTGTGTTCTTGTGGCTTGGTGATAGACACACTGTTTATTTTCCACTTTACAGTCTTTTCCAATACTCTGAGTCCCACACAGCTGCCTTTAATACTGTTCTTCTAGATAGCTTGTGACAGGGGAAAAGATAAAAGGTATGTGTGAGTGGCAAAAAGGCAACCCTGAGCAAACTTATTTAGGGTGCAAAGTAAAGAGAAGAGTTGTTTTACACCCTCACCTTTTATATTAATGCTTCTAAATGAAATTGTAGAAAACACCAAGTCCATGAGGTTAACACTTAAAGACATAAGTATTGTGGCTAAAGACGTGAGGGTTATTAAGCTGTTGACAATATGAGATTCCGACACATTTGCCACTGGTTCAGTAATTGTCTTTCATCTAGGAGCAACGTCCCCTCTCCCCCACCCAACTTTTATGATTCATCATATTTATTTTTTGTTTCCTCCAGCAACATCTTTTATTAGTTGCACACTCTCTGCAGAAATTAAATTTCTGCAAGAGAATAACAAAGCAGTTGATTATTATTATTGAGAATCTGGTACAACATCGAGTGAAATAAAATCTATAAGGCATTAAAATGACAGATTAGGCAAGAGCTGTATTCATTTACAAGTGTTAGAACATCATGCTAATGCCTCACAAGCACAACATAAAATGAAAATCAACTCTTTCATGCTGCTTTACGAACGAACCAATGCTGCGAAGCTCAGAGGAACAGAAGCCAGAGTCTCTGTAAAAGAGGCACTGTCCTTTTGTAGTGTGCTCATAGGTTCATCCTTGACAAAACACAAATAAAAACAGTCCTCTTATATGCACAGCCAGAAGCACTCCATGCTTATCCTTTGGTCATCCTAAACTAAACACTGCTAATCCCGTAAGATTTAAAGCATTCATATGCACCTCATTGTTTTTTAATGGAGAGTAGCACTCGATTATTAGACAATCTTCACCTTTTATATCCCATCTGGAAACCAAAAAAAAAAAGCAAAGAAAAAAGGGCCCCTGTAATCAGCATTTTGGGGTTATTATTCCACACAATAAAGCTCCCCAAATTTATACGTACTTTAATCACTCAGAGCCTATTAACTCTTATTTTAGACATTATATTTATGTTTTTCTATCATGTGTTGTATTTTAAGGCTGATAAGAGGAAGCAAATCACAAGAATGCTAGGGACTATGAGGCAGAAACTTCTAAAAAATAGAATTATCCTGAAAAGAGACACAAAAAGTATTATTCACAGAGTGTCTCAAATAATCTGAAAGGCCACCTCGCGTGATGTATTTTTGTAAAAAAACAAAACAAATAAGTTCTGTTGATAATATTGAAAGAGCATTCAAAAAAAAAAAAAAAACTAAATGAGTTTCTTCTTTTTACTTCCTGGGAGGGATGACAGTTTATAGGAAATTCCATCAAAACAGTTAAAATATTAAAAAGGTAAGTGTTTAGATAAGGAAGTCGAAGTTTCACATATGCAAGATAATTTATTTTCTGATGATACTGAATTTAAAAATGTGTTGCTCATATAATTTATACAGATGAATTTAAAAATTCAAGAATAAATATATAATGTACAAATGTATTTATAAAATATATAAATATATAATGTACTTCACTGTATTTTACTAATTATATGTGAATAATCCCTAAACTGGATAAACAAATAACAATTTTTTATTAGTAAACTTTTAGATATTTATTTCAGATTGATTTAGTATTTAATTCTCAGGAGGCAAAAGCAGATGTCAGAGCTTTCTTTCCTTGAACCAGAGATAAAGAATATTGAAAAGTCTAATTTCTTGGGTTCTATTATGGGTAGCATTTAAATAATGAGGATCACTAAAGGTACCCTGTTTGTAGAGCTTTTATTAATACAGTAGTCAGCAGTGAGTAGCACAGTAGAGGGTTATCCAAATTTCATCAGTAAGGTCTCAGACACCATTTGTGTCCTGTACTCTTTCCCCCAGTTGCACTCATGAAATACTCTAACATTCATGTGCCACACACAACTCCTAGTACACCTGTGATATTTTCATCCTCTCTCCTACTTTCAAAAAAGCATATTGGAATATAAGTGAGTGAGAATGGAAAACTGATTTGCTTTAATTTATGAAAATTTAGAAAGATGAGTTATGGGCAAGTGTTGTTATTTTTGTTATTAATAAGAAATTCTTCATGGCATAGCTTGGTCATTCATTGAGTTAGGGATAAATGATGAGGAAGAAGGAGAATGTGGCTGGTGGCAGGAGACAAGTAAGTCTTCTGATCTTGGTTGTGGGATTATGGGCAACCCACTTTCACCTCTAGGGACTGTAGGATTCTGTAATGATGGGATTGTGATAGAGTTCCAGCCTTAGACACCACACGAGGTGTGGGGAGAGCTAATTAAGACCGTATGATATAGGAAGAGCACCATATGAAAGTAAGGTTGTATTCATGTCAAATATAGGGCCATGGTTTTTCATAGTCTTTATATCAAATATCTTCTTTTATGGCCAGGCCTGTAACTTCCAGAACTCTAACAAACTCTCCTCACTTTGAAGAAAAGAACAAAACTGGGAATGCCTTTACCTATGCATCAAGTATCCTTGGAATTAATGATGCACTATATCCTACATGGTGAGGCAAGAATGAACTGACTGAGTGTTAGATCATAGATTTTAAAGTTAGAACAGTAGCCTGACCAACACTGGCTAAGTGAAATGGCTGGAAATGTGAAGGAACATCAATATGGGAGGTACATACAGATTTCAGGCATATGGTTGAAACGAAAGAATTAATAAAGAATCAGCAATCTCCTAAAGTGGATAGAAAAAAAATATTTTTTTTAAAAAGTGAAAACACACATAAATTTGAGCTCTGGCCTTCTCCCCACAGACTGTCTGCTAATTTCTTGAACTTCACCCAGGCTGTGTATCCAACAGACCACATGGTGATTGCTAAATTGCTCAATGACCACAAGCTACAACCATGAGGAAAATATTCATGAAAATTAACATCCCATTTAATACTTACCACATTTCCAGCCAACGCTTTGTGTACCAGAAAGTCCTCAAACTGGCTCCAAAACTTTTCAATTCCTGACAAATGCACTGGCCCCGCTCCAAGGAGCTGGGCAGCAATCTGTGCTTTATGCTGGTGCATGGTTTCGGCAGTTCTGCTGGTGGGATAGCCAGGGAGTGGAGGCGTTCTTCTCAAGAAAGAAAAATCTGAGGACCAGTGCTCTTGGGGACTCACCCAGGAACCAAAAACTCTCTCAACATGGCAGAGGGGAGGCTCTTCACTGCTTCCAATTTTATCAAAATGAATTGTATAAAATAAAAGCTAGAACATTGCAATAGTAACACATACTTAATTAATTTTCTTTTCATAGCAAGAGAATATTCAGGTTTTGTTTTACTCCCAAGGATATCCTTGGGAGTAAAGTTTCTAAAATATGACCCTTTCGAACTTCCTTAAATGCAAAAGTGAGCAGATTAATAAAATTAGTCTTATATTCTTTTTATAAGCTTATTCATATCCTCTTATCTGTTGGTCCTTCCTACATTCCTCAGACTGCGTACGTTTGCCAATAGCTTCAAAAAATTGTTTCTATGCCATTAAAGTTACATTGGTGTGACCCATATCTGTAGGTGTAGCCACTACATGCCCACCTCCTCCTCTCATTCACATGTACTTGCTTCCTTTAGCAAGTACATGAAAATATAGTTATTTGCATTAAATATTTTTGAAATTTGTTTATATACATATTCTCACAAAAAAGTTGGTTTTCAGAGAAGGTCAAATATATTCAAGATCTATTTAATCAAAGGCCTGATTTCCTTCAGGCTGTATTTTATTAGTTTTGCATGAATGATTATTTTCAATGATGCCATTGTAAAGTGTGGGCTGGTGTCCTAATGCTTTTCACTAGTCATACAGTGTATTCACCTCACATATATAATGATGGGGATGATGATGATGATACAACAACTTGTACTTTAAATCCTACCTAAGCAAGCATAATAACATCTATATTTGAAAATTTAAAAAATAGTCTAATCAGTGTTAAAAGTAGACTGACTATTCTAGCTACCCACCCTCCTTTCCCCTCAGAAAAAGAAAATCCAGCATGACAGAACTATAAGAAGACTCAACGAGAAGCAGAACTATTTTGTTGCTGTCTCTGAAATTATGAATGTGACTAAGACTGGCCAGTTACATCCTTGTGGGCGCTCATCCAACAGACTAGATAATTTCCAAGGTCCCATTCATCACTAAATTTCAAGGTTAAGGTAATCTTTTCTTTGTCTAAACAAACAAAAAAATATCAGGAATGTCCAGAAATACCGCATTTGGACCACTGGCCAGGAAAATACTGAGGCTTTGTTCATATGCTACCAACACTGAAAACATCTAGATGTCAAATGTTAAAACATTTGAATGACTGGCTGAGTTTTCCCCTTAAACTTTTTCTTTTTTTGGATTGTTGGTTTAGATTGGCTCTGAGAATGTCACCCCGAGCTTCTTAGTCTTTTTCAGATGCTCATACGCTCTTTTTTAGAATGTCTAAAAAATGTTTAGGGAACAAAAGGACTGTCTGAGTGGCCTCTGTGCGATCTCACAGTGATGGCAAACCTCGGAGCGGGAGGCCTTTTGGGAGCCCATTAGTACCATGTACCGACGACTCACCATTTTGGTGCTAGTGGAACACCATTTTTAAAGGAGGCACAGAAGAGAACCATGATGTTCAGGTAAGCATGCCTCCAATATTCCAAGTATGTAAGATAACATGCTTTAGAAGCACCATAAAATCAACTCTAAATTCCCACAAGTTGTTTTCGACATTATCCAAATGCTTGGTTTGATGTGCTGTGGAAAAATGGATTTATGTGATCTTTAGGGCAAGAATTTTTCAGAGAGATACAAAGGGGAGATGAATGAGCAATGGATTGTTATATGATGTTCCGATGAATCTAGATTATTAAGTGACAATAAGAAGCTGTCCTAGCAACGTAAATAATTAAATCAAAGATAAATTTAGCTCTGGTCAAGGAAAATGCTTGAATCTGTGGCACCTCCCTTTCCCTTTAGTTGGCTTTAATAGATTTTTGACTTTGTCCATTACTAATCTAAAGCTACGGGGCCCATTGGCTCAGATTATTTGTGAAGCCAGCCCTTTATCCCCTGTAAAGAGGTGATACAGTAGCATGGTTAGAAACTTGTACTCTTGAGACAAAAAGACTCAACTTTTGATCCTGTTACTTGTTTCTGTGACTTTGGGTAATTCACAAAAGTCTCAGTACTTCAATTTTTTCACCTGTAAAATGGATTAACAATTTCTATAGCATAATACTTGATTAAAGCTTAAATGATATGGTACTTTGCAGGTAGAAAATGATTAATATGTGGTAGCCATTTAAGTTATCATCACTATACATAGGCTTCATCTTATAATTACCTTTCAGATTGTTAAGGCACTATGGATGGTTAAGTTATAGGTTAATTACAACCAAATCAAGTATAGTTCTGGATAGAAATAAAAGACTTAGACTCATATTCACGTGGCATTTCTGTACATGGTAGCTGAGAATAGAGAAAACCAAAACAGAGGCCCAGCACTTTGATTTAAAGATTAGCTCTTAGTCCCTAGGAGGAGTAATGATGTCAAGGACCCCTAAACCTGGTTTCTTGAGTCACAAAAATATCAACCAAGTGTGTTGAGGAAGCAGAGAAAAGAGAGAATGTGCTAGTAGCTGAACTCAGGCATTTGGTCAAACTCAGATTAGACTATTGTGCACAAAAAGTCAGTATGAGAGCAATGAGAGATTTAGAAAAACAGGATAAATAGAATGCCTTCCCCTTTCTAGGAAAGCTCCTGAAATCATTCTGTTTTAGATGGCTCTTTGTTTAAAATAGCCAGTTAGTGGGTCTTTTTTAGTTATGCAAAAGTAGATACCTGTATGAAGTGTGAAATAGGGAAAAGTAGTGTTCAGTTGCTGTGCAGAACAATTGTATAGGAATTTTCAGTTTTCCTCTGGTAGACTGGGAGGATTAGAGTAAGGGGAAAGATTAAAAATCTGAGGGAAGAAGAGAAGCAATAAAAAGGTTACAATAGGAAGAACAAGACCCAGTTGAATGGCTAAAGTTGAGTCCTAGGGAAGACCAGGCCACACTTGCAATGAGGATATTCAAAAACCTATATGAGCAGAAATGTCACATGGTCAATATAAAGTTATTTTCTTTCAATGTTATAACCCCTCTCTACTATTGGAAACCATCATGAATGCATATTATGTGTAATAACTCATTTTTTGTGGTACTTGAGGGAATGAAGACAGTACTCATACATGCAGGTGAGCAACGTGGAGAGAATTCAGAGAAAGCAAGAACTCAGAGTGAATGAAGTCTTGGGAGAATACTGCTTTTCCCGCTCACTCTCAAGTTTCCAGAAACTATAGGAAAATCTATATCATGGGGGTTGGAGCTCTTTATTTTTGTTTTAATGAAAAGAGTGACACAGGACTGCTGGAAGATATTCTTGGGTCCCCAAGTCGTCTGTTAGGATGAGGGTAGGTAGAGGTGTTTCAGGATAACATCTATCACCCATTTGTACAGGTTACTGTGTAGGTGTCCCGATGTCAGGGTGTGTGAGGTCAAAGGTAAAAGGTCTTTCAAAAAGTTCAAGTCCTTAGGAAAAAAAGACCAATTAAAAAAAAAAAAGAAAAAAAAATGATTCCAATAGTGTCCTAAATAAACCTAGAACAATACACAATAGACCTCAATTTTAACATGGATGAGTATCTCAACCATTTCCTGATGGCAAATTCATTCCTTTGCTGAACAGTTGGGATACACCTACCATACCATGAAAACCCTACATGTCAGAAGCTGAATAACAAACTGGAGAGGGTGTGGGCTTTTAGAGACGAAAACCTGAATTTGGATTCTGGTTTTGTCACTTCCTAGCTGTGTAAATTTGGGGACACACATACACACACAGTGGTCCTTGATTTGCCTGTATGTAAAATGGGAAGAATATTCTTCATAATGCAATAATGCAGGGTCCAGTGAGATCTGGCACAAAGCATGTGCTGAATACAGAATAGCTAAGATGATTTTTTTTTTCTCACAAATGTCATTCTAATCTACCTAGTGAACAAAGTCTCGTACTAGTTGCTGTAGAGATGGTCCACATAAGGCATGTGCCCTGGGTTTTCAGTCAGCTTGAGTGAGCTAGCAATCAAAACACATTCACCAACCTCAGGGGCTTGGAGGGACAAAAATTAACCATATTTTGTATATGTAGCAGATTTTCATTGCCTATCTTTGCTTTGGATTTTCTTTTTTTTTTTTTTTTTTTAAAAAAAGGTCATTTATAATTCCAGCAAAAGCTACTGAACAGCACTGTTTGCTATATAATTTTAAAATACAAAAAAAAAATTATCACATTTATCATATAAAAGAGCTATAAACTTTAATCTGGAAAAAAATAAGCTAAGTACAAAGAGGGGAAAAAGCAGTTAAGGGCACACAACACTTAAAATAAAACTTTAGAAATGGCAGCGTAGGAGGGCTTTTTTAAAACGTCATTTTATTTAGTAATTCCTTGAGAAAATTAATTATCCGAACTTGTAGAAATGTTAGCACTTTTTCTGACACTTTCCCATACCCGCTCAGAGAATGTGCGCTGTCAAAGTTGGATGTTACAACGAGAACATGCTGTGAGAAATAATGCTCCACATGTGCCTGCCAGAGGAAAGCATGTCTCCTCAGGGTCCCGGACTCGGGAACCATCTGCTGGCCACTCTGAGGACACAGATCAGGGGCCTCAAGGTGGTCTTTGAGCAGGGCAAGGGTCAGCAGGGGAAAGGGTCACAATGGCCACTTGCAATACAATTACAGACGCTGGCGCTGCTCACTGGGCAAGGAGGAAGTGGACACACTGCTGGTCTCATTTGTGTTGCCTTATTGGACCCAGAGTCACTCTTCCCAGCATGGCAGCAGTGATTGACTGAAGCCAAGGTGAAGGGCCAGAGGTATGGAAGCAAAAGAGTCACCATGGTACAGCGAGAACCCTGTGGGCCACAGACCCAGCCTGCGCCGCAGAGGGACTTGGCGAGCACTGGCTCTCCAGGGCTAGAAGAGTGTGCCGAGACCCGGAGTGCAGAAGCAAGGCCTGGAGCTGCCACGCACACGCTGAGGAGTAACACACATAACGGGACATGAGTACTGCTGTTTCAGTAATCATTAGAGCAACTATTATATTCCATCTGACTAATGGTGCCCAATTTTTGTCTGATGATTTTTGGAGAATTCTTATGTTAAAATATAATAAGCTCAAGCAGGAGCTTTTTACAGTGTAACATGGCTCAGATGATGTTGTCAAACACTATTACTGCACTGATGTGCTCGTTATCTCCACAGGGCATACAATTATTAGGTTGGACCATATGAAATTGCCATTTCTGTAGATCTCCTATGGTCAAATTTTATATAGCTCATTTAATACTTGTTGGTTTGCTAATGTCTGTCTCCCATTCTAGAACATAAGCTTTGTGAGAGTAGGGACTTGGCTATGTTAACTGTGGTGTCCCCTTAGAACAGTGTTGAAACATAGTAAGCATTCAAAAGTACTAATGAATAAATGAATAAGTGAATTCCACTGATACTTTATGAAAATCTATTTTGTGCCTGGCACTGTGCTAAAAATGGGAGATATAATTATGAAAAAGGCAGTCTTAAAGAGTTTTGAGTTCTCTTAGGAGAAAGAGACTTAAATCAGCAGTTACAAAATAGCAGATAAATGCATGACAAGGGGGAACACAGGATGCAAGCAGAGCATGTAGGTCGGTAGCCAGCCTGGATTTGGTTGCTGGAGGAGGAGGCAAAAGAGGGCTGAGGTGTGGGTTCCCAGTCAAAAAAATTTGTATTGACATCTAAAGAGTAAATGAGAATTAGGCAGATGAAAAGCAGTAATAGTTGTAAAAATATAACCAGATTTCTGATGTCAGACATGCTCATATATGGCTTCACAGAAAAGCAGGCATTAGCTATCAACCCATGAAGTTGACTGAATGTGCTAAAGCAAGCATTTTAGTTCTTATTACCTGAGAGATTATTTGGACCTTCAATCTCTGCAAAACCAGAATAAACCAAAGGCATGGGAAATGGGTACATAGGCAAAATAATTGATATTAAGGCCAATAACACGAGGAGTGCCATCCTAGTAGAAAGCATGTTTTCCCTCTGGCTTCTTGTTTACATTGCATTTACAGGTAATAGAAACTAGTATTTGACCTATTGTGTGTCTGTTTGCTGTCTTTACATCTTGTGACTCTTCTCTGCCTAATTCTGAGTTCAATGAGAAAATCATCATTGCTACTGCCAGCATTTGTTCTAGCAAATGCATTAAATAGGTAGAATCCCATCTCCGGGTGGCGGGGGAGTTCATAATCTGCCATGGTTCACATAGCTGATACTGTTGAGGAGTCTAAAAATAGGATTTCAGGCTCCATCATTGTAAAGAAAACACAACCTTGCAGATCTTGAGGTTACACAAAGAGGACCTCCTAGAATGTGAAACAAAGAAGAAACTCATGGGAGAATAAAACACTTTGCTGTGTACCCCCCAAATGCAGACTAGTTCTCCCCAGACTTCAATTTTTGCTCTTCTCCTCATTCCTCCCCTCTTTTGGGCAGACATGGGGAAAGACCACATCATCTTTGGTTTCAAATCCCCAAACTGTTTCCTCATCTTGGCTATCCCAGCCTGGCAAGAAAAAGAGCTACTACCTCACAACCTCACATTGCTATCAAGTCCTTCCTTCTTTGGAATGGCATCCAACATTATAAAAGCAGCTTCTTCACAGAACAGCTTCAGACCTGCCTGAGCCTCTGGGAACAGAACACTACAAATTGTGGTGCTTCTATTGTATGAGCAATTCAATGGGCATTTCATTTCCAGTCAAAATCCAAACTAGTTAAATTCAGCCTGCACAAGCTGCCTTGCTGAGAAACAGCAGCTTGCATTAAAATTACAATTATATTGTTTTGCCATGTCAGAAGCAAAGGTTAAAATCATATCTTGGCTGGACATTGTTTCTATAATATTGGCCCTCTGCAAAGCTGTCGTGTGGATGAGCCCAGAAATGATGTGAAATATTTCTAATACAAATTTTATTTTTATGTGAAACTATTCAAATGCTGCTATACAACATGAACTACCTGAACCAAATCAAATCCTCAGGTCAATTCCTTCTTCCGAGTGCTCCTTAGATAACAAAGTCTTGTTCTGCGAATCTGTTCAATATATTAAAGTTGATTCACTCGGACAGTGTGTAAGATATAATACATTAATCTGGGCCATTTCAATTTCTGAGGCTGGGACTATAAAACTGGTGTGCTGCATATCTAATTTTTTTTGAATACCTGATTTATGCATTCCTCTGATGCCGAGTGTCGATGGTATGGTGGATGCGGCTGCTACATTAACAACGGGCTGCATCAGCACTCAAATCTTATCTTGTTAAATCAGACAAATGTAGCTCAATGAAAAGGAAGGAATAAATGTCTGGGGTGGTTGAAAGGAGTGAATTTTAATCCTGTTTGTTAGGGGACTTTCATGGTTTGCACTAGATGACTAAGGTTGTGGCGGGGGGGGTTCCCCTGAGACTTTGGGTACTATGATTTATATTTATATGTGATACATATAATGTACATGGAGCACACATGAAAATATACACCTTGTGCAAATTAGAACACATCCTTACAGCAGATAGATTTCTGAAAGATACAATGTCTATATTTTACAGATGCTGTAAAATCTCTATTAGATAGACAATTTGTAAAAATGGCTCCCTTTTTAATATTTTCATTACAAATATAAAAACTGCTCCTTTGTGCATAATTCTCTATATTTTTTCATCAAAAAGAAGTTACTATGAAGGCTAAATACCAGAAAGATGGAATAGCTTATCACAATCATTATAAATATGTTTTCAGGAACTTTTGTGTTACACTGAATACTACTACCTTTCCATAGACAGACAATATTAATTCTCATTGAAGGAAAATGTTCCCGTGTTTGCACAATCAATAACACCTTTAGAAATTATGTTTGTGCCATACAAGAAAAAAGTTTCATCCAGGCATTTAGCACAAAAGGCCAAGGCATTTAAATAAACAAAATCTACTTTAGAAATAAATTCACATAGAGGATCCTGGACTGCTAAACTCTAATTTAAATCTCCTTCTCTTAAAATATCCATGTCGTTCAGCTTCAGAAAACAGAAGTCAATCAAAATCCTTTATTTACCCAAGAAAACATGGGAGTACCATTGTACAGTTGTGAAAATGCATCCCTATTAAAATGCAAGCATCATAAAATAGAACAATTACAGAAGGGGCCAAGTTGGAGCTGGAATTATTTAATTGGCTCAAAAATGAACTTGTCTGCTCAGTGGCACTTTGGAAACATATTATTTAAACATAAATCAGTTGTGCTTTCATTGGTTTCTCCCCTTCCTGGGTGTTTAATTATAGAAGGTGTATTCATCAAAGGTAGAAGGAGGAGAGAATCTCGTAAACAATAGATATACTCACATCCTCTCTTTCTTGTGTGTTTTAAAACTTCCAGGTCTCAAGTCCCCTATCTGTGACTGACTTACTATCAGTTACAATGATCAGAGTTGTGATGTGCAACATTAAGAACTGCAGCTGATTAAAACATACAACCAAATGGACTGGTACGAAACTTTCATATATGTTTTAGAAATATAGAATGTTATTGCTAGGAAGGATGAGAGACAGCCTCTTGCCAAATCTAGTCATTTTGTGGAAAAAGACATTGAGGCCAAGAATGAAAATCCCTGGCCAAGTTCAAAGCCAGGACTGGACCCAAGTCATCTGATATTCAGTTCATTGATTTTTGATTGCATCATATAGCCAAAGCTTCCCACACCTCATGCAACTCCCACTCCCTACAATAGCCTCAAGCCCCTTTCTTTTACACAAATCAATATTCCCTAGACTTCTCATTAGCACTAAAATTTGGACTACATGTTTCTGAAAATGTCATGAAATCTCAGTGCACATGAGCCTTATCTTAATAGTCGCAAATCGTAAGTCATATTTGGGCAAGATTCAGTGATTAAAAATTTGAAATTATTTCGCTTCACTAAAATAAAATATTTTCATTATCTTCATTAAAGGACTCAAAAATTGGCTTTAATTTGATAAGATTAAACAATTTCTCTAAAAGAAACAATAAAAATTTCAGTAGCAGGTACTGCCAGCATATTGGGTTCCAGGAGTGTGAATGGTGGTGACATTTGGTTCAGAGAGAGGACAGCAGAATGACGGGCATCACGGGGCAGAGATAACACACTCTTTTGCTCTGTGCTGAGTGCCAGAAGATCCCTCTTGTGTGTGAACACGTGATAGAGTACATAGAACAAGTAAAACAGTGACTTTGGAGATGAAAAACAAAACAGCCTTTAAGCTAGTCATTCAAGTTGTTTCACTGAAAGGCTCTACCTGGATCCCTACATTGCTGAAAATGGAAAGAGGGTCCTACTTTGTAGAATGATAGATCACTCGGCAAAAAAAAGCCTTGGTCCCTGCAACAGCTGTACTCAGGGGACCACTGGTGGCACAGTGGGGTTGTACTATGGCTGCAAGTATAGTCTGGAGCTATAAGGAACTTCAGCCATTTCCAAAATATTGTCTTTTCTGAGAGAAGTTTTGGGTTCTAGAAATTGACAACGCTAGAGGGAAGTGTAGATGGGGTGAAGGCAGAGTGGACACATTCACTGGGGCGTTCGGATTACTAGAAGGAAGGAGAGATCTGAAGCTTGAATTAGGACTTCATTAGTACACGTGGAATGCTGCAGATGTATTAAGAACAAATAATATAAGATCCAGGCCTCACTAGATGCTTGAATTTATGTCAAAGTAGCTCCATTACATGTGTGTCCCCCAGGGTCAGACTGCATTAGCTGCTTTCCTCATTCCTCATTCCATACATGATGAACCAAAGAGTCAATGGAGTGTACTTCAAAACTGTCTCTATAAAACATATTTTTAGTGTCTGAAGAACTTAGGTTCATTTTAAATGTGTATGCACACGTGCACATTGCACATGTGTGTGATGTGTGATGAAGAGGGGCGAATAAAACATGAAATGTCTCTAAGGTCACAGAACACTGACCTCATCGGCGGGGCTAATTTGATTGTGCAGGAACAATAGCACTGCACTCCTCTGCCAGCGAAGTGCATGCTAATTATGCGATTTGCCCTTGATAAGACCTTGGTGGGTCATTCAGCAGTTGTGATCTGTCACTGACTTCTAATCATGTATTATCGTCTGGGTGAGTCAGAATGGGACCCTAAGCTTTCTGTCTTTACAGCAATGTGGCACTCTAATTACCTTATGCCAAGTGGATATGCAGCGACTGAATTAAGTGATCAGTGCGATTGCCTTCAAAATCTTCCCTTTCTCCTTTGTGTTGCTTCACAGCAATTTACATTTTAAGATGCCTCGAAGCTTTTGGTGTGACTGAAAATGTCACTCTGAAAATAATTATTTTATTTTTAATTTAAAGAGGATAATATTAAATTCAAGCCATACTAGCATCGCACCTTCTTTCTGTGGCACAAAACCAGACACTACAATAAGAATCCTGTGAGCAAACTTGTTGAAAGGCATCATATTGGAAGCCTGGCTTTTGCTTTCAAAAAATAAACAAAATAAAGCAGAGTAGGAGTGGTTTGGAGTATGGAGAGACCCTGCAGAGTGAGAGGACATTGTAAGACCTGTAAGTTTTTACTGTATTAATAATTTGCACTCAATAAGCAGACATTGAAATGAACCTTTATTTTCTGCTTTTAAACAGTGCTTAGAGTCCACCAAAGGGATATATATGATACAGAAAAAAAAATAAAACCCAGGGAATAAAAAGGGATATATATGCTACAGAAAAAAAAATATTAAAAATTTAAAAAATTTTAAAAATTAAAAAAAATTAAAACCAAGGGAATAAAATATTCATTAACTAGGATAAAGATGAACTGAGCTTATAAGTATTTTGAGGTCAGTAACAAATATCTGATATATTGATTAACTTGTTTTGTGACCGTGGAAGGGGAGTCAATGTAATCTTAATTATAATAATACAGCTTGATTTTTTTTGATACTTTAACATTTTGTTAGAGCTATGATATAATTCTCTATTGTTGCATAGCAACTCTCAAAAACTACAAAGATATCTGTTATGCTAAACCAGTTTTATCAACATCTGTATTTGCCTAGACAATGATCTAATGCCTTTTGCAAAGAAAATGCACTGCAACATTTATAAAATTTGATAAGATACACTGATGTGGATGATCCTTGAAAATATGAACTCTGAAGTGCTCTTTGAAAGTTGTCATACAACAGACCAAGAGAGAGAGAGAGAAGAAAAAAAAAAGCCCAAGCCTAACCATCACCACAACAACATCATAGAGCAAAAGTTACTGTGCTACCTAACAGGAAATAGAAAAGGATTTTCAAAGCATTTCTGCCTTGTGTGTCAACATTGCCGCAGAATTCTTTTATAGTAACTGAAAAATCAAAACCAAAGAGGACAATTGAGAGAAAAATTGCAAGCCTTATTTTCCTTGAATCACATGATGTGGAAGGAACATTATTTGTTGAATCCTCAGTTTGTTTGGGTGGGAGAGGGAAAAGATAGAGGGGGCTGAGATGGTGAAAGAAATGGGGTGGAGGGAGAAGGAGGGGGCTGAGAGAGCCCAGAGAGAGGGAGGGAAGAAAGAGAAGAGGCGAGGAAGAGAGAAACCTGTACTCAAAATATTCTGCATTCCCTGGTGGCAAAACAAAAGAGTCCAAGGAGGGGAGAAAAAAAAAAAAAAACTGTGGAAAGTTGACACAGTCAAGAATAATGGCTAAATCTATCAAGTTTGATCAGGTCTACTATAATGAAGTGAGGCTTCATATTCCAAGCAGGGACAATGAAGACAGGAGTCAGGCTCTAGAAATGCGTTGCTCACTTTGTGCTTAGAATATGCAGCAGCCAGCAGGGAGCCACCAGATAATTACACAGTATTTGTGCGGTTCCAGGAAGCTTCCTGCGCAGGTTGAATGCCCGTGCTATATTAAAAGGCAGCACAGTGAAATGTTTTTAATGAATATTTTTGTCAGAGAGAGAAAAGGCATTTGAATGACTGTGTGTGTGAGAGAGTGTGCGTGTTTACGCTAGCTCATGGGAAAACCAGAGGTGGAATATCACTGTCAAAATACAGGTACTTTTATTTATTTTTATTACATTATTTACTGTTTCAAGAGCCTGATGTTCTTTCAATAATACAAATCACAACATTTGGTTACTGTTATTTAGGGCTAATTGTACAAATAATCCCTTAACTAATATTTGCTAATAATATCTTTCAGTGAAAGAGTACATCAAACAGAGGCTTGAAACAACTTTTAAAAATTCCAGTAGTAAATGAAATGTTTAGACATATTGAATCAGGAAATCTAAAGAAGAAGTAACACAGATGTTGATACTTTCTAGTCAGTAGCCTTTGGCAGTGATAGCGCTAAAACATAAGAATACGTTATTTCAGAGCACTCTTTAATTCTCACCTAACAGATGTGAATAATCCACTGAATTCTAAGCCTACACATTCTATTCACGGTGCCCCTTTGAGTTCATTTTTTCAGGGCAACGCGAGCCACACACTAAGAGAATTCACTGTAAATGGTGGGTTTTTTAAGTCCAGTACCACTAGTTCAATGCCACATATATTTCAGATTTTTAAAAATTTATTTCATGAGAAAACGTAAAGTTTCCTTAAGTATATTTTTCTAGTGTTGTACTACACATGCAAGGGCAGCTTTTTAAAGGCTAAATGACTCTCAACAGTTTGCAATAGACATCACACAGTAACTTCCTTTCCCAAATTAAATAAATTTGCAATTTCTACTCTGGATGATAAAAGCATCTCACAGATATCTCTCCTTGAATCAAATAATTTTCAGATAATATAATAACTTATATACCAAGGTATTAATTTGGGCCCCAAAACTCCATATTTTAAAAAAGATATTGTATTTCAGATGACTAAGTACCGATTGTGAACCATTATCACTTTTAACAAGTACATTCTGATGAGGTAACATGGGGCTTTATTTGAAGGGAGAGTTTCTGCCACATTGCATGACACAGATGGTAGGGGTCAACAATTAAGAATAGTGAGAGCCACAGGATTTGTTGGTTGAAAGATGGGGCTGATGAGGCAATTTTCTATCTTATTTTTTTCTCCCAAAGAGTAATTTCAAGTAGATTTCTCAGCCAAGAGGCCTGCCACTCCCTCTAGCAACTGACTAAAATTTAATAGCTCTGACCCTCAAAAAAAAAAAAAATCACCGAATTCAACAAATGTAGAGACTGGCCCCAGATTATTGTAAGAGAAAGCAATATCCATTCCAAATTCTCAAGGACTCATTTCAAGGTTCCTGTTATTGAAATGTTTCCTTTTGTAAGCTGTATTATTAATAATTGCAAATATCTAAATGGAATCATTGAAATGAAAACTGGTTTTTGTATCACAATGGGGAAAAAACTAACCTTTTTAATAAATAGATTCAAAATGAGTATACATAAAATACTTAAAAGGAGATTTCAGTAGGCATATATGGCCATGTATATTTACAGGGAAAGAGAAGCGATTACCTTGGCATGTTTAAATCTAATTATCAAACTGTCCTCGAAGACTTCAATACTAAAATATAAACAATAGTAAGATATATTTCCTTCATTTGAATGATAGCTGCTTACACAATACTCTATTGTCATGCTATGGATTAAAAATGTAAATATGCAAGATGCTTTGTAATCATCTTTTCTACTTTTAATTTTAAATAAAAATACTTTACTACTATTTTAAACAGTTTATACCCATTATGAATGCATAAAGTATATAGGTCAAATGGTTGGGCTATCTTTTTAGAGGTCTATAAACAAAAACTTCATTTCAATATCATTTAGCCAGAAAGAGAGAGAAAGCTTGGCAGAGTGGGGACAGCCTTTCTTTCTTTGTTGGAATTGTTGGAAATATACACAGATAAAAGGATAGTGTTCAGTCACAGGCAGAAACAAAGGACTCAAGAGAGGTCATCTTTGCATTTTGGTCTTATTGAAATTAGTAAATATTCTCAAAGCTTGGGCCAGAATAGAGAATAATAATATTTAAGTTTTGTTCTCCATCTTTCTCCCCTCTAGCTATAGTGAAAATATCAATTTGCATATCATAGAATTTTAAAAACTGTTTTTTTCTACAGATTCTCCAATTTCAGTGTCCATCTTTCTTGTCAGTTGTCTGTACAAATCTTTCTGAATGGGACATTGGAAACCAGGGTTGGAGTGAAAGGATTCAGGAGGAACACTACTGATGGCTTGAGAGGAACTATGGTAAAGACCTGGAGGGAGGCAGTCTTTGCTTACGATACCTGCAACTCTGCTTCTAAAAGTCATTGTCACTTTCATATGGCCTGCTCTACTATGGCAGCTATCAAGAACTAAATGAGAGATTGCTTAGTTTTGCATCATTTGCATTGGACTTCCTCATTCTGATTTCAAAATTCTCTTTTGTGAACTAAAGAGTAAGGTTTCCATTAATCCCCTTAAGTTGGGTACAGTTAAACATTTATTTATAAAAATAGATGAAAAGCCAATCTTTCCCATGTAACATATAAAACTGCTATTTCTCCACAGTTTGGTTCATCTTCACATACACAAATGCTGACATAGTCATTAGCAACATCCTCATATTTAAAAGAATGTTACCCCCAATATTAAGAGGTCCTTGGAAATGCCAACAGCTGCTTTCCAGCCTGTTTGTGTATAAAGAGCTTTGTGTAATAGAAAAAGGTTCCCCTCTATCTTCTAAGCTTCGTTTTATTCAATCATCTTTTTCACTTTGTAATAACTAGAGAATATAGCAAAGTTGGCTTCAGAAGAGAACCTTAAGGGTTATCATAATGCTTAGAAAAAATGGCTTCACACTGTACAATCTATCAAAGGTGTCAGATTTACAAAATGCAGATTTTCTGTCACATTTGGGCACTCTAAGCACTGTATCTTTTCACTAAGGTGCTGACTGCTGTTTTAATGAGGCCCTTTGGTGGCTGTAAAAAACTGAAAGGAGAGGATTAGAGGGGTTACCCTAGATATTGTCTATTTGTCTTACAAATTTCACACTAACTACCAATTACATCGCCATAAACCTTTTGGCTACTTCAAGCTGTATGCCATATAATACGTAAAAAATATGCTATGTTAACCTCTCCTATTTTATACGCATAACTACAGCCACTGATGCAAGTAACATATCTAATGAAGCCAATAATGAGGTTCTTTAAAAGTAGTCTTGTTATAGGAGTAATATTAGGGCAGTTCAGTTAGAGGCTAAGGTCCATTATGGTATACTTACTATATACTCTGGTCCCAGGTCTGGAAAGATGCTGACACACTAATTCAAGCTCAAGAAGGGCATTAATCTTGCAACCTTCTACTTGTCATGCTTAATGGGACATCCTGCCTAGGTGAAATGAACCTGATGTATTCAGGTAAACATAATTTAATAAGAAAATATAAAAAGAAATAGACTACTGGCATGACCCTAGGTAGATGAATGTATTGTTGTTTTATTTGAAAACCTAACTCACAAGAAGAATCTATACAGTGCCTGGCACAGGGTTGTACATGGTAGGCACTCAACACTATGTTTCATTGAAAAGTAAATGAAAAAGTCATGGTTAAAGTTTTGAGATAACGTTGTTGTTCCCCAACCCTCAAATTTCCCGCAATCCATTTTGTTGGAGGGGATGATAATGCCAGACAGAAAAGGCAACCGTGTTCATCTGGGGGAAGAAGACACATATTAATGTGGGGTTAAGCATCTGAGTGTGAAATCAAAATCCGCAACAATACAGCATGAGATTTAAAAAGCAGGCATGAATGTCAGTGAGTAACTGTGCATCCTCTTTCATTTGCAATCGCTCTTAAGTCTAATGAGCTTCCAAAACTTGTGTCAAGATTTCAGATAAGTTTATAAAAAGCAGCTGTTGGAGAAAGTGGTAGTCCATCCTGCCAATCTAACATACATTGGGCTCATGCACACACAGAGAGACACACACACACGTATGCACAAAGTGTAATGAGGCTCTAGCCTAGACACTGGTCTCATACTGCATTGAGAAAAACACATCTAAAATGGCCCCAGAGAACATTGGTTTTCCTTAACATTTAAAGCAGCTAAGTAACATCTAGAATCTAGATAGTTGATATTCTGTATAATGAATCAATGCTTCAAGTCACTGAATAAAGTTTGTCATTAGAAAATTTGCCAAGTTCTCTTTTATTCAAAAATAAAATGAATAGGGTATTTTGCTCAAGTTTTAAAAACTGGACAAGTGGAAAATGTGATTCAAAAATATCATCTAAAATCACCTGAAAACTATGTTTCCTCCAACCCTTCTTCCAGTTATTTTCAGGTAGGTAAAATATAGTTAAATGAATTGATCAGGTGATAATGTCATTAAATCTATTGTAATAGATTTTATCACATTTATCACATTTCTATATTTAGCTAGCCAGGCACTTGTAAATCTACAGAACTCATTTTTATAGAAAAATCAATGCATTTATCTTCCCCTGGATAATATATGTTACTTGCAAAAATGAGTCCTTTACTTACAATTTATTTCTTTCAGGGACAGCGAGAAATGTACATGAAGACTCAATTAATAAGGTAAAATTAAAGGATGAAGGGAACCTTTACCAATACCAAATCTGACTGGATAGTTCTAAGATGATAGGGCTTCCTTCGCCTTCTCCCTCAGCTGTTGGCATACCTGCAGTATGTCCTACCTAGTCGAGCGACCTCTGCATCATGTCACTAGCATTCATTTCCTAGATGAGAGTGTTATCAGTCCTACGAGGCATGATTATTCAAGATGGTAAAAAAGCTGCCCATGCTAGACATCAGAATAGATGTCAAAGATATCAAGAGAAGACAGTCACTCTCCTTGTATAGTCGAGTAGACTGGGCTATATGCAGATAACCAGATACTTGGAGCACCACAGTTAACTTTTTATTCATATTATTATTTTTGTCCAAATCTCTTAAGTGTCACATCTGCAAAGTGTTGAGAGAAGAGTTACTTATTCATTAAGCACTTTGCATAATCTTTATAAGGAGCACCATGGAAACCAAAAGTACTGTGCTACTTTGTTCTTCTCCCTGGTTGAACTCAAAGAAAAGACTTCCCATTTCTTAGTGAATAAAGGAGAAAGAAACGAACACAAGAAACGTAGCTCTTTTACATGTTTTCTTCGTGATTACAGCCTTGGATTAGTACCTATCCATCTCTGATCCTCACACCAGAATTGGGGATTCATAAACTGACAGTCTTAGAAGTAACCACAAGGCTCTTCCCAAATCTCTAAGGCAAATCCAATAATTCTCACTGCTCAGAAGCTGCTATAGACATCAACCTAGATGTAGAGCTTATTCCCAGAGTTTTTGCTTTGCTTGTTCATGATCTTGAACTGCAGGCCCTTATTCTTGCCCTTAAATGACACATGATTCTATCTAGATGTGTACAGTGAGGTACAAAAGAAAGAAAATCTACTGGTTGAGTATATATTTTAAATCTATGAGCCTGATTCCCAGAGAGCTGAATTAAATGATTTAAAATGAGAAAAAAAAAGTTGATATTTCTAATCATTCTAATAAAGTTATCTAGCTTCTGCTGAATCATTTTTTTATACCAGGAGGTGTACTCTATTCTGTATGGAATAGACTGTGCTAAGCTGGATAAAAAATGTCACCTTAGGCACCTGAATTAATAGTTCAGTTATGTACTCGGTTAAGTCTTACCATAGATCAGCATAAGTGTGCTAGACAGACAATTCTTTAGAGCTAACATTTTTAAAAGGTTCTAAAGCCCCTTAGAGATCTGTATAAATTACCCAGATTCAGGGGGGAAAAAAGTTAAATATACAGTGCTTTTATACCCCCCTTCTCTTTCTTAGTTCCACTGAATAAGTAAAATTGCAGCAAAGTTGGCAAGAATAAATACTTCCTCAGTTTTTCTAAAGCTGCAATTAATGATAATGAAGCTGTACCTTATATGGCAAGAAATACAGTACAAATTGGATAAGTAAAAAAAATGATCAGCTATTGTGCGCCTTGGATATAGTACATCAAGGTATCACCACTGTGAGGCTATCTTTATTTTAAACCGTTAAACAAAACAATATAAATCTGCAGGCAGGTGTTTCTTGTTGCAGAAGTATTGAAAGTTGTAATGCAAACAATCTAATTTTAGCATCTATGTAGAGTGTGAAGTAAATTTACTGATCATTGATGCATTGAGCATGGGAAGAAATAATCAGCAGGAGCTTTCAGCGAGATTATCCTATTAAAGCAGGAAGACTTCATGTGGTTGTTAAGGAAGTAGTCAAAAGCAGGTGATGGAAGTGGGGGTTTGACGACTCGTCAGTGGGCCGAGTGTACATGTTAAGTTGTTGTTTTCTGCTCAGCTAAGCAGCAGAGAATTGATATGTTAGCAATGAAGAGCAATGACAATTAAATTGTAACTGACCTACATGTTACCGTCATTATGCGTTCTCTTTTTTACTGCTTTCCCTCTTATTTAATCACACAGTATGGGGTTTTTATTAGGCTGTAATGTTAAAATCTTCATCCATTTAGCCATAAATGTGTGACTGGATATCTATCAGACTTCCTTGCACTATACAAACAAAGCCATTTTGCTGAATCACTGTTGACTTGTTTGTGGCCTAATTTAATGAGTGTAATAACTTACATTACCATCCAGTTAACATTTAGAAGCCCAGAAAAGACCTGCTAGCACACAGAGAGCTACTGTATACATTCTCTATTCCTATCACTCCCCTTTGCAGTAAATTTTATACAATAATATGCACTGCTTAAAAGACAGGTTTGGCTTCCATCAGCTGAGGGTAGCGTTCTAGGAAGTTCACTATGCTTAGGCTGAAATGTTTCTCACACACAATAACCAGCTAATATGATCCCCTTTTTCTAGATACCATAGCAGCTGTATTTTACTTAACTACTTGAAAAAATAATAAACACAGGTTATAACCTGCAGATAAAGCTAGCTCAGTCATTCCTCATATTTTTTTAAACTGATATTTAAATCTCTTCCCCCTTCCCACCCCACAAACTCAGGAATGAAAACTGGTTACTCAAGGAGAGGAAAAGAAAAATCACTGTGTGTTAAACAAAATAATGTTCCAGAATAAAATATAAAAGAAAAAAGACAACAAACAAAACCAGTTGTCTCTATTTATATGTGTGTGATTAAGCTGTCTGTGATCTTGAATTATGTACCATTTTATTATTTCCCTGTAAGAAAGCTACCCATCCTCCCTCTCAACCCACACATATCTATATGTTGTCTTGGTAAATGTTTCTTTAACACAAACATACTATAATTTATTTATGTTGCCATTACGTTACTTAAAAAAGATTTTAAAAATTTTTGTTACCTTGTCTGCCTTAGCCATTTAACTAACATTTGAAAATTCACTAGCTCAGTTAAGTCTCCAAAACAAGTCTCATTATTTTCATACTAATGTTATATGTAGATGACAAAGTAAAGCTCTTACTTGCTCAAAATAACCATTATTTTAAAAGTAACATACACATACATGCACATATATGAAGTTGACAATTTAGAAATAAGTATTTTCACATTGAGAGATTTAGAGCAGACGGACTTTATTTTTTCTTTTCCCTTTCAGAGCAGTGCCACTGCGTTGTTTGTGTCAAGATTTAAGTCTTTAATTACTATCTATTAGGCAATACCTCAGATTGACATTACAATCTTAGAAGTCTCTAATAATACTGTGGGAAGAAAATCATAGATGGGAGAGATACTTTTAATTTTATTTCTTTTCGAGAAATAGACAAAGGCAACCTTCAGGCCTCTTATCCTAGGGGAAAATGTATCATTCTGGACAACTGAAACATTACTCTGTTTCTTTAAATAATGGGTCAAGTAAAATTTTTGAGTATGCTAATTAGAGCTTCTTTATCTGGAATTGTATCTTGGCTATCGAAGAGCATTTTATTGACAAATTTATGCAAAATAAGCTATCAGGTCTGAAAATTAGGGGAGAAAATGAACAATAATATAATTTCCTTTTTCATTATTGACCTTCCACTAAATTCAAGGCACTGGAGAAAAGGCTATTAAGATAAAAGATCAAAATCCTTGCTCTCATGGGCATATAATCTGGTGAGGGGAGGGAAACAAAACATGAACAAAATAACAATTAAATGGTGTATTAGATGGTAAAATAAAAATGTTAAGGAGAAAAAATAATAAAGCAGGAAAGGAAGAGAAGGAGTGCTGTGGGGAAGGTTAAATATTATTTTGCATGGCCATTGTGGACCACACTGTGAAAGCACATTTGAACAAAGACTTGAAGAAAACAATTTAGGTACTTATATTAGTGTATAATCCAAATATATATTATATGTAAATTAATGTGTAGCTTTACAGATAACATGTTATATTAATTTTTAAAAAGTGCCCTGCTGAATTGGAATTCAACCAAAAAAAGTTTCAAGTTGAGGCTAGCAAAAAAATATAGGCTGGAGGTACTATGGAGTCTGGCCACCTGGAAGACCTCTTTATAGCTCCCTCACGACTTACCCGTTTTTAATCCAAACCCATTGTTCGTCCTTGGAGTAAATTTGTCGTTTGCGAGATCTATAGTGATATCAGTTTCAAGACAGGATGGGTCAAGGTACACCTCTGTTATCTGCGACTCTATTACTGTGTAACACATGACATAAACACATGCTACTATGACCACTTTTTAGCCAGGCACTGCTCATTAAACACCCTCATGACATAGGTATTGTTATGCCCAACTCAAAGCTGAGTAAATTGGAGTTCGAGAAAGTAACCAGCATGGCAAAGTTCAATCAACTACTAAGTAGAAAAGTAAATTCTCTGAATCCTGTACCACAGCTCCTTCCACACTTGTTAGGACAAAATAAAAGAGAAAACAAAACCAAACAATACCATCTGTAGTGTCAATCAAGAATACTCAATGTATGGGAGGGTCAACAACAATTTTGCCTAGTGGTTGAAAGAAATTGAGGTTAAATACTACTTTATGCAAATTATGCAAATAATGGTTAAGGTGGTGCTCCTTGATATAAAATGTAGAGACTAGATCAAACTTTTGATGGGAACTGCCAATTTATTCATGCTTCCTTTTTTCCTCAGGGCGGCTTCTGCTAACCCATATGGCACTTTTGCATGGGTAGAAAAATGGGTATTTTACTCCAGATGGAGACTGCTTAGTGCTGGGACTAGGCAAGGCGATTGGACTGCTGGTAAGATTTTTGTCCTCACTGGGTGTCATTGTGCATAGATGACCTGCACCAGCAATTCTTGGCAGTCCTACTTTCTAAATTTAAGAGTGCCAACCTAGCTAGTGAAATAATTAGAGAAGCTCCACCCTTATTTGAAGTGCTTATTTTCTTCATTCTCTTGTGACTCCATCTTACAACATCATGTCTCTTGATTAATATTTTTAAAAAATCATAGTGTCAACAGTATATACAAGACTTTAATAATAATCTATAAGAAGAAAGCAATTTATTTTGACAACAGGGCAATCTTGGACAAGCAGGTCTGGGGCTACTGAGCCCTATCCATCCACCTGCTTTCTGTTCTTTTCCTTTCCAGTCTCTGGAAATGGGCTACTTCAATAACATCATGGAACAATAACAGAAATTTGGGTTTTTGAGCCACAAAAAAAGTGGCTTCACAGTTCATTTCTGCCAATTACAAACAATGATTTTAGCTAAAGTTCTTCATCTTTCTAGCTGAACTTGTTTCCTTACTGGTTTAAAAGAAATAGGATAATAGCTCTACTTTTCAAGATATTTTAGGGAAATTAAATTTTTACCTGGATTTGTTTTTCCCTTTACTGCCACCCACCTGATCCATATTCCTTGGCCCCAGGCCCTCCAGGATGGCATTGCAGCTCTACCTTGACGACCTCATCCTTGGTCACTGCCATCTTCCATCCTCCACAACCATGCCCTCTATTTCTGCACTGTTTTTTATGCTTCCATAACACCAAGATGATCTTAATTCCCCCAAACACACCATAACGTTCAATACCTCTACTCCTTTTTCCATACAGTTCCCTCTGCCTGGAATAGTCACACTTCCCCACAGTTTCTTTGTAAAATTCCTATTCATCCATAACTCTTGACTCAGTTTTTACAAAAATTAAATGAAAGAATACTAAGTATTTGCTCAGTACAGTAGACTGGCACAAAGAAAGAACTTAATAAATGTTAGCTCCCTCTTCCCCACGCATACTGCTTTCAAAATATTAAACAGGCTTCATCCTCTGTGTAACAGTATCATGTGCAGTCTTTTCATCCATCTGACTTTACTGGAGTTAGGAAGTAAGAATGGGAAAGTGAAGAAAGCATTGGATTGGGAGTCATTCTGTCCTCATTCTGATCCCAATTCTGGCTCTTTACTGTAAACCTTGAGCAGATCATTTAAGCTTCAGGGCATTCATCAAATGTAGTAATATTTACTTTCTTGGATGATTATAAGACCTAAAATTAACAACTTCATGGTCCATGGTCAATAGAAGTTAGCTACTATTAGTACATTATACAAATCAGCTACTATTACTGTCTAATAATAGTGATATTATTCCTCTGTATTACTATAAACGGAGTCCAAAACATTTAATCTTAAAAATGCAAGTTGAGTTATTATTCAGTTAATTTTTGAGTATAGGTGAGTTTGAAGCAGGAATAAAATCTGATATTCAATCATGTTATACCTGAATTTATTTTGTAGCAGACTGCATTATAGTGGAATTATTTTCATCACTACTATGTATTTTCTTTCATGTCTACCTTATTTACTAGACTACTAGTTCCTTAAGTACAGATCATATATTTTTCAACATAGTCTGGAATAGAGATTAAGAGTTAGAATGCTTGGCTTTCAACCCCAGCTATGTCATTTAATTCTGTGACCCAGGATATATTATTTAAACTGCCTAAGTTTTGGTTTCCTCATTCCAAAATGAGAATTAGTGTAACAATAGTGCTTACGTACAGAAGATCATAAGGCATAAATGGGCTGCTGATACATGTAACAGAATCTGGCACTTAATAAGTGTTCATTAATGTTAGCAATTATCATCATCACCTTGTTATTAACACTATTATAATTATTGTTATTATTGACCTCAGCACCTATCAAAGAGCCTGTTTTTGTATTATGCATTCAATAAATCTAAGTTTAAAATTTTATTAAATCCTCTTAAAATTTGGAAGTTGTCATTTAGAATAACTTCCCAATTATAGGCTCAGTCCTCTTATAGGCAACTCCAGATGGTGGAATGCAAAAGGATTCCTCTCTAATTGGCCTGAATTCCCTCAAGTCAGCCATTTCTTCAGCACCATACTGAGGCCCGAGGTCCTCTCACCCAGCTACCTCTCCTTCTTTCACCTCCTTCTCACCAGAACTTGCCAGCCTCTGGGCAGTTGGCTTCTGTCTGCCTTTCCCACAAGCCACTGCCAAGGATGCTAGCCAATCCTTTATTGGAGCCACGTGGGGCTGGCAAAGCCAGATGTTGTCTGCCTTGTGTTGCCTGGACTTATGGATGCCAACCTTCCTCTTCCCTGGCTCAGGATACATCTTTGGCATCTTTACTCTTTTTTGCAAACCCCAGGCATAGGGTTCTGATAACTCTGGATTATCCTTGGGGAAATGGCACGGTTATGAAAGTGATAATCCAGTGATTCATTTACCTACATTTACTAGTTCATTTCACTGAAAGTAGATCAATGTATAAATATGACATGGCATGCTTGCCCCCTGAAGTCAAAGAAAATGAATACATAGGTTCAATAAAAGGAGGAGGAGACATATCTAAACAAGCGACTTCTGAATCTGGGTGCTCTACCCTGAATCCTCTAACTCTGGGCACCTCTTCTAGGAAGTTTCCATTTGCAATTATGCTGAGCCACAAGCTGATTGATCTCTGTTTAGAGGGGAAGTGAAAAAACAGAACTTAAGTGTTTTCGGCATTCAGCTCTCCTAACTGCTATAGCCATGGCAGGCTTATCTGGCGGGAGCTAGCAGGAAGCCTATAACCGCTTCATCCTAACTCTCCAAATTCTGGCAACAATTAAATGAATTCTTAAGAAGAGAATCAAAAAAGCAGGAGGCAAAATGAATGGCTTATCCAAGTGCTGAGGAAGGAGAGGCTGTGTATTCAAGATGGAAAGAATATAAATACACACACATACACACACACATGCATATTATGTTACATATCTATAAAAATGTGAAATGTTATTTATTTTGAGAATACCCAGTCATTTCCATCTGTAGTAAGAATCCATAATAACATTCTCTGTTTATATAACTCTTTTCACCTCAAGAGATCCCGAATGCATTTCAGACAGCTCTATATACAGACAGAGGCCAGGGGCTTCACCATATCTGGAACTGGTGGTGGGAGCCAAGCAGAAAATGCGTGTGCGGCTGCCTGCATCATAGAGATCACTGATGGAAGAGGGCCAAGTTGGTCAAGGACAGAAGGGCAATCCCCACATTCTTAAAACAGTGTCAGAGGGGCCTTCAAAGTCTGGGGGATACCTCAAATTTTGATAGCTAATTAAGAAACAAAGCTGAAGAGAACTCTATTTATTTATTTTGTAAGGATGAAGGATGACACAGGGCAGAGCGAGGTTAGCAAAGCAGTGACTCCAGGGAGTGGAAATAAATCTGAGGCATAGATCACGAAGTCTTCCCTTATTGCTCATACATTCTGATTACACTGAAATCAACCTAAAATGGGAGGACACATAAAAAAGGTGATATCTGCTGATTCATTTACAGCCCTGTCTTCACCCACAATCTGGTTTCCCAGAAAGGACTGACTGATGACCTAAATTCCTTTATTTTTCCATCACCAATTCAGTCCACAACATAGCTGGGCTGACTTCAAAATAATTCTCATGTAAAAAGTGAGGCATAAGATGTCAGCAATAATTTGCAGGTGTCCCCACCTCAGTAACCAAAGCTTGATAGAAAAGTATATTTCCACGTGGCCTAAGAGTAGATTCCCAGAGCCACTAAAAGCCAGAAAACAAACTGGAAAATGGCCTGTTTCTGACCAAAGAAAATATTATTGACCAAATGCCCTGTCATCAGTGTTGTACTTGGGATCTTTAAATCATGCCTGTCTGTGGAAAAAACTTATTCCTGGGGATAGACGTGGGGGATGGAGTGAAGTGACATGTCTTACTGTGAAAAAAGGAAAAAAGAGATTCTGGTGTAGAAATGGCCTGCTGAGAGCTCTTGGAAACCTTTTTCCACAGCATGCATGGATCCTTCCAGTAATTCTCTAATGCCTTGGTGTCTCCAGGGTGTCACTGTCCTCCCATTGAGGCAACCACACCAGAAAAGTCCAATGTCTAAGTGCAGCCAGAGGCTCTAGTTCCTGTCATCTTAGACATTAGCTTTTCTAGGTCTTTCCTGTGACCTCAGGGACTTCCTACATAAACTACATAACCTACAAAACCTACATAACCTACATATCCTTCAAAAAGCCCAGGGAGGGACACAGGAATAGTGAATTCTTTAAGCGACTCAATTTAAAGCAGAGAGAGAAGTGAAGACTACTTGGTGTGGGAGACAAACCTCACTAATACTATTTAACGTTGTGCCCTGTAAAGGGTTATGGAAGGAGAGATGGCAGGGGAAAAAACTAACTGAGGCCACCCTAAAAGTTTTGGGAAAAATCACTCTTTCCTAAAAATATGTCTCTACACTGAATTTAGCACATTCAGAACAGTTCATTTTAAAGGAATGTTCCTATGTTGACTTTGATTCTCAGATCAGGTCAATAAGGTAGAATAAAAATTTTACAAGCCAGGAAAGTGAGGCTTAGGCAAATCAAATGGCCTAACCACCTTTAGAATTGGAACTAGAACCTTCTTATTGCAAAATTTCAAGGCCTTTCTATTGTACCTTGTCTAAAGTTATAATCAGTATGAAGGAGGTCCAACTGGTTTTCCTACTGAAATACCTATGATGAGCCCAATGTTTCATTTTGATTTTTAGAATCTTAGGCCTTCATTTCTCCATTAGCCTAAATGTGGGCCCCAGAGAGGGGAGAGATTGAAGAAAGAAACAACAGATATTTTGTTTCCTCTCTGTAGCTATCCTTTAGTTCCTCTTTGCCACCCTCATACCATCCAATCACACATTCAGGCAGAAACAGAAAAGGAGGCACTCAGATAGATAAGTGGATGAATACATGAGTATAGATTTATTTTTAAAATATAATATATTATAAACTATTTTAATTCTGATGCATTATTAAGAACGTTTTAAAATCCTTATAAATAACCCCCAAATGGAAAAGATAGTCTTTTCTTGGTAAGGCAGCAAAGATTCATAAAATCAAAGATTATATAGCTTAAGCCTATAAAATGATCAGAGTACTAGAATCACAGAATGTTTCTGAGTTTTGGAAGGCATCGTTCATGTCTAACAAAGGGAGTACCCCTTTGCACACTAGTCGGGAAACCTTAGAACTCACCCCGCCCAATAAGTTTAGGCTTACAGATAAAAGCTAAATACCCCAGCAGGTTCAAGGACAGTGGGGATAAAATCAAGTATGTCAGAAACTCAAAGGGAGGTTTGAAGAATAACCATTCTTTTCCCAAGCCACGAATGGCAATTGCGTTCTCCATGACATGTTTCTTGGTGCCCCTATTAGAAACAACACAGGGCTAAATGAAATGGCAAACAGGCCCAATGTGACATATTCTTAAATAAGAAATGGGTCACATTGTCCTTTTTCTGGCTTCAAGGCAGATTTCACACTGTTCTGGAGTGTTCTGCAGCTATTGGCAGAGCTGACCACAAGAATAATTATCTTAAGAGAGGTTTTCTTATAATTGAGTGAGATAGAAAGTTGTCTCATATTTAGAAAACGGATAAGCATGTATTAAATGTAATTTTATTCCAACAAAACAGAAAATAAGACAAAGTAATGCTCTTCAAGATCTGCCAGAACTGCCAAGTGGAAGCAGGGGTCTATCGCAGTCAGGAACTGTGCCATGGTTAACGTTAGGAGTTTGGAGAATGTGACATTTTACCACATGCAGAAAAAGGAAACCAAGAAATATTAGTGAACAATTCTAAGAAATGTCAGCAGGATATTTGTTCATTTAACACCAGATGGCTGAACCATATCATTGAGCAAAGTGCAGGGGGCAGGTACTGGGTTAAGATAAGGAAGAGCTTGCATGTGGTAGAATGGTCTGGCTAGGGAAGCAGCAAATTCCTTTTCACTGATTTTATTTTGAAAGAAACAGTTTCTCTAAAAAAATGCTAAAGAAATCCCAACTGACTACAGGATCCCGATAGGTAGCATGATGTCTGAAACATCCAGGAAAAAAGTATATGTCAAACATATGAAAAAAATCTATGATTCCATAGACACTTACTGTCTCCCAGGTGTCTTCATAAATGGAGTCTTCCCAATCGACTTTTTGAAAAGGACCTAAAAATAAAGAGACATTTATTTACTTTAAAACAAAAACCTGTATGAGAGGACTGATAGACAGTGGCTGACACCCAGTTTCAGCCCAGAAGCAAGCAGAGAGTGGAGGGGACAGAGAACTAGAAAGCATATGTCCCTTGGAAAAGGGAGCACAGCTCAAGGTGATTGTTGCCATGTGGGGATACAAGCCTAATGTGGCCAGATTTTCCAATTTTACTATTTAAGAAGGGCCAGAAATATTGATGTGTACATGAAATTTCCCATTTTTAAAATGTTGGTGCAGTTATTTTCAAAAGACATTCTGTGGGCCAAGCAAAACATGACACAGGGCGGATCTGGACAATGGCCTACCAGTTCATGGCTTCTGCTGGAGAGAAAAATGCTGTTATAAGTATGGGGGGCGGGGATGAGGAATTGCATGGTCTCTAAGACCCTAATGGAAGCCCAGTAAATGGTACCCCTCTTCCTGAATTCTGAACCAACTGAAAAATGAGACAGAAGAATGAGCCAAAAGGTGTGTATGGGGGGGGGGCAGTGTAAATTATAATCTTTCTTATTGAATAAAGCACGGTTGGTGAAAATGGGCAAGTGAGCTTCCTAGAATTGAAGACACAGGCTTGAGACAGGCCTCTCTGCTCTCCTCCCCACCTCCTACACCCACCTGCAGGATATGTGTTCTCTGCTAATGGCTGATTCCCTAAAGAAAGACAGCAGCAGGGGCAGAGCTATCCAGGCTTGGTTTATCCTTCCAGTTCCACCCATCAGATAATTCACTCCTCCTCCCACCAATGGAGATGGAGGGTGGGACGGGGGGGAAGGGGACAGGTGAATGAAGCTACTGAAAGATTCCAGGAGAGTTGCAGATACACAATAGCAGTGAAAGAGGCAGGATCTCCCTCAACAGTTATTTCCAGCCAAAGCCACCTCTAGCACACAGAGCATCTTTGTGCAAGTTACAAAAAGGCACTCCACCCTGGCAGATGAACCACAGAAAGGCCTTTCCTCCCAGCTGATGCAGCCCCAGGCTGGGGCGCACAGCTTGGCAAGCAGTACCAGGGCTAGATTCCAGCCCACACTTGCCTATTCGGCCTGGTGCCTAAGTACAAAAACCCACAACTGCCCGTAGCAGCCCTGTTTCAGACTCTAATAATCCTATCAATTTGATTCCAGATTCTTTAGTCTCCAAATTAACCACATTGTGAATAGCACCCACTCTCTGTCCACTTCCAACAGTTGGAATTAATATTGGTCCAAGCTGTGTCAATTTTGTGAATGGGGTGGAGTGGAATAAAGGTTGACTGCCCAGCATAGCCTGTGCCTTTATTATTATTATTATTGTGCTCTCAATTTCCCAATCCCTAAGTTGGTACAATTTTTCAAAGAGTGAACAGCCGTTTTATCCAGCATGTCAGAATTTTGTGAGGCTATAATCATTTCTTCACAATGTTTTTTAGTAAAGAATATATTAAGGAGGAAATTGTTTTAAAATTTTCCATGTACAACTGTGGCTTGTCCCAAATTCTTTGTATTCAGATGTCAAATGATAATTGTTGGTTACCAAAAAGGTTACCAGATGGGTTATAAAATGCATTTCAAATGAAAATCAAAAGGACTTAAGGAAAATACAATTAACAGCTGGTATAGTTGAGGCAGGCTACAGTTTCATTGTAAAACAAAAAATTTAACACAATCTTCATTAGAGTTGAGAACAATTCCGTACCCATGATATAACATCTTCATTTCTAGAATTCAATTCAAAAAGAAAGAAAGACATAGGGCCCTAATTAAACAAAAAACAAAAAGGAGTGAAATTTTCTACTTATCAGAGGTGAGAGACATGTCAATGAAGGAAAAAGTAGAATGAAAAACAAAAAATATTTAGTTCACACTGATCTCTCACTAATGTTTCATAACCAGGGAAATGCAATCAACACTATCTCCAGAGAGACCCACACAGGATGTTAGACTTATAAATTCTTTCATATTTTCTACCCAAGCCAGGTGCTTTAGGAAAAAAAAAATGTTTGATACTACTTTTCTGGAACAAAATTTCACATTTGACAAGCTATTTCCAGGTCACTTAAGAAAAGAAAGCAGACATGGCTGACTGGATAATTTGCAAATGCCACTCTTTGAAAACTCTGCTTAATTGAGAACCACCCATTCATTTTTCATTTATTTGTTCATTCATTCATTCATTTGTTTATTCAACTAATATTTATCAAGCATCTCTAAACAGGCAAGGTGACATTTGCGTCTGTAGCACCTTTTCCTTTTCTCTACCAGCAGAAAGTACAACCAAAGTTGTTTTCATGTACAGTTTAAAATCCTCACTTTTTTTCTCAATGAGATGAGCAAGTGACACACTTACCCTATAAGAGTAAGTATTTAAGGAGGAAATAAAGCAAACAAACCCACTCCATTCCACGTGTAATTCTATGCGTGTGAAAAAAAAAGAGAGAACATGTTTTTAATACAGAGAACATATTTATCATTTTTCATCGCCACCTTAGTGTACAAAGAGATGTCCTAAATATAAGGATGAGTTTCTTGGAGGAAGCAAGAGCAAATAGCCCCCTGTTGGCAACTGTGGTTATGCTAATCTCAGGGCAGAAGGCTGTGGCTGAGCCTTCTGGGTGCTGCACAAGATCTTCTTCATTTATCTTTCTAACTCTCTTTACTTGGAGTCTTGTAGGGTGCAAAGGCTCACAGATAAATATCCCTAACGTAAGATGCCCATGACAATGGGCTTGCTTTCTCTTCTTTCTCCCTCACAAAGATAACAAACAGAGCAGGAAACCGTGGCACATGGGGAAGTGGAGTTAAAATGTACTGCACGTTACTAATCCTAACATAACATTGGCAGCTTGCACCATCCCCCTGCCAAACCCAAATTAACACACTGCCTTACTGGAAGGCAAAGGCTGCAGCTATATTTATAGCTCAATTAACAAGTTTCATAACTAAACCTCCAGAAGTCCTAGGCAAACCTGACAAATGTTATACGCATCTTAACACCACAGTGACCCTGCCAGAATGCCACCATCTTCTAACGGGGAACAACTCCTGCTATCACTTTGCAAGAACAATGATGATTGGCACTGGCCCATCTGATAAAGGGAAGCTGGCTGGGCACCTCGGCTCTTGTCAGGGGTACATCTCGTAACAACTCCCAACCAACACATACACGGTTGATTCAAGCAGGTGGCGAATTCTTCTTCGCTTTGCAGATGGATGAAAACGCCTGCTCCTTGGGAGCCAATGGCTGCAGAGAATGACTGCCACCTGATGACTCAGGAGCCTTGATCCTTCCGGGAGCCGTGTAACAGAGACATGGTACGTCAGTTGGCGGGTATTATAACTTTAAAAGAGGCAGAAAACCTCTTTGTAATATCTTCTAAACAGGTTATTTTTGCTTGAGGGAGAAACATGCCTCAGAGGATGTGCAGGCGGCACTGGTAGGGGGACTAGGGAGGGTGAAGCAGCATTTTCAATATAGCACTTGACGCGGAGCAAACTGCCGTCAGTGTCCAGGTGGGCTTCCCCTTCATTTAAGAATAACAGGCCTACACGTGTGGTTCCTCTGTGGGACTGTGAGCTCTTTGAACACAGGCAGGGATGAGTATTCTGCTACATTCTGCTACATTCTCCAGGGCAGTTAGCTCAGAAGTAATAATAAGGCTTCAGCATTTTTTAAGAAATAAATGAATGAATAAATGAAAATTTTAATATATAATTGGATAAAAAAATAATTTAATAAACAGTACTATTCTCACACACACTATCAGAATTTATAATTCTGCAAGCCTCTTGCTTTAATTTTTAAGTTGGAGTTCAAAGCATTTCATGTGCCATGCTCACATACTCCTATCAGCTGTACTCCACCTCCAGTTACCTCTGTCATAGGTCTCTTCCCTATTAAGAGCTGAGTATTTAGGTCACAGAAATTTGAAGAAACACAATGTGCTGGAAGAGCCTTCGATTTTCTGCTGTTTGAAAATCTTGGCTACTAACATAGGGAGAAAGAAACATAGGCAGTCAACTATTAATGCTATTTTAATATATTCAGGTGCACAACTTTTGGTACATTACTAATTCCTGAGCTTGAGTCTCCTTGTTTGTAAAGTGAGAGAGTTAATCTAGAATTATCTTTAAGTGTCCTGTCAACTTTAAAATATTATGATGTTATTTTTCTGCCATCTAACCATTCCTACACATCTTAATGGCATAATTCTTCATACTCCTATCCCCTAAAAAGGATGATTGCAGAAGTTATTTTTAATATACCAAAACTTCCGAATCTTGTATGAGAGTACACACACTTTCTTTTTTTTTTTTTTTTTTTGGCTTTTTTGCTTTCTCACTGTTGGGCCTTTGATTTCCAAACACAAGGGTATTTTTTCTAAGGAATGTAAATGGACCATTTTCTCAGGATAACTTGTGGCTGCTTAGAAAATGTCATAAAGCTACAAGCACAGGCTAAAGAGGATAAAACAGAGTAAAATGCTGTTATCAAGGTAAACTAGAGTAAGACTAAAAAGATTCTGTCAGAGTTTAAGGTTCTATTGCCTCTGCCTACTTTTTCAAGAAATAGAATCTGGAACTAAGATGTCTCTGCAACAAGGACCACAAAGAGGCAGTCAGTTGGCCAAATCTAGCAACAAAATATGTTCAGTAGGCTAAGTTATGTGTAGCTACTATGATTGATGTTTTAATGCATGTTTAAATAAATGCCTTTGGGTGAGTCATGGACTTCCCAGTTGATCAGTACCCTGTACCACTCCCTATGTCTTATATTTATTTATTAATCTTTTCATTTATTCATGGTACTGGTCCTCTGCCAAACTCACTGTATCTGTCTTCTCTCACTAGAATAGAATGTTACGGTCCCATAAGTGTAATATATTCCTCTATTTGTTCATTGTTATGTCCAGTGCCTAGAAGAGTGCCTGGCTCATAGTAGATATTCTGTAAATATTTGTTATCCTGCCAATTGCTCCTTCTCAGAGCTTCCATTACCCTCTGTTCACACCATCACAATAGCCTTACTTCAATACAAATTTATTAAGTACTAGATACTATACCAGGTACTGAAAACATTGAAATGGTTGAGACAGAATGAAGTAGGTTTCCTTGCCTCAAAAGCTCACATTTAAGAGAAGAGATCAGGCACATAAACAAACATGACAACACAACACAATAGTTTTGATGAGGGAAATATGTTAAAAGCATTATGAAAAAATTGATAGAAAGCAGGGAACATTTGCAGTACGCCTCAGTGATAGTGGAAGTTCACGACCTGAATAAGGGAGAGAGGGCATTCCACACAGAGAGGACTAAGTAAAGTCACAGAGCAGTGAAAGTGCACATGCTCAGGGCACAGGTCATTTCAGTGCAGGTGAAGGAGAGATCATGGAAGACGAGGAGCTAGAGGTGACAATGAGAAAGTAGCACCTTGGCAGGATTGTGAAGATCTTTAAGGTCAAACTGAGTAGTTTAGATGCTATATTACAGAAAGAAATACTATCAAAATATTTTCAACAGAGAATGCCAGGAAGAAAATGAAGTTTTAGAAAGTTATTCTGACATCACTGCAGGTATAAGTTGGCATGAGAATAAGCTGGGAGTTTTTTTTACAATAGTCCAGAGAAGAGGTGATGGAAGCCTGTAAGCCAAGAAAAGCTGCATTTCTCTCAGGAGAAATTTATGCAGGAGGCATTTGGGAAATAGAATTAACGAATGAGAGAGAAAGAGGGAGAATCAGGTATGGCCTGAGGTTTCCAGCTTAGGTAAACTGGATGGATAATGTTACTCTTGAAGGGAGGACAAAAGGGATAACCAGCAGGATATAGTCACGGAACTGTCAATATCATGATCAACGGTGACCTTTTTCAGGGCAGTTTCAAAAAAATGAGGGGAAATAAGCACAGTGGATCAAAAAATGAATATGATGTGAAAAATCATAGGCTCATGAAAAAGGTGTCTTCTATTTAAAAATTTTGGTGAATGGGGAAGGAGAGATAAATAGGCGGAGCACAGATTTTTCGAGCTGTGAAACTATGCTGCATGCATGACATTACAATGCTAGATACATGTCATTCTACATTTGTCAAAACCCATAGAATGTACTATACCAAGAGTGAGGCCTAATATAAATGATGGACTTCAGGTGATAATGCTGTGTAGAAGGAGGCTTGTTGATTTTAACGAATGTACCACAGTGGTAGGAGGTGTTAATAGTCGTGTGTGCGGTGACAGGGGGTTTATGATACTCTCCATACTTTCTGCTCAACTTTGTCGACTTAAAAATTTTCTAAGGAATAAACTTTATTATAAAATAAAAACTTGGTGAAATTTGAAGTTTGTAAAGGGAAATAAGATAGTATCTTGAGAGGAAAGCAAAGTCAGAAATGATAGTAGTTTTCTTTCTCTCTTTTAGAATGAGAGACTTATACAAGTATGCTTGCATAGAAGTATTTTTAGGCTGTGAAGTGGTCTAAGAGAAAAAATATTTGAGAGAGAAAATATAGCCAATGCAAATAAAAGTCCTTGGGAAGTACTTAGAACAGTGCCTGGTGCATAGTAATTGTTCAATAAATGTTAGATCGTTATCACTGCTCTAATACACCATTACTTTCTTTTTTATTATATAATAATTTAGGTCACTGCCCCAGCTCACTAACGAGACCATTAACTCATATAGAGAAAGGCTGAGAGTGTTTAGAGTTTATGTTCCTTGTAAGCACTTAGTACAATTCTTCCAATTGTACTAAGAATCTTCATTGGCTGGTTGATTCATTCACGTAAGTATAGGACAAATGGTAGAATTTGAATCTTCCCAGGTAGTCATTTTGGTTTCTGCCTTTATTCTTCATATACTCTAAGCATTTTTATCCTTACTTTTGATGTACCATATGGTATGTATTGAACAAAATGCCCTATCCCTCTTAGATTATAAGGCTAAACTTGTCTGTGTCAGTTATAAGACTTTCAGCTTCATGTAACATAATTATAAGCACAGAAGAAGGAGGCTTAAGGCTCTAGCTGGGCAGGATCAGAGACTCCATAACGACATCAAGAACTAGGTTCCTTCTATTTTTCTGCTACGCTGGTCTCAGTGTTGGCTTCATTGAAAGCTGGCCTCTCTCAATGTCACAACATGGCCACAGTAGTTTCAGGTGTCATATATAGATAGAATGACATCCAGATAATGAGACCGTTTCTTCCTCAGTACCTTTGCTGTGACAGGGAACTTTACCAAAAGATCCCCAACAGATTCGTCTTAAATCTCATTGGTCAGAATTGTGTTACAAGCCAGAACTTAAAGGTATCCTCAGGTAGCTTTGTGGAATAGGGCCATTATGATTGCTTTAGATTAATCAGGAGCCGTCCTCTTGGGGACACATGCAACATTTTCAGAAGTACATGATTCTGTAGAAGAGCGATGACCCTAAAATAAACAGGGTTCTGTTTGGAAGAATAAAGGAATGGGGCAGGGCAGGGAGATTAATGCTGGGTAGGCAGTCAACAGCATTTGCTAGGTTTGAATCAAATCTAATACAGCATAAGAAAAAAGTGATATAAAGTGGCATATCTCTGATATGTGGACATAAAATTTGCCTTGGAAGTTACTCTATTAGCAAATGGATGATACAATAATCAAATGACAGATAAGTAAATCACTACTTCAAGTTTCAACCAGGTGATATGAGAAGGGCCTTATCCAAGTGCTTGGAGACTCACCACATATTGTTCTGCTGTCTCAGTACAGTTCCCACCACGCAGGAGGAGAGGTTCTTCATTCACTCCACCAACATTTCAGTGTCTGTTTTGTGTCAGACATGATAATAAAATATGAAAATAAAAATAAATCAGTTTCCCTTCACTAAAAGAGTACATGATCTACAACAGAAGACTAACAAGTAAATAAATAACTACAGGCATGTGTTTTTAGGTATATTATGAGTCTACATGGTACAGTCTAGCATAGAATTAGCAATAGTCAGTTTTATTTGGAGGCAGGAAGAATTTCATAAAGGAATGTGATATCTGAACTGGGTCTTGAAAAGTAATTAGTTGCCTTCTAGATTAAAAAGAGGGCTAGGAAGGGCATTCCAATAATAGGAAAGACTATAGTCAAAGGGGTACAAGTGTGAATTAGTATTCTGACCCCATGAAACTCCAAGTGGATCAAAATGACTAGAGAATAGACTTAAAGGAGTATGGATGGAAATGACCTTGGAGATTTTGGCAGGAACCAGCTGATGGAGGGCCTTATTCTCACTCCATTCCTTTGTATATAAATTGAGAGCCTAACAAAGAGAATAAGCATTTTAAAATATTACTGAAAGCTGAGTTGTAGGAAGATTGAGGTGAAAGCAAGTCTACAAGTGGGGTGTTCAGCTTAGTGGTGGCTTCAAGAGTTCACGCAAAAGCATAATATTGCTTGAGCCAAAGCAATAACAGAGAGTCTGGAGAAGAGGGAGGAATAAAATACTTAATGGAACTCAGTGAAAATTTGGGTATAGAAAAAGAAATAGAAAAGTTCAGTATGATAATCAAGATAGAGAAGATAAGAGGAGACGTTAAAAAGTAGGATAATCAACTTATCCAGATTTGCCTAGGACTTTCCCAGTTTTTGCAGTTAAAAATATGCATCCTGAAAAACCTCTCAGCCCTAGACAAACCAGGACAAGTTGGTTATGATATGAGGAAAAGTACATTATGAGGAAAGTACAACACATTCAATTTGCGAGAAAATGAATTCAAAACCTTTTGGGCAGTAGAACATGGAATTTGCATCGACCTAATCCCAAAACAGCTGACCACTTCAGCAAAAATTCAACCAGATAGCATTCACTAACCAGGTACAGCCCCCCAAAAAGTATTTTCAAACCACTTCACATTTCCACTCTATCCTGTAGATACCACTATCTAAAGTTTGCACAGTTAAGGTAGGAGGCCCTGACATAAGTGGTTAGTCAGTCTTTCTCCACTGGGGTTGGTGGACTGCAGATACAATGTAAAGGATGATTGATAAACACCTTTTGAGTCATTTGTGCAAATCATTAAAAATTATCCTTAAGAGGAATACATTCTGATGTAATCCATGGTCATTTTTATCAAGGGGGCTACCCATCTGCTTTAGCTGCCTACAAAATTATTATTATTCAGAAAACAGAGTGCCTCCATGCCTTATTAATCTTTGTTTAACAGACATACCTATCCTGTACATATATAACCTCTCAACAATTTGTTGCAAAAATGAAATATTTTAAGCCCATAAACGTACATATTACACTTACTGCACATTAAATCAAAACAGCTTTAATCTTTAAGTTTCTTTACCTTTTTAACAAATAAGAATTTGAAAACCATGTACAAGAAAGTTTTAAATTTGTACAAAGCTCTGAGATTCTAAACATCCAGTTAGCTTAATAAAAAATCTAAAAACATCGTGATAAAAAGGAAGTTTCATTGCATACATTTATTTGTGCTTGAGACCAATATTGACCCACCAATAGCATGCTTTGTAAACTGACCTAGTGCTCTGAGAGTTCCCAAATGCCTTATTTAAAACAATGGGGCAGACATTGAGGATGGTGTTCAACTCTTAACTTAGTAATTCCCAGTACTGATTTAAACCAGACCTTTAGTGTTATTTTAACATAGGTTTTGGATTTAATTATCTTAAATGTCTGAAAGAATGCATACAATTCCCAAACTGTTTATCTCTTTTATGGTAAAAGCTCTTCCCTTATCCCTAGAAATCTGTTTTAATTATTTAATCAGTTTGGCTGAAACTCACAAAGCATTAAATTGTTAGTTGTTACTTAACATTCCTTATAAATTGCATTTATTAATTTCTGGATAGAGACTTGTCCATTGCTACAGTAATTTAAATTAGTACCACATGGTTACAGACCGCTGCTGAATGATGATTAAATCTTTGGGGCAAATTCAGTCTTTTAAGATATTTAAATGGCACTAGAGATAAGCTAACCAAATTTGGGTCCAAGAAGTTACAATTTATCAAAAATGTAATAAACCATGGCCAGAATATTCATCGTAAGCAGCACATAATGTGGTCCATGAAATGACATTTTAGCATCCCTCTCACTGTGGTCACAGGAAAGTGCTGACGGTGCAGACACAGCAATGCTCCATTGATATTTAACAGTTCCCATCTACAAGGTACTTTGCAATATTGTAGTTTTTTATACACTCAAGTCCTCCTGATACTCTATCAGTCATTTTGTTATTCGACACAGTGACATATTTCTTTCTTGGTGCTTTCATTTTACAGGAGCAAACAACATATAACCCTTTGGAATTTTTGAACAGAAGGAGGAACTGTAGGACCTAGATGGCATTTCAGAATGACAAATCACTAGAGGAAAGAGCTCTGTAGGGACTACTGACTCTAAACTATTTAGAGACAGATGATGAGGGGGAGGCTCTGGAAAAGGTAAAGGATCTCTCCCAGGTCACAGAGGTTGAGAGAGGCTCTAGAACTCAGTTTCCTTACTTGCAATCCAAAAGTGGTATCTTCTATTACCACTACCAAGTCCAATCAACTGATCCTGGAATTTTAAATTTTCTCGGATCACTAAAAGGACCTGGTCATTTCTTCCTTGGAACCGGCTGTGGAAATGAAGTAATAAAAAATGAATTTTCCCATTGTTTCCAAATAGTTAAAAAAAATTATAATAATTTAAAAAGAGGGTGATAGGCAGGGCATAGAGGAGACCACAGTGTCTCCTAGTGGAAAGACTGACTGAAACACTCAGGTAAAATAACAAAATCAACTCATAAAATAATAGATTCTTCTTGCCGCTAAAGATAAATATTAAATAATCCTAGGTGCTGCAGGCTGAAAATTAATTTCTGTAAGGCAAATAGTGTAGTACGTATATGTGTTTCAATTTCTGTTTGGCAAGGTGCCTATTCTGAGCATCCTGCACAGACCTTTGAAGTACTTGGACTGCTCTGATAATGCAGATGCTTAAACAAGAATCACTTCCTCGGGGCTCCCAAATACTGCCAGTCAGTCTGTTTTGGATCGTCAAACTCCCGACTAATTCCAGGTACTCAATCTAAAAACACAACAATTGTTAATGCATTAATGATACATTGCAGCCCTTCTGAATTGAATTGTGCCAGAAGATGGGAGTGACATTAACTTATTAGCAGAATCACAAAGTGCTGAACCACTGCAATTTGTGTTCTCCAAATTATAGGCAGGTGCAGTTGCCCACATAGAGAAGGTTTAAACAGAATACACAGCGAGAAAAAAGGTGCTTCAGATAGAGCCTTCTAATGATTAATTTACAATAGAAAGAAAGATAAAGGGCAAAGAGGACATTGTATTCTCAATCATAAAACTATTATAGACGTCCTCCTTGTCTACTCTTGGACCATCTGAGAGTTAAGCCATTTTATCCCCCAGCCCCTATTGTTTCAACTGTACTTCTGGAATACTAGTGTTTGACAAATCACATAAAATGTCCCCAGGAAGCCAAACACACTCAGGACCATTTCTCCAGAAACTTTCAGAAATATTAAAAATAAAAACCACCACCACAACGATAACAAAAATGCACAATCTAAACTTTGTGATAAGTCCTCTAAAAGCAATAACTTTTTAAAATCATGAACACTTATCCCCAGAAGAATCTTCTGCCATGAGCATGGGGGTTAAAGCATGTGTATTCTGGACCAAACAAATGCCATGAGGCAAGGTGAGTTCTTAGTGGTCATGGAAAGAAGAGGAAAGTCTCTGGGAAGTCAACGAATAGAGTAACCCTCACTCCCACGTCTCCTTGAGTTCATTCTACAGAAGGTTTTACCAGAATCCTGGGTCTATAAATGGAACCAGAGAGTGGGGTCCTTCACTTTGATATTCTACCAACGCTCCATGCGTCTTTCCAGAAGGGACATGCAACTCAGCATACTGACCAAATTCTAACTTGCGTCACTGCATTCTGTCTCCTCTAAATACCTCCTGGAACTTCATCTGGTCTTCATTCCATGTTGTAAACCAATATGAGCTGTTGGAAAATTGCCCTTGAGGTGGCTGTACTTCATTACTGGGCAACATGACTCATGAATATTTTTAACAGTCAAGGCCATATGCTCCTCTCCTCTGAAAAGCAATGAGCCAAACAGAGCTTCTTAAATAGCACACAGTGTGGCAGCTACTGCCAGACATACTGGGAAGAGGCTCAGAGTTGGATGTATCCTCACAATCATAGATGAGAAAGGTCCCTGACTTTAAGAGAGATTACCAGCTAATAGGAAGCTTAGAAAATACTGGGAGAATAAAGGGCTTGTTTCTGTGCTCTGTTTCCATCTTGGTTTCTGTGCTTGGTTTACTTTACAAATCAGTGAATGGAAACGTTTTTTACTAGGTCGGTCTTCAAGTTAACCTACGCCTTCTTCCTCTACTCCACTCTCTCCCATCGCTTTCACGATCGGAGGGTACCTGCCCACAAACCCACCAATACCCGGAATTGCAGAAAACTTCCCCTTTTTCATAATATGATAAAGTTTCAATGTGCAAAGACACCCATAAACTGGGGTAAACTGGGAGTGCTTTTAGAGGGAACGGAGCTTTGTGGCAAGGAAGAGTTATGAAAATAATAAATAGAAACATAGTTGATTGGAAGAGGATGGAGATTGAATGGAACCAATGTGGAAGAGGAGACACAGAAAGCAGAGACTTGAGAATGCCTGAGATTCATTTTAGTCTTGACAGGCTTAGATTTCTACTTTCTGATAACAATCTGTAAATCTTCAACTTTGTTTTGTTTTTGAATAATGCTTTATTTAGAATAATCAGGTTTAGTTGACCAATAGAACTTATTTTGCAACCTTTCTGGGTAAGTTTAATAACCTGATATTTATTTAAGAGCCCAGGCGCTGTGTTAGGGATGCAGAATTTGGGTATGAACAGGATGGACATAGTTCCTGCCCTTCCAGATATCATGGGGCCATATTATGTGAACAACTGTGTGTGGCTAAGGAAAGGGCCCAGAGGAAGTGAAAGCTAAGCTAAGACTTACATGATATAGAGAAACAAGTCTGATCATCTTTGTAAGTCTAATTTCACCATTTGTAGAATTAGGAATCACCTCCCTGACCCTGGCTCACTACACCAGAAAAAAGCAACTAGTTACACACGTGGGATAAGCTTGTTGGAGAGCAGAAAACAGTGTGTCACCAATCTGAGGAGGCCAAGAAGATGGCAGTTGGGGAATTCAATGTTGACCTTAAGTTTCTAAATGGCACAAAAGTATATAGCTGTGTCTTCTGGCCCCAAATTGTTTCCACCCTCACTTCCCTCCTCCCTCTGATGAATAAATAAATTAATTAATTTGATTTTCTCTTGTCTCTGACACTGCACTCACCTTGAGCCTTGCTCTACCTGGTGATAAGATTCCCTGGTTCTATTGCTACTATACCATAAAAGGCACTTGAGTACAAACGAGGTCTGTCTGGAGTGAAAGAACTTCAAAAACAAATGTCACCAAACTCTTTATTTGACATTGTTGTTTAGGGTACATCAACTGCCCAAGTCTACAAGGGTGGGTAAGCTTACTACACAGCATGACTGGAAGAGCAGGGGATTAATCTGACCTCACATCTTCAGATTTATTATTATTTACTATCTTTGACTATATTCTCATGATGCAGAATACTTTGAAGTGTAAAAAATGCAATCATCCAAGTGCTTAGACTATCACACATCAAATATCAGTATAGTTAGGAAAAAAAATGCATTGTTGCTCTCCTGTAGAAATATCTGGGGAATAGATTGTTCACTTTTTCTGCAGATAGTTTGCTGTCTGTTATACATGGCTTTAATTATTTTCCCCATTTGCTTTCATATGCACTTTCATTCCTGTTGTGGCAGTGTTTTATTATTATTATTATTATTAATCCCAGAAAAAAGGAAAATATTCAATACGAGAAAAGAACAAATGCTGTAAAATCTACTGTAATAATGTGTTTTAGTGAGAATCGTGGTCATTGCAGGGTAGAGTTGCACACCTACTCATTCTTTTGTGATGATTGTGTTTTTACTATTTCAAATTTAATACTTTTTTAAGTATATTATATGTTACCTCCCATGTATTTAAGCTGTACTTAAAAGCATGCTAAGAACTGGTAATTCTTTAATGGTTGTTCACTTACAAGCGATTGTGGGTCATTACACAATCATTTAAAGGGCATTAATGAGAACCATTTAATGGTTTTAGTAGAATATCATTGTAAGGGACAGGGGAAAAGTTACTGGCTATAAATTTTTATGACCATTTCTTACAAAACGTATTACTTTAAAGATTTATGTATGTAACAATGAGTACAATAAAAGCCGTGCTAAAAATAATTTGAAATCAAAGTAATGCATATAGATAAGTCTTTGCTCTGCTACAATTGGCTGGGCCCCCTTTAAAAAACCTTCCTTTTCTCCTTCCTTTCTCCCCCAACTTAGTCTCTGCCTTTCATCCTCCTCCCTTTCTTCTCTTTCTCTTTCCTGCTTCCCACCCTTCTTCACTACTTCGATTTTCTTTCTTAAAAGGCATTTTTAGTATCATTTAAGATTTTATTTTTTATGAAAACCATTACAAATTAAATCCTTAACCAATATGTTTTTTAGCTGGTAGGAGCTGAGAACAGAGCGGTAAATATAGCAGGACAGAGCGCATAGAAATGGCCCAAATGAAATGAATATTTGTTTATGGACCTTTTCTCCATACATCATTATTTTAAACTATTTTCTCTTTATATCATGGAACTAAAATAGAAATTCCAAGACTTTCTAGGACATCACTCCCTAAGGTAGGACAGGGGACTAAAAGGAAGAAAACTAGTTCTGGGTGTATACCCATAGAAATCTGTAAAATACATATAAAAAGGGGGCTTCATGCATACCCAGAGCAGCACCCAGCATCCTGCTCCATGCAGCTCACTTCTCGAAAAAGAAATGGGTATTTGAGGAGCTCAGTCTACTGAGGGAGTAACCTTATTAAAATGCTTTAATAACACAACAGTCATCGTATTATGCCTGGTTTTGTCCACTTGCGATTCTCGTGGAATACATAATGAATAAGACAATGCCCCTTTCCCAGGATTCTTGCATAAGCAGGATGATACTTCTAATTAAAAAGGCAGAGTTAGTGCAGCACATGAAATGAACAGGACCATATCTCTAGAAATGCCGAGATTTTGCTGTTGGCATTAAGTAACGCTTGTATTTCTGATCCCAGCCCAATACCCATTACCAATAAGATGAAGATTTAAGATAACTTCGTCAAAAGATGGTGAATTACAACTTTTAATTAAAATGTAGAAAATAGTTGTTTTAAAGTAAATATAATAATACTTTCATGATCATTAATTTTTTATGGAGAGAGCAACAAAAGCAACCTGAATATTTGAGAATGTGACATTATAGTCAGGCAGAGAGTTATGTGTGTTCCAGAGAGAACACTGTGCAGTTGCTGCTCTCCATTTCTAGTCCCTTGGAAACCCCAGCAGAAAGCAACTTTGGATCCGCAGAGATTCCTTTACCTATTCAGATAAAGCAAGTGATGACCTGGATGGTAAGAGGGCAAGGCAAACATCGAGGTTGACACAGCTTATTTACACCAAAGAAAAATTCAATAAATGATAACAAGAAGAAAAAAAGATAATTTCCTTATGTAATCCATATAACTTGATATGAAAAAAATTTAGTAAATCTCAGATAGAGTGAAAATACTATTGGTGTTATGTTCCAGATTAAATGTAGCAATATGATTGAAAGATTGGTGATTGTGTGTGTGTCTGTGTGTGTGCACGTGCACACACTGTGGTTCCATCTACCATAATTAGTTCATACTGATGCAAACCTAGCTTCACGTCTCCTTCTAAAAGTATCTCCATCTCTTCCCCTGAATAAGTGTCCTATTACTATTAAATCTTCTCTGGCTCAATGTGTGTACAGTCTTCTGTCCATCACATTATGCATGCTGATTCCTGTCAGCAAGTATCTTGACTTTTCCCTGCCCATATGCTCTCTGTCTTGATCAGCTCACATCTACCTCCTCCAAGAAGCCTTCCTTGACCACTCTAGCCTAAGATCTGGCTTCAAAAATCTAAATCTAACACCAGATACTCAGGTGAACCACAATGAGAGTCATGGGGAAGAGAAACTGTTCACCCTCTGGTAGTGCAGACATTCTTTTGGATCAGTTCCTTCTCTGTCTGTAAAATAGGGAAATAATCACATCTGCCTTATAAGGCTATTGTGATAATGTAATCCAAAACACATTAAGAAAGCATCTGGAATAGCATAGTTTCATCATAAATGTTAGTTAGTCTTTCTTTCCCTTCCTTTCAAATTCAGAGAAATGTGTGTTTAAGCTATTCAGGTATACTAATTTGTTATATTTACTTTCTCATGATTTTCAATTTTTTTTGTTAGGTGGGCTTTCATTCTCCATCATCTTTCCCCATTAGTCTATGATTCCCCCAAAGGAAGGGACCTTTATTTATGTATCATCTTATTTCCTGCCTCATTCTATATGCACAGTTAGAATCAATAAATATCTATTAGAAGAGTGAATATTAGTCACTTTCTCTAACGTTTGTAAAACAATTAATTTCCACAGAATAAAAGTACCAAATTAGCAACACAGTATTGTTTCTTTATATCCCCTGATACTCTATATATGGCTGAATTTACATACAGTGGAGAGAGAGTGTCAGCCTGATTTCAGGTTATTTCCAATCACTTGAGCTGGATGGCTACATAAAGGAATAGGAGGTACTAGTGAAATAAGATCATGTATTTGATTCCAGTGTGGGTATGTTTAAAGAACTTTTCTAGGCATAGGGACTGTTATCTTCACGCTTCTAAGCAAGTATTAAAAATATAAAATATTGGCCCCAAGGTGGTCTTGAGAAGTGAGCAGAGGGGAATAACACAAACAAGAAAAAATAAAAATTAAGTCACAAGCACTACTAATAGAAAGGTGGGCTGTGGTCTTGGTAGTCAAATGACAGTACATTTTGGCATTTAACATTTAAATTACAAGCTTCTTCCACTGATGAAATGTGGTCAGCAGAGCAGTTATGAGTTTGGCCTCTGATGCCATATAGTCTGACTGCTCTGTGACCTGTCAAGTTACATAGCCACTTTCTGCCTCAGTTTCCTGACTAGCAAAATAGAATAACAATGCCTGCCTCATAGCTTGTCACAAGGCATAAAGAAGTAACATATGTAAAGCACCTTACAATAGGGTCTGGTACAGAGTGAGTGCCATGCAAGGATTCAGTGTTCACTCAGTAGGATCTGAAACACATCTCAGTGATTCTGTAGTAGTGTTCATTTCTGCTCTTTCAGAAGGAGCAGACCCAAACAGCATGGGGAGGAATTGTGAGACTCACTACCTGGCGTTCCTTCCTCTCAGTCACACAGTAAGAGAAGAGCCGCAGAAAAAACACCCTGGGCAGCAGTTCCCCAAGTCCTTTCTGCAATTGCTCTTAAAATTTTAAAGGGTGATCAGCAAAAATATGTGCTCCATTTCAGTGATGCCCTGTGTTCTGAGGCTCTCGGTGTTGACCCTTTACTGGCATCCTTGAATTTATAAAATTACCAAATTAGAAGCAAAATGAGTTATGCGAAATAAAGAAAAAGCTTCCCAAGGACTGGGGAAACGTAATGAGATAAAAAAGAAAAGGGGGCCCAACAATTTTAAATATCTTCATCCCAGAAATCTCAACAAAAGCAAGAGCCTTACTTAAATACATTATGACGTCTGAATTGGCAATTTCTAACAAAGTTGATTTCTTAGAATCACAATGAAATGTTGGTGGTGCCTTCAGACATTATACATCTGACTAGCAGTTGGGAAAGTAAAAATTTTGTGGATTATCCTGGGAGGTTGCTACATCCTTAAAAGATATGCAGTATTATGTGTCATTTTCTTCTGATGCAATTTCTAGAAAGAGAAAGGTAACTTAAAAATAGAGGTTTCATTTTAATGCATGTTTACTTTTGTCTTTGTCTGAAGTCCAAAAATGACAACATGTTCTTCCCTTTACTGCAGCAGCATTATTTTTATATAAAGTCTGAAACCATGTGTGTTGCCAAGGCACCCCTCCAAGAAGGTAAGCCCACTATTCTCATCTATCACAACCCTTCAGACTTTTTTTACTTAAGGGCTTGTCATTTTGGTAGGGAGGAAGATCTACCAAATACCAGCCACGTGGAGTTTTATTTTATCATGCTGTTTGTGATAAACTTCAGGGGACATATTTAATATTCAACAGCAAAAAAAATTTCTGAGGCCACCCCAGCAGGAGGATAATATCACTGCTCCTGCAGCAGCACCAAGCTTTAAGACACTGCCAAATAGTCCAGGCACAGAATATGACAATACGTATGTAATTCCTGGAGGAGTTGGGGTGGGGGGAAGTCGTCAGGCTTCTAAACCACTCAGTATTAATCTACAGCTTATCCTCCATGCTATTATTATTATTTTGTTGTTGTTGTTATTGTAATTATTGCTCTTTGTCTTCTTACAAATAGTCTCCTCTGGGAAGACAAAACCATTCACCTTCTGACAGGATAGTCATTCTTTTGGATCACAGGGTATTATTTTGCCAGCTTCTCGAAGTTGCTAAATCGCTGAGAAAAGCATGGGGGTTTGGGCTGCATGCACGGAGGAGGCACATCTGGGGATCAGCTCAGGGTGCATGCGTCCACCATTCTCTTCTGTCTTTTTGGCTCCATTCTTTACAAGCCGGAAAAAGGAGCAAAGTTGCCAGAACCCAGCTTTGTTTTCAAATTCACTTCAACCATTATGTCTGAGGACCTAATAGGAGACAGATCTGTGCTTGGGACTGTCGGAGATAAGAGGTTCCAAGTTTTGGACGAAAGTTAAGGTAGAGACACATTAAATTCACACACACACACACACACACACACACACACACACACACACACACACACCATCAGACCTTAAAGAGCATAGGGTAGATGTGTCCTCAGGCTCTTCTGTCCCTAGGAATGGGTTAGAATGTCCCTAACAAAGCGCAAAGAAAAGTGCATTTGCTGGGACATTAACCAAGATATTTGGAGATCTCACTTTTCTGCTGGAAGTAGAACAGAGACTATGTTAATTGCAAGACAATGAGCAGAGAAGCAGGTTTTAACTTTCATGCTCTAACAGGGCCAGAGAGGGAGATTACAAGGAAAGCACAAAGGCAAATGCACGAGGCGGGCTCCTGCCTCCCAAGGGAGGAAGATGAGCATCGCAGGATTTGCTGTAGAGGCCCACGGCCAGCACAATCTATTAAATAGCTCAAGTTAGTCAATGTGGAAGAAATTTTTAGACACACATGCCCAACCATATGTGCATGGCCAAGATTTAAAATAGAAAAGTGAGAGACTGTTGGATGACTGAGGATTTTTCCCTTGCCAGGAAGTCCTCCTTAAGGATTTCATAGCTTGCAAAAGAGAATTGCTTGCCAGACAAGCCAAGAAAAAGACACAGAAGATTGGGACCTGCTTCCTTAATGATGAAATGTCACACTGCTATGTAAATCAACCCAAAGAAAAGAGGCAGGCATGATTAAGATGGCTTTGCAGAAATGAGAGGTTTCTCGACATCGCCTCCCTAAACTGCTTTATTTCTTCACACCTAAGGGCTGAAGGCACACACACAATGCACCCTTACTGGTGCCTGCACTGGGCAATACAGGAACCCCTTTGTCATAGGAATTCTATGTTGCAATGAGAACTTACACTCTGTAGCCCCAATTCATGAGGGGAAAATTTTCTGTTTGTCTAGTTGTCTAGTTCATGTCAACCTCACTGGGTTTCTGTGTGTGCATATATGTGCGTGTGTGCGTGTGTGTGTGTACACACACACACACGTGCGCACCATGTTTATGTATGTGGAATGAGATAATGAAAAAATAAGATAGATTTCATTAGCCACAAGACAAGCAGCTTTATTAATTTTCAATCATTCCAAGTAGATGTTTTAAAGTGATATTTTACCACCAAACACCCATCTCAGCAAGTCTGTACCTCAGTTCCTCTCTCTGATGGCCCATCATTCTGTAGCATGGGGGAAGAAACACTGATATAGCCTATGATGGCCAGTGTTTTGTTATGTCACTCCTCAATACCTATGGTTGAAAACATTCTTGTCATTTTTGGAAAAGGGTGGTTTGGTAACAGCATAAAAATAAAATTATTATCTCATAACTTGGAAGTTTGATACTTTGAGGCTCTGACTCCTGTGTCATTTGCTGTAATTTATGTGTTTCAGAAGTATTATAATCATATCTTATAGAAGTTCCATATCATCACAGGAAGCTTCTTCCTAGATTGTAGCATCATTTTTCACTTCACTTAGATTCCTACAATGTTATGACTAGAGGAGGCTTTAGAATTGATTTCAGCAAATTCTGTCATTTCACAGAATACAAGGGTGAGGCTCTGAAATGTTAAGTGAGTTGTTATATTACAAAGCTACTTGGTAGGTAAGTCAGTACAAGTTTTGCCATCCTTTGCCTTGTCGTCTCCTATACATGATACTATAATGAACTTCAGGGTCATACTATATAATTAGCTCTTCCACGTTCCTAGGAATAATATGGATCTCTTTACCAAAAATAAGTCTTTCTGTTTAAATTTTAGCCTACTGAAGCAAAGGTGATCTCTGATGACGCACTGGAAAAAAAATTCCCAGCAGAAAAAAAAAAGGGGGAATATGCAATGCTGCTGATGAAAACCAAACTTGAGTTGTCTGAGTTGCATTAAATATCATAAGCACATTACTAATTCATGCCAGCTACAGTCCTGCCTTATGAAGAAAATATTAATATGATGAAAAACTGGCCCATGGACCACCTGGAGAATATCTGTCAACTGTAAGTGTTTCCACACAGTAATAGAAATCACTCCTTCATAGGTAGTAATGTAGCTGCCATACTTCTCCACTGGAATCCACCCAGATGGTCACCTCCACCATTATTGATCATTAACTTTGGTGTGTTTCTATAGACTACACCAAATGCCAGGAATTAACAGTCCTCATTTACACTCCAGCTGTGAAGATGGTAGGAAATGGAGCCCACTCATTTTCTTCACAGAGGTATAGGAGCTTGACTTCAAGGAGAACAACTTCATGTTAGAAGATGAGGCTGTGGCTCTCTAGGGAAACCCATTCTATAGTCTTCTAATCATACCCAGTATCTCTAACCCACGGGTTACATTTTGATCTCCATCGTTTCTATCCACCTCAATTACTTTCTTTTAGAGTGCGTTTGGGGAAGGCTTCTAAACCCTTAATAAAATGGGGCTCTATCCTTCTTGAAGAATCTCACAACCCAGCCAAACAACCTACCTTTCCACCCATTACTTTCTATTTCACCTTTCCCAAGTAGTGCAGGCCAATGGAAAGACTATTAAACAGGACATTCAGAGATATGGATTTTGTTCTAACACCTTAACTAACTACATGACTTTAGGAGAGTCATCTGATCTTTCTGAGTCTTGGTGTCTTTCTTCATTTGTAAAATGGCAGCATTAAAGGAAAAAAACGCAGACATTTCTGACAGTTTTAGTATTCTGGGAACTTCTTATAGCTCGACTATTGTCAGAGAGAGGATGTCAGAGATTATAAAGTCTCTGGAAGATATGGCTTAAAATTCTCTTAATTATGGTGTCTAACAAATTCTGAGTCCCCAACAAATAATCAAATGGTAAGGGCAAAAAATCCCACCACTATCTAATGTCCTGCAAGTTGCTGTGAAATACTAATGCCAAGTACTAGTGATGGTACTTGAATTACTGTACATACTCAGGTAATTACTGCATGCAATCTGAAACATGCAACAGCATGTACACTGTAACAATAAGAATAAGAATATAATTGATAACAATTTAGACTTGTAAAATACTATTTTACATAGTTTCAAAGTGTTTCATAAACATTGGCTCATCTATTTTTTGAATGCTCAACAACTGCAAGGTACAGCTGAAGATGGAGAAAGGGAGGGAGTGAAGTGTATATCCACATTTTGGAGATGGGCAATCCAGGTCCTGACAAAAGTACTGATTTCCCCTGGGTGACACAAAGCCAGAAACAGACCTGGAAACATGGACCCAGTTTCCGGGTCTGCAGCCTGCTGCTCAGAACACAAGCCTACCCCGGCTCTCCAATTTATAGTACGAAGTTTATGACATGGCATTACCCAGGCACTTTAGGGTGTCAATTTCTTTTACAATTGTATAAAATATCATTTGGAAAGAGAAAGAAATTTATGCTACAAGCCCTCCCGCCTGCCCACCCTCTTGGGATAAGAGTTGGTTTCACCTGAACAGAGTTGCAAATATGAGGCACACATTCGGGGCTGTGAAAGCCGTAGGGTTTGTTTTTAATTTAAAGAACAACTGATTTGGCTACACATTTTAAGCAGGCACTGTATAATACAATCCACTGAATTTACTCAAACAGGAACAAGTTATGCCATCCTAATACTGTCTAGAAACCAGATGCATAGTTACTGTTTTTCTCCCCCCCCCCCCCCGCCCCTTGCTGCACAAAAACTAGTTCCTCAGATACTGAGATTCTAGAGGCTCATTGTCTTGCAAAATATTCTGGTGCCTCATGATGATCTACTACAATAAGCCTCCAGTGCTACAGCAAAACACAGATTAAAATGTGAAAAAGTATGTATGCATGCACACAAAATAAAATATATATGTGATACGTGAAAGAGAATCACAAATACAAAGAGGAGCCAGGTAGTGAAGCAGGAAGATCACTTCCCGTCCCATCATGTGAACTGAGAACTAGAACGGATGCTCATTAAGTAGTTTACCAGGACTCCGATTTGTTCTGTGATTAAGAAATATCGGTTGGAGGAGATTGGTGAGGGAAATCAATATACTTGTCTTCATTCTTAATTCTTCTTTAATGTCTCTGTTTCCACAGGACAGCTGAATGAGAGATGTAGAGTCAATCTTTATCCACCAGGGGGCTGCACTTCAGGAAACAAGACAAAACAAAACAAAGATGGTTTGGGCAACGACAAATAAATCGGGTTAACACACGGTTCTCTCTGTCCTTCAATTCCCAACTTCTGTTCAAGTGTTGCCATGTTTCCGGCCAATAGATGTGATAAGGAGGAGACATGGAGGGAAGAAGGAGTCATGAAAAAAGTGACTCCTTGATCTTAAAATTAGATGATAGTGGAAAGCATCTAACATGGTCTTTCACACCAAGCACACTATCCATGTTATCGCCACATCTTCATCTTTCTCTACAATTTAAGCTACAGGGAATTCTTACCTAAAGTTCAGCAGGGCCATCATCTGAGGCTTATAGTAACGGGGTCCACCTTCCTCCCTTGAGGTCTCCCAGGTTCAACCTTTCTGGTAGTTGCGCTCCAGGACATATGTGCAGCGTCAGAAGACATTTCTGATTGTCACAGCTAGGGGGAGGAGTACTACTGGTATCTAGTGGATAGAGGCTAGGGATGCTGCTAAACTTCTTACAGTGCACAGGACAACCCCCAACAGCCAAATAATTATCCAGCTCAAAATGTGAATAGTGTGGAGACTGAGAAATTCTCATCTATAGTGATGGGCATACCGTGACACTGCCATCCAATGGCTGGTGACATAGCTCACTGAACTCTGAATTCTTTACCCAGAATTACTTTAACAATCTCAAATGCAGAATGCCTCCTGCTTCACAATGTGTATGTTACTAAGTATAGGGTCATGCTTGCTGTCGATCTTCTCAAAAAAAAGTTGGAGGTGGTTCCTTCAGAGGACTAGGAAGGGGCTAGGATGGTGGAAAGGAGCTAATTTTTTTTATTGTTGTTCTAAGCCTTCTGTGCCTATAACTTTTTAAGTTATTTGTATGCCACAGGCTCTTACGTGTTCTTTAAAACCTGTTGCTTCTACTTCCTGGACACATAGACTATATTCCCCAACCCCCTTTGCAGCTGGATGACCACATGACTGAGTCTTAGCCAATGGAACATGAGAGAAAGTGATAGAAACATTTCCAGGCCTGGCTCATGAAAATTTATCACATGATCTTTTACCCTGTCTTCCCCTGGCTCCTGGCCATACGCCAAGGCTCCAGCAATAGAATCCAAGGCTGGAAGGAATGGTGATTCCACCAGGTAGCAGGAGCCTTGGTCCCTAAAAGACCATATTGAGAACTTGCTAACCAGCAACATTTGCATTGGACTTTATGTGAATAAGAAATAAAATAAGCCACTGAGAATTTGGGATTGTTATAGCATCTAACATAACATAGCCTAAAATAATATAATATGCATGTGTTATTTTAACAATTATAACTCAAATATAAATGATTAAAAGTTATTTTTAAAATGTTTATTTTAGACTTTCTGTAAAATGCCACTGAAATTTCTTTTTCTAATGTAAACTGACAAATATCACTTTCTACTTTAAAGCACTTCAGTGGCTTCCTGTTGAATTTAGCATAAAATTTTAAAATTCTTACCATGATTCACATGCCCTTCACAATGGCAAAAGAATAGTTTTTGAGGCAGACTAACAGGAGTGTGTTGTTAAATGGAGGAGCTTTGCCTCCTACTATGGGTGTGAAAGGCTCAGGTGTCCCTTTCCATACTGTTCGCAGCTAGAGTATAGGCTCAGACAATCTAACATTCTTACTCAAGATTTTAAATCTTAAGGAAGTAAAACAAAGACAGAGAGATGGTGAGGAATTATTCAGGGTGACAGCCTTGAGAATGGGGCTACAGTGACACCAGATGCCAGGATATAGTGGTGGTGGCATGCGTTACCCAAACTGTTCCTGCAAATAGGACCTCATCTGTGCTGTTCTGCTGCTTAGCCTCCTTTAGAACTTGCTCAGTTCTGAACTTAAATTTGATTGTTAAACTTCCTATTGATTCTGTGAGCAACTATAAATTTCTTTTCTGCTTAAGTTATTGCTTGCAAGCAAAACCCTTGAGTGATAGATTATCTGCCCTCACCCTGAGAGAAATGTAAACTCCAGGCAGGAACAATGTCTGTTTTGTCTCACATTATATTCCCATCCTGATACATAGTGTCTAGTACATAACAGAAACTGATTAAAATATTTTTTTATGAATGAATGAAAATAGGAGATTATCAGGCAAAATTTACACATCAACATCAGTCCCCAAGGTACAGACCATTCTTCCACTTCAAAAATTAAGATTTATAAAGCAGGAGTAAAAGGAAGGTAGAGTTGAAGTGGAGAGAAACTGACACTCGTGCGATGTAAGGAAGGTACGGGAGAGGGGGACAGTATTGTTTAAAAGTTATAGGGAAGATGAAAAGCCAACTTTAATTCTATTGCCTCCTGCTGGAGAGAGTAGTGCAGCAACTGCAGCTTTCACTTAACTGAGAGGTGTTTCTCCTTCTCAAGTTCTCCAGCATGTGACTGCTTCTCAAAATGTAAAAGCATGGTGTTGGAGAGTCAGAAAAGATCCTGAAAGTTCCTTTCTTGAAGAGTGATTCCATCTCTCTATTCTCAGCATCCTGGTTCCAACCGCTTCAACTTGACAAATTGGTTTTGAGAATCCAATAAAATAATGTATTTTATAACACTTCACAAATTAATAGAGCATTATATGAATGAATAGAAAGATCATTATAGGCACAATTCACCTTTGGAATGACAACAGAAATTTTAAAGAAACACCTCTATCTCTACAGAAAGCGCCATGTCTTTCCTCAAGGCGAGCTGCAAATCTAAATTATGTTGTAATGATACTTTTTCTTCCACAGGTAGAAATCAGCATTCTTGTTAGAACTGCTACCCCAAACGTAAATATGTTGTTTCATGGAGGTCTCACTAAGAGAACAGGAGTAGAATCAGTGAGGAAAGAAATTCAAATGAGATTTAGATGGTGAAAATGTTTGTGGAAATCTCAGAGAAGCATTGCATATATTTAGAGCAGTCTGGTAGGCAGAGCTGACTTCAGGTTTTCTGGAGAAACTCATGCCCCCTCCTCTTCATTCCAGAGCATGCCCCTGTGTGTTCTCATGAGGCATCATAATCACTGCAGACAGAAGCTACTTCTGATTTAAATTTCTCATGGAAGACAACAGGGACTTTAAGTAGCAAAGCCAAACTATGTGTCTCCTGCTGCATAGAGGTCGAGGGAGCACCAGGAATGCCAGCCTATACTCTCAGGCCAGAACAGGAAGCCAGCCTTTGCTCTGCAGTTCAGTCTCCAGGACTATGTTGAGGCTGCCACTGCATAGAACTCTGCGTCTTATGGCCTATGCCCAAAGTTCATTTATAAGCTTTGATCAATTATATCACTGAACATGAACTTAAATTTTGACTCCCTTCAAAATGTAAAAGCCCCAAGGGTAGAAAATGTTTTGTGCAGGGCGATAGAAAAAAACTGCACAAGGAAGTGACTCAGGGGAATCTTGGTTCGGCCACTACACTAACTTGGTCAAGAACTGTAATCACCCTAAAAGTCACTTTCCTCAGCTGTAAAATTACAGTGTTAGAATAGAATGGGTGAATGTCAAAGACATTCCACCTCCTAAGTCAACCTTTAGTTCTTCGTAAATGTTCAATAGATAAAAATGTGTAAGATGGGAAGTAGCACTCTGCTTGGATCACAGGGTGGTGATTGGGAACAAGGAAAAGGCTCTCTGTAGAGCCACTGTGAAAAGCAAGGGGCAAGCTGAGTTTAGCACTAAACTCCCGGAAGCTCTATCACTGAGAACCTGTTTTGTTTATAAAGAGGGCTGGAAGGTATCGAGTGAAGAGAAGAGAAAAGAGGACCAACACAAGTTTGGGGAAGGCATGATTTGTCTCATTCACAACTGAACCTAATGTGGGTTCTGGATGCCACGTAAACAGATGGTGGTTTGGAATCCTAGACGTTGAAGATGGACAATTAGCAGGAATACAGCAGGTGAGCATCCTTCTGACCACCTGTGGCTGACTGGGCAATCTGATAAGAGATTTCTATGACATTCACAGTGACTTGTAAGTCTCTGTGTGTTTCATTCAATGCCTGCTCTGGCCCAACCTTCTGAATTTGCAGCAGGAGCCCACTGGCTGTAGATCAGTGGCTCTGCTAGTGAAGAGCAAATTTCTCACATTCTACTCTGCAGACATAATCGGGGTATGAAGGGCAAGACAGGGAGAACCAAGTTGGATGCAAATGGCCAGAGACTTGCATCTCGCCATAGTCTCCACATAAATCACTGTCAAGGAAGCAACTATCTTCAAAAGTATGAGCACACATATTAAACCATCACTAAAATGGCGGGGGGGGAGGACAAGGCAAAAAGGAAGGACCACCCCCTTTCCTGAAATGTGTTATAAGTTTGGAGACCCAGATTTAAAATCGTATCCCTGGACTAAGTTTAAATCTAGCCAAACATTATATTTCCATTCGAAAGTTTCAACCTGCTGTAGAAAGAAGTTCTTACTTCAGAAACTCAAATGCACTGATTAAAAGTGAGTGCCACAAACACACACTCCAACATCATCAAGAGCGAGTCAGAAGCCACACCAGAGTTAACAGAAAACTCTGCAGAGGAGAGTCAGAGTCGCCACTGAAACAAAAGCGCTGGTTCTGAATGCCAGCTCAGCAGGCAGCTCTCGCCTTTTCAATGGGACTTGCTCTTTGATGTGTGTTTTTTAACCGCAACTTTCATGTGGTGATGGAAGAAGCTAAGAGCAAGGTGGTAGCATTATGTGAAGACCAATGCTTTCAAATGCCCTTTGCCCTTCAACAGCCCCAGGCAGACAAAGAAGAACCACATAGCCGGAGAAGCCTACCTGTTTTTTAAAGAATATCTGTGCTAGCAATATCTAAAAGGGTGAGAAGGAGCATGCTCTTCAATGACAGAAAAAAAATTGGTGGGGCCACTTACACAGATAGATATGGCTTAAATAAGAGTCCACTTACAGCTTCACTTGGATCATAACCCAAATTAAAATTATTTGTGTCCAATTAGTTTAAATCAAACATCCTTGTGTGTGGCAAGTCTTTCACACATTTATTTTCGGCAGCAGAAGAACGAAGCAGCAGTAGACCTAACAGGACCTGGAACCTCAGGAAACTAAACAGGTGTGTCTTGTTTTACATAATCATACATTCCTGGGAAAGCTGAGTGGAAATGAAACAATGTTTTTATATATAAGGGGCATGCTATTTTAAAAGCATGTCACTGAAAACTCTATTTTTTGACGAAAGAACAGAGCTCTTTCTTCTTCTGGGTTTGCCTAATGAGGTTGCTTTAACTTGAAGGTTTGAGCCTGCTGTTTGGGGCACTCTTAGAGCAGCAAGTTACTACGGGGGTCAGCTTACCCAAAAAGGCCACAAGAAGCCAGAAATGCACCTAATATCATTATGTAGAAACAGGTAACTAGAAAACAGAAACTCTTAGCTGCTCCCTGGAACCACAGATTACAGGACATTTTCCAAAAATGGGATGGGGGCTGATTGTTCTCAGAAACAGTGATAGAGGAAGGGAAACTGTGTCCGCAGAGCAGGATGGGATGTTATCTGGGGCCATACTTCCACATAGCCCATGTTCCACTGAAAGCCAAGGGTTCAGAAGGCTTCAACTGTGTCACCTTAGCCTACGCAAGGGAAGCAAAGACAGAGCAAAGAGCCTCTCACGTCTTCCAGGGGCACCAAAGCTGGAAACCATCTCTTCAGAGCCTTACTGGGAGAAATCTCAACTAAGTGGGAAGGAGGTAAGATGAGGAAGAAGAAAAGGAAGGACAGGAGAAAGGGAAATAAAGAAGAAGGATGCTTCGGCATACCATGGTAAAGGCTACAGAGACATGACTAAATTCATGATTTTTTTTAAAGGATTAATTGAATATGAATTCATTAACAAATTCCAGGATGTTGTTATCAAATGACTGCTCACATACTTTGCACTATACCCCATCCCTTAAAACTTAATGAACATATTTTCAGAACAAATAAAAGGAAATACTAGTTTTTACAGAAAGGAGCAAACTGAGTTGCCAAGAAGTAGCTACAAGTTGAAAAATATATTTTTAATATTTCTGAATTGTTTAGAATTTCCATTAAGCCAATTTGTTACTGGGGTTTTAAGGGACTTCACAGATGTTTGGAGCACACTTCCATTCCCATGATGGCAACAGCCTTATACCCTACAAGCCCTGATAATGGCATCAATACCACTACACTACAGCAGTGTTTACAGGTGTTTATAGGTCTTACTTGGGCAGCACGGAAAACCGGCTTTTGCCCGCACTCCAGGCCCTCACTTGTCTCCACCAGCACCACAAGGGAAATGACTAGATAGTTCCCATTTTGTCATACCCTCAAACTCACACAGCAGCTGCTTTTTCACGTGGGGGGCATTTTCTCTCCCTTCGGCCTCTGGTCACTCTGACTTCACCTCTGAAATGCTGTTTCCGCTTTCATTTCTCCTAGGATGCACTCCCTGACTTTTTCCAAAGGGCTCTCTCCTGTACATCTACGCTCAGTACCCAGAACTTATTCTCACCCAGCACCCATCAAGAGAAGTGACAGCTACCCATTTACTTGTCCATCCCTTTCCGGCCTATAAGCACTCTGAGGGAAAGGAGTGGCTCTTTGTCTATGAAGCTCCAGTGCCTGTCACAGTGCCAGGCGCACCCTCACTTGCCGTTGCTCAAAACATGTTGCCACAGAGGTGCTCCCCGAATGCATCCTTTTGTTTCCCTGCAGGGGCACTGACTGACCCAAGCTGACATGTTTTACGGCCCCAAAACTTCAGTCCAGCAGTATGACAGGTTTTTCCATCTCCTTTGCACATGTCTTATGGGCTGTGCTCTGAAGAAGATAGCACTAAGTATTATAGAAAACTAGCCACCACCTGCATAAATGAAATGTCTGCATGAGATTTATTTTAAGTAATGTTACACAAAACTGGAGAGAGGATTTCTTGTGGTTGAGTAAGGACATCTTGGGAGAACTTCATTTTATGTTGAGTATATACTTGTGAAATATTTGTTTAGCATGTTAGTTTGGGTCCTCTGAGAAGCATATGTTAAAATGGGATTAAATGAGCAAGAGATTTAGAAGGGAAATGCCTGTGGAGAGAGATCAAAGGGCAGCAAGAGCCTTCAGACCACTGTGCAGGTCTGACCTTGAGAAGGGGAAGGGGAAAGAACAAAGACCATAGAGAGATTCCACTGCAGCTCAGTTCTGATAAATGTTCAAGCAGGTCAGTGGGAATTTGTCTGTCTGTCTCTCTCCCTGACCCTCCCTGCCCATCTTTCTCTCTGTCTCTTACCTTGCATCCATGTTTAGCATTATAGATTGTTTATGACCTCAGAAAGAGGGTGTTTCTGTGATGAAAGCCATCATAAGTACAGCGCACCTGGCTTTAAGTCATCGCCAAGGGGAAAACACCCATTCTATGGCAAGCCTCGGTCTTGAGCCTTCCTGGGAGCTTGGAGTGGACTGGCTGAGCAATAAGAACCACAACATTTACTGAGTTGTAACAGGTGCCACATACAGTCCTAAACCTTCCGCGAGTTAACTCAATTTCCTCACGATAATCCCATCGGGTAGGTACTGAATCCATTTAGAGATGAAGAAATTGAAGCCCAGATTGTTCAAGTTACTTGTTCATGGTCATAAAATTAGTAAGTAGTAAGTAGAAGAGAATTCAAAATTGGCCCATGCTAGTAACTGCATTTAACAATAACCTAAGCAGAGATGCTGTGTGTGGCAGAGGCAGCTGCACACCAAAATTCTTCTTTTTCCATACTTTGCAATTGTGGCTGGTAAATAGTTTTCCCAGCTTTCCTAGCCCCTGTGTGGATTTACAACTAGTCTGTCAATAGACTGAGAGGAAGTGATGTGTGCCACTTCTGGGTCAGGGCCTTTAAGAAAAGGGTACAGGTTCCTCATGTGTCCATTCCCTGACAGGCTACAATCCTTGATGCTCTGTGACCCTGGAAACTATATGTTATGGTAGGCAGAGTTTCTGCTAGTTGAGGTCTCAGAATTCCTCTGCGGAACAGCATCCTACTACTGACTGGAAACTAAACTAACCTGGACTCTTGACTTTACTGTGTTTAAATCATAATTAGGGAATCAGTGTGTGACAGCAGTTGTACTTCCCTTCCTGAGAAAACAAGGAGACATCTTCCTGGGGTGGGTGGGTGGGCTAATTGGCTTAAAGTCACAGGGGTGGCACTGTAGAAGGTGGGATCCAGAAGCCTTGGTGTCAGCAGACTCAGAGTCAAGTGCCGATGAGGAGGATGGGTCCAGCCACACTGAGGCAGGGCCCTGGTACCACTGCAACATGTAAGGCTCAGGAAGCTGGTGCAAAAGGGGAGGCATCATGAACTGTTCTGTGGCCATGACAGATTGTCAGGGCCCATCAAAGCAGGAGAGTCTTTCCCCAAAGAGAAGTGGGAGAAAAACAGGAGTCAAAGGAAAAGCCTGTGCGAACTGGACCCTTATGGTTGTCCTGGGGTGAAAGGCTATTGTTCAATGGGTAGATGGACATCCAGGGACTCACCGGTGCACTGTAGGGTCCCTGAACTCATTTCAAACCCACACAGTGAAGCTACCAGGAAAAAGTGAATATTTCCTCTCTGTTCAATGACCATCCTCTAGCTAAAGGGTACTAAAACGCTGAAAGCCCTTGAATTAGCCAAAGTAGTCAACGCCTTATGGACAACAGATCTTAAAGATACTGGGCACCTCTGAACACAAGTCTCCCTCAGGCTTCTTTGTGTCTCATCCTCATCCTCCATCCATGGACTTAAAAAAAGCTCTCCTTGAAGTATGCAGAATGATCGTTCAACACTTGGAAATGACTAGGCCTTTCTGTGCTCCCTGTCCCTATCATAGTTCCTATTCCGACATGGCACCTCCATGGAACTCTGGGGTAGGGTAAGTACAATATAATATGTTTTTTCAGGGGACAAAGGGTGTTAACTATCTAAAAGTACACTGCCTACTCAGGGTACATTGTGCATTCTAAAAACATATAAGTGCTCTTCTGCCTTCATGAAGAAGTTAAAAGCAAGAAAGTGGATTAAATGGACAAACAACAGCCTACTTCAGATTTAGATATTGCATTGTCTTCAGCAAAGTGTTTCTAATGTTCTTGAAGCTTGCAAATAATGAAAAGGGTATCCCCCATTGAAATCCAAGTAAATATGCTGTAATTGGTTTAGAGTGCCTTTAATACTAGTGTTCTCAGGTTTTAAAACTCTTTTTTTCAAGTTTCAATAACATGTTCTTGAAAGATATACTCTCTAAGTAATTCTTTGTCCTCAGGAAGACACTTAAATCACTTTTCTAAACTGATGGTCTGGCATTCTTCCAAAACTGATTTAGAAGCTATGGCTCACACCCCATGTCTGAGTCTTCTAACCTTGGCACATTCCTAAATCCCATGAATAGGGTTGGCAGTTGGGGAGAATGGCTATAAAAAGAGAGAGAGCTGCATGTATGTAGCTCTGTTTAGCAAATTTTGCTTTTATGAAAATCCTAGAGAGTCAGGAAGATTGTGCCAAGATACCTACAAGATCTCAGTAACCTGTTGGACGACTCCATATGCCATAGCACACTCAAAATAACTTGAATGTGTATAGCGCTTTATAGTTTGCAAACACTTTTATATTCATTATCTCATATGATGAATATAATAATCCTGGGAAATACACAGAGCAAATATTACTATCCCCATTTGATGGATAAAGACACTGAGGCACAGAGGGAGTTCCGTCCAAGGTTACTCACCTAATTAGTGCCTGAGCTGAAAAAGAAACTCAGGCTCCTGGCAGTGGGTGTGGTTCTCTTTTAATTACAACATGCTGCCTCCTCAGAAGCCTTTGGCTTCAGTCCATCAGTTTCCCATCTGCTTCTGATGATGGTTATACTGCTCATAGCACTGGTCATACCAGGCCAAAGTGAAGAGACCGTGGCCATTGTGAGGAAAGCCACCTCCAAGTAAAAGTCATTGACAGAGATATCAGTAGAGGAAAAAGCTCCTTTCTCCAAAGCAGCTTAAAACTCGAGTGCAAGCACTCATCATTTTCACTAATGTGCAATTGCTCTCAGAGCTCTTTGGAGTTAGAGGTTTGCTTTGTCTACTGTGAGGAAGGCATCCACCAAGCTAAATTGGGCCCTCAGGCATGCACCCAGCTTTCTCAGAAGCCAATACTGTTTAGATGGAGTCCTCCCATGCACATCTCCCAGGATGGTTTTAGACAGCCTATGAGCATACTTTATTTCCTTTAAAACAAGTAACCTAGAAAATGAAATAACACATATTAGATTAAGCTCTGTCCCATTTGGCTAATTCAGAAGTTAATGGAAGGTCTCTTTTGGTCACTGGTATTGGCTGAGACACATTTAGTGAAACCCTCATGGGAACCTCACACAGGTACAGTAGCAGCTCTTTTCCATAAATTAAGAATGGCACTTAGAGGCAGCTTTTTCCATTCTAACAGGGTGCCATTCAAATTTCTCTTGTCAAAGTCCCTGTTTACCAAACTCTCCCCAAAATAAAAAATGAGACAGACTGGGGAGTTGAGGAAAAGCAAAGAAGAAAGAGAACAATAGAAGAAGTGGGCCAGGGCAGGGGGAGACTTTTGAAATGGGTATGACACAGGGTGAAACGAGAAATGGCCACATCACTAACAAATATCATCGAGGCACCCACTGTGCTTAAGGTTTATTGTAACTAACAATTAATATCACCTCTTTGAACCACATGCAGTGCCTAGCACATGGACTGTCTATATTAGAAATTTAATACAGAACACTGATTTATAATTGTAATGAATGCTAACTTTAAAAATAGTATTAGCAATAAAAAAGTAAAACTTGACTATTTCATGACTTTCACCCCAGTCCCTATATTCAAGCAAATATATCCAGAATCAAATCATTTCCTGAAAACACATTCTGTATAATCATTTCTGTGATCTTCTATTCTGTCACAAAATTGATGAAGCTATTCCACCTGCCTCCCACTTTTCTAGGAGTGAGTCTCCTTTTGATAAAGAATAAAAAATGCAATGACCTCTTCACCTCCTCCTCAAATGCATACTGAGCCTACCCACCATGATGAGAAGACTATTCATGTTATGAACTGTTGAATCTTTTTATTTCATATTTTTGTATCTATATTTATAAGTGGAGGAGGTCTGTAGATTTTTTATTGTATTATATTTCTATCTCTCTCTGTTTTTTTTTTGTATCAGAGAGATGTTAACATCATAAAATTAGGTAGTGTTTAATATTTTTCTATATATAGGACCAATTTAAGATTAATTGGCCTTCAAAAGTTCCAGGATCTATTTTAGAACTAATACTTTGTATATTTTAATCACTTTAAAAATATTATTTAGTAAGTTATTTACTTGATCTCATCTTTGGTTATTGCTTTATTTCTTTCTAATTATTCTCAAATAATTTTGGTAATTTATATTTTTTATACATATTGTATATTTTATAATAGCTAAATATTTATATATTTTCATTTCACTGAGGTTTTCAAATTTATTAGAACATAACTTTGCACAACTTTCATAATTTTAACTGTCCCTGAATCTATTCTATAATTCACGCTCCCATTTATAATTTTATTGGTAACTCCCCACTTTATTAAAACTTACAAGCTTTTATCAAACAATAAAATAAGTTACAAAATAAATTAACAATTTATTGTTAGATATAAATGTATAATCCTATGTAAATATGATTTGTAGAATAAATATATTATATTATAAAAATAAAATAATTTTTTCTAATACCTGGAGATTGATTAATCACTATTTTTAGGTATCTGATTCTTTTATTTTTATTTTTATTTTTATTACTGAATTCCTCTTGGTATTATGGTTGTTTAAAAGTTTAATTTCCAGAATTCTAATTCATGTAGTTAGTTAACCTTTATTTCCCCCACAGAAATATAATATTTAAGGCTATTGCTTCACCTTTGAGTATAGCTTTGGCTAACTCTCATGAGTTTTGATATGTAGCATTCTAATATTTATTGCTTACTGAATCATACACAATTTCATTTTTATATCTGTTGGGTCATAAATTAGGTCATATTCTCTGAAAATACAAAAATAACCTTTTTAAAACACTGTATAATAGCCAGAAAAAAATAACCATTTATTCTTAATAACATTGATTCCAACTAAGAGGAGGACACGTTTTACCAATATCTGTTACTTATGATCATCTCAGGTTTTAGTTAGGTAGTTTTCAGTTCTTTCTGTATTCACACTGACATATTTTTATACTTTGATTACCTGAGATTTGGGACTAAGTTCTATGGTATAGAAACTAAGACTTCAAAGAGAATTTTCAGTGTCCAATGAATTAATTTAAAAATCTAATGAAAACAAAAAATAAAACAACAATTTTCCCACATTCTCGCAATAAGAAAGGGCAAGGTTATTTTAAATAGATGAATGTAGAAAAGAGCAGCAGAAAAAAAAAAAGGAAAAGCAAAATGAAAGTCTCTTTTCCCTGTGAGCAATTATGCCCAAGTGATAAAACACAGCTTCAAAATGGTTCATAAAAACTTTATCGGTTTCTACATGTTTTTTTTTTCTGTCCTCCTCCTTCCTTTTTTTTTTTTCATTTCCTGTTTTCCTTTTTTTTCCTCCCTCCATTCATTCTTTTTTCAACAGTGTTCACAAACTATTCTTTGGTGAAGATGGTGGACATCATTGACTGGATTTGGGATCTGATTTATGTAAAAGAATCAGCTGTGTCCACTCACCTTCCACTCACACTTTGCCACTATTCTGGTTCTCAGAAGTAGAGTCTCCATTATTCCTTACACAGAATGTAATCTCCTATAAGCTCTCCTTTTCTCAGCATAAATTCCCTGTCTTAACAGCATACTCACAATCCAACTAGGAAGTAAGTTATCTTTCTTCCACTCAGTTGAAGACGATTGTTATAAAACATCAAAAATTAGTACAAACTTCCTTTCAGACTTCTGGAACATAACTTTCCACAATTCTCTTGTAATTTTTACTGTCCCTGCATCTGCTCTAAAATTCATGCTCCCATTCTTATGGGTATGGCAGGTTTTTAAAAAATATATTCCTTCCAAGTTTTAAAAATCTTGGAAGAAATATTAAACAATAAGTTAGTAACAGGAAATGGCTTAACTGCAATGCCAGGGAGTCAAATGACTCTCAGGCACCAAAGTGACTCTTGAGGAACAGAACTCCAGCAAAAGCAATGCAGAGTGATTGGTGAGAAGCAGGGCAACGATTATACAGCTGCTTCAACCACAGGGCTCTAGAACTGGCTGGCACCTCACAGAATTAACATTTATAGGTGTGAAATAGCCTAAGCCTTATGGGAGAGAAATGAACCCAATTTTACAAACAGAGACAATGAGCATTAGAGAGATAAAATGGAGTCACCCAAATAACAGGGCTGTGATTTGTGTCTAGGTCTTCAGATCACAAACCACCCTACCACATCACAACTGCATTGCTGACTTTTAAGAATCTGCTCCACCAGAAAACAGATCATTTTCCCATCCCTCATGCAGGCGCATTGCTCTGTCTCTAGACTTTTTGGTCTAACTGCTGCAGACTCTAGAATGTTCTCTCCACACTATACCATGTGTTTAAATTCCATGCATTTTTCAGGGAGAAGGCCCAGTCTCATCTCTGCTACAGATCTTTCTGTATAACTTTGAACTATTCTGCTCTTCCCTCACTATGGTACTTACTTGGCAATGATCCACACATTTGGCTTATGATTGCAAAGGGCTTGAGGCTTGGCACTGCAGGCTTCCTGCAGAGTGTGGATACAGTGCATCAATGAAGATTTTAGTCATTAAAAAGCAACATGTGATGAGAAAAGAGGACATTGAAAATAAGATAAACCAAGAAGAAGCCACTGACTATAGCCTGTCATCTAAGAAAGCCCATCTGGTAGAAATTCTGAGGAAACTGTTCAGGGGCAATTATTCTAAGACACTCTCCTCTCTTAAAAATTCACTTCTAAATCACTGTATAAAATTGCAACACTTACAGTTGTACCCTTATCTCACAATGAATCGACTATTGCCAATAAAAACTTCCCTAAATGATTATTCCCAAATATCTAGTAGCTTCCTATTAATTATTTGGTTTTTGAGGATGTAACTTGAATTTTTTACCAGCATCTGAAACTTCCTTTCAGATTATTTTTTTCATTACTCTGAATTTTCTAATTTTATGTACATGTTTTAATCAATATTTTCATACTTACATAATGTTTTATGAACTACATAATTTTTCTGATTTTTCTCCCATCGGAAAAGGATAGTCTCTCTTGTATTTTTAAACTATCCACAACACACATAAGTTACATGGGGTATTGAGTTTATTTCCTTTCTCTCTGAATAAAAGATGTAAGTGTTCCCCAATTTTCTAAAAATTGTAATTGCTACACAGGCATAGCCAGATATTTTTTTACACACTATTAAGAGAGCCTGTGTTTGCTCCCCAAACCTGTCCCAATTATTATTTTATTATTATATGAAATACATTTATTTTGAGGGATTTCTGACATCTTTCTAGTTCAGATTGCTCTTTTTCCACATCAATGCCCAGTTAGTAGGCAGGAAATCTAATTCCCTAGGAAGTATATTATCTGAAATTTATAATCTGTATATGCCCACAATGTTTAATTTTTTTCTAAATTTTCCCTCATCCTCTTTGTCGATACCTATTTTTAAAAGTCATTATTGCCTTCCAGTTGTCCAAATTTTTTTCTCATTTTTCTCTTAAAAACCGACTTTAAAGCAGGAGGTCAATATCTCAGCTATCATTAATTTCACACCCTCCTCTTCTCATTTATCCACTGGTCCTTTTTCTCTCGAGGATCACTCTTTTCCTTGATACATTTATAAAAGACCTCCTTACTTCATCTAACTTCCTTTACTAGCAATATCTCATTTCCCATTTTTGTGCTCCTTATCTTCTTTGCTAACTTTAAGTTGTTCTGTCTTTTTTTAATATAGTTCCTGCCTTATCCAGTCCCAGGGCAATTGTCCTGTTATGTATAGATCTTGAGCAGCCATTGGGGATGGCAGACTGTATTTTTACTAGAATTCCAGAGGCAGAGAGACCGTGCTCAGTTTTTTCAATGTGAGGGTACAACAGAGGCTTTTGCACTTTAATTACATTGTCTTAGGCTACTTCACACCTATCTACAATTATGAATGTTAATACTTACTCCCATGGCATCATACATATTAAATTTTCTCCCAATGTGTTTTTCAACTAGAAATAGTACCTTCTAGTGTTGTTATCAATGATCACATTTCTAAATAGGCAGTGGAGAGAATGGAAATGATTTACTCTATTAGGGTGAGGTTATTTGCATACTGTTAAGTGATTTGCATGCTGGCAGATCATAGAACTGTGTTTCAGAGGCTTCCCTACATTTCTCCCTTTATAACAACACCTCACTTATTTTGCTCACTATAACACTGTCCTTTATCTTTCTCTCTTACACCATCCTCTCCTACTATAGAATAAGACACACTACCACAAGCGTGACATTGCAAGGCAGTCTCTATCTTCTGGGCTAATGTTCTCTTTGGCATAATTCATCATCCTTTCTGATATTTCAGGGCCGGTGACAATGGTGACTCCCCTAATATCTGAATGAAGTCCTTCATAAATATTTTGCTGAATGATTGATATCTCCTCTAGTTATTTTTCTCACACCTCTTCCCCTCTGCGTATAACAGATGGGAGTCCATCATCAGAAGCAGATGTTGTGGAAAAGGTATCAGGAGCCCAGAAGCCCTTGTTCCAGCTCCAACTCTCCCATTAACTACCTCTGCGGTCTCCACTAGTCACTTAACCTCTCTGGGCTTCATTTCCATGTCTGTAAATTGAAGATGAAAATGCCTTCTTCAAATGTGTACTGGGCTGTTTAGAAAAGATACGTACAAAAGGCTTCCTAATACAAAGTAGTTTGAAAGGTGGATTTTTGATACCTCTTACCTAAATCATGTTAACTCTTCAAAATCAGATGAAATACAAATTATTTCCTGCTTCATCTATCCCCTTTATTAGTTTTTCATAATAATAAACAAATACATACACTTCTAAGAAAGTCAGTCACATTTCGAGAAACTGTTCACAGTAAATCATCAGACACTGAACAAAAGGTTAATTTTAACCACTCCCATCTCCATTCCCATCCATGGCTCATTAGCAACCACATTCTCCACCTTTATTTATATAACTGAGGGACCCTGCAGGGAGAAGGAGGGCTCTTGTTTGATTTTTGAGTGAGCCTCATTCATTGAAGTAAGGTGTCAGGGTTGCCGGTGGATCTGGAAAGCATTTTGGAAGTAAGAAGCAGACAAATGTAAATCTTTTAAACCCCTATGATAAGCAAACTCTCCTCAGTTCAACATATAAATATAAACACTAAATCAAATCAGATGCTTATACATTTTTTAATCCCATCATAAAACATTTTGTTTTGACAGTTTGGTAATATAAAGTAAAAACACCAACAGCAAAAAGAATCAGCATCTTTGCCTGCCTACTACCTGAAAGTCTTCTCTGTATATAAATAGCAAAAAAAAAAAAAAAAAAGTATGTTTATGTAAAGGGAAATACTGATTTAAATTACTAGAACTGATTGCTTCATAGTCTAATTACTTTTCAACTGGCTGTTCCAAATTAAGATGTCATTGATGGCTTTTGGTGATATATTTCATTTTAAGCAAATTTATTCTATAATAGACTACATCATAATGGAAAGCAGAGTTCCTACTCTTCCCTCCTCTTTGTAGCCTGATATCTTGACAAGTAAATTAAATTTAGCAGTTAAAATGCTTCCATTAGTAATTTTATTAAGTTAATTAAAAAATCTCTCTTTCTGAATTTTAACTACCTTCCTTTCAGAACAATGTTGATTTCTTTTTTTCTTTCTTTTAATTTTATGTATTTAGGGACTGTGATATATTCTAGAACTAAACAAGAACTCTATTGTTATTATATTTCTGTGGGCAAGAAGATACCGAGCAAATCAAGTAAAAAGACAAAAGAGTTCAAAAGTCTTTGAAAGAGATGATCTATCCCATATCGCAGAAGAACTAGGGTTATGATATCTTTTTAAAAAGGAGGAAGTCAAGGAACAGAAGAAAGAAAAAGGAAAATGCACTCTTTAAGCTATCTGTGTTCTTAGGAAAAGGCAGAACTACTAACTAGTGTTTCCATACATAGAGCATAAATCATAAATAGTTCAAGTAGACCTTAGTTTGTAAGTGAAAAGAGAACTCTAACTCTTTTTTTCTTACTCAGTAAGTGTACATGTCATGCTGAGCAAGATACTGAAGTTGGTAAAGCACAGGTTAAATGAAATCTTGGGCCCTCTCCAGGGGGTGGCATTTTAAAAGAATACAAATATTTCTAAGTGATGTAGGGCAAAAAGAATTCTCTCATTGACTATTGCCTGTTTCTTGTGGGTGGTGTTCCTAAACTCAGGAATTATAAAAATTATTTTTAGAACTCAAAGGGAGAGTAGAGAAAATTTTATTGTATCCTTTCATTTTAAAAATGAGGAAACTGAGGGCCAGAGATAATAACACCACTGATAATAACAATAACAACTATGGAATCAGTGGCCAATGATTATTGAACTCATCACTGTGATGTTTCACGTGCATTATCTCATTAAAAAGCCTCATGAGAAAGATTCTTCTAATGCCCCAACATTATAGATACAGTAGACAATACCTAACAAAGATTAAGTAACTTTTATAAACTCCGTATGATGCCATAGTCCCATGTTCATAACTAAGACACATCATTACCTTAGATGAATGATGTGGGGCCATGTAACTAGTTAGTGTTTCCCCCAGGACTGAAGCTCAGGACACCTGCTTCTCAGATCTGCTGTTTTCAAACTAGACCATATGAAGAGAACTGAATACCTAGTGCTTGAGTGAGACTTGGGCATTGAGAAGACCCTATGATTTATTTTAAAAAAAAGTCTTATTGTCATGGTACCCCATGGAATATTTGCTTTATGGATGATATCTTAATAAAGGCTGCACCCCTGAGTTCAGACCCAAAGTTACATTTCACTTAAAATTAGAGTATTCCACCCTTCATTCATTCATTAAAGAAATAAAGGAGATTAAAGAATATGGTCCATGACAATTACTATTAACATCTCCCACCTTCTTTTATTTTCTAATACTTTGCTCCTCTTGAATAGCTCATTCTGGAGCTCAAATACTTACTGTTCAAGCTCCATCATCCATCTCAAAATCACTCCCACCAACTCCTTGGATCTTCATGCTACATCCTCACTCAAATATAGTCTCTCAGAGTCACACCTCAGGTAATACACCCCATCCACTTCTGCCCTTTTTCTCTGGGGGATTGAATTCTTTCCCTCACTATTTTCCAAGTTCACTGCTTTTCTCATGAGAATAGGTCACTATGGCTATTTTATCTTCTATCCTTTCCTTATTCTGCAGATTCTGTGTCACAAAAGCCCAAAAAACAAATCTGGCAACTCACAGATGCTTCCTGACAGGACAAAATGGATGAAGCAATTAAAATATTTAACAGGCCAAAAAAGAGAAAAGACAGAGAATTCTCCATGTATTCCCTCCCCCTTTTTCATAACAGAGAAAATGATCCCAAATGATCTTTGTATATTCTAGGGATCCCACCCACTGTCTTTTTTTTTAAATTTTTAATTCCCCCCTCCCCGCAATATCAAGATAAAAAGGATTTAGGAGTTTTATTGTATCTTTGCTCCTAATTGTATCTCTTGTCATTCTAGAGATAGGTATTTAAGATGGTGTTCCACAATTTCCGAAGCACAAAAGTTGATAAATGTCCCCACAAGTGTTTATTGTGGAAGTTGTTTCTTTTACAAAGCCTACCCCCACCCCCAAAATTATGCCTTTAGAAAGAATCCAGCATTCTGTAATATTTCTATAGTTAATAGCTAGACAGATAGACTTAGGGAAGGAAGAGCCTGTATCATCCAGTATGTTTTGCTAATTAAAAATGATCCTTCTTACCCTGACCCTCAACTGAGAAAGATACTATTTTTAGCCTAGAAACATTTTCTATGTACCCGACCACACAGCACACGTTTTCATTAGAAACTTACCTCTTACCTGCCATTCACATTCTATCTATTCTTTGGCGAAGATCTTTTTCAACTATTTTGAGGATCTTGTTGTTGTTGTTTTTTTTTTTTTTTTTTATGTGGAGTTCAAATCCAGTAGTGAAACCTGTTTCATATTTGTAATTGGTTTTCAGCTTTGGAAGAAGCCCAAATTGGTAAGTCCCTGTGAGTGAAAAAGAGAAAAAGAACTTAGTTATGCAACCTGAGCTTATGGAAGATGAGCAAAGATAACTCAAAGGGGAAGAACTTGCAAAAATAAACATTATGTCCTCTCTTCCAACTCCAGAAATTCTGGCGCAGGTTTCAACCTGGAGAGTGATCAATTAAATGTACAGAACCACAAAATAGCCATAGGGATCATGAAATTATCTGGCAAAAAACTCTATTATTTGTCACATGAAAGGAGAAATATGTGGTTTTAAAATAAAATACCAGAGAAAGATGTACAAGTTTGATGCAGTAGATGTAGCTGGTTACAGTTGTGAAAGATTCGATAAGCTTCTTCTTACTTGTCCTTCACCCTGGAGGCTTCTGAAGAGGCATGAATATCAGGCTTAAAGTGAGTGATGCTACTTGAAATGAAAAGCAAGGAGATTGCAAATCACTCTTCTGCACAGGCTTGGAATAAGCTATGGCATGGCTGATGGACAGATTCAGGTATTTAAGTGAGTGTGATTTCTAAGCAACAATCTCTAAACCCTACATTGTTGTTGACCTCCATCATGCAATTGGACATGTTTATGAAGGCATATGCAGTAGGATGAAATTCACTGGGAAGAATGCTGAAGTCATTTTCTAACACCACAGCAGTATTACTGCAAAATGAAGCCATATTATCCCAATCAGCAATAGAGTCCAGCTTTGCATTCTTTTTCTGCTTAATGGTCTGAGTCCATTCCAGCAGAGAACATTTTTATTTCAGGAATTCAGATATGAGATTGGTTGGAAGAAACTAAATGAGACAGGTAATCCCACATGTGTGCTCAGGTAAGGATAAGAACCAAGAAAGGACTTGAAGAAATAGTACAAGGCTATACTTTTGTCTTTTCCATTCCTTCCTCTTTCTTTTATTAAAGGAAAAGATATCAGGAAAGTGAAAACTACCCCCAAACATTTTTTTCTCTCTGTGATCTGGACAGAAAGCAAAAGCAAAACACTCAATTAGCAGCCTTTTAAATCAAACACAATTAACTATACATGAAATATATGGTCTACAAGTGTATGTCTAATTAAATAACTAAAATTAATTTGTGAAGGTTGAGAACCTCAGTTGCACACTGAGGCTACATCAGTCTTCTCAGATTTTCTGCTTCTTCATTAAGGTCAATGATAGTTACTTCCTCAAAAGTTAAAAGCAGAAATTTGGTAGTTTAGTAGACACTCCTAAAATGCTTTTTTGTAAATTAAATCAAATGTTTGCATTGAATCTTTCCTTGAACCTTGTCAGAGAGAAAAGAAAAACACTACTAAAAAAGCAAAGATTATTTTCCATGATCGCTAGAGCAATGGCTATCTGATCCATCCCCACCTTCTTTCTGTCACCCATCTGAATCTTTTCTGGGGACTCCATTTCATCTGTTCATAAGTTAAAGTCTGTGATCTATTTCATACATATATATGCAGTTCTATTTAGGCCAGTTGAGGCTCTTTCCACTTGAACCATTGGTGAGAAAACAGTGTTAATAGTAGCCATTAGTTAGAGTACAGCTATCTACAATTATAGACATTCTAATTGCTGGCAACCTAGTAGTGAAATTTTTCATATTCCATTTAATTGTATAATGATTTATCTACACATCTACTAAACTATAAGATACTCTGAAACAGAGACCATTTATTCATCATTAAATCATTACAGTATCTGCCATAATATTGGGTATACAGGTCTTAAGAGGTAAAATAACAGAATGAATGGATAAATAAATGAATGAATGAATCAAGAAATTAATATTTAAATACAGTCAATAATTATTTGTGTTATAGTCGCACTATACTGAAAACTGTCTGGACGAGTTTTCAGAGAGCAACAGAGAAAGCTTGGCTGACTATTCTCGGAGAACACATTGACTGTTTATTGGATGGAGACAGTTCACCAAGAAAGCAGATTTTGACCCTTCAGGAACTTGAATGTGATGATGAGTTTATGACAGTTCTAAAAGCCAACATACGGTTGGTGGCCAGATTGTGGTTCTGGACTGAGAGGCTTCCATTTGGAAGGCAGACAAGCATTTGAATTATGGGTCTAATGAAAGTGTCAATAGCAATCCTGTTACTGGAGGAGCTGTAAAACCCTGCTTAATGAACTAGGCAGGGACACAAAAACACAATGGTCTAAAATGTATTGTTTGAGAAAATGATAATTAGCCCAGATTTCATGTACAAGATAAAATGCATAGGGATGATATTGCCACTGAGCAATATTATAGCCCTTCAGGGGACTGTTTTGTTAACAGGGTTTGGCTCAGCCTTTTCAATCCTCCTTGTATGAGTGGAGATGTACTACACAATCGTGAGCTGTGAGATGAAGAAAGAATGTCAGATGGTAAAATTCCTGTCATGGATGGTAACAAATGCAAATGACAGTTAAAAGGGTTCTGGCCTTATTAAGGGTTCATTCTTATTTAGGAGGCTTTATGCTATTTGATGGAAAGTGAAATGGCTTCCCACACCAGAGGAATGGGGGTTCAAGAGAAAGTCATTCTTTGAACTTGAAGTCTACTTTTCTAGGCCATTAAACGTCAACCAGGAAAGTAAGGCAAAATAAGACCAGACCTGTAGTAAGTGACTGGGCAAAGCTACTTACTTCTACCCTAAGAGTTAGGGAGTTACTAAGGCAGCCTTGTTTGCAGAAGAGAGCAGTGAGTTGGGTAGCTAAGATTCCAGTCAGCTCTGCATTAACTCTGAGTCTGAATTTTCTCATCTCTTAAAAGGAGGGCAGAGGTGAAGATGAATTAGAGTGGCATTTACGTAACTTTAAGGAGTTTACTAATCATGTGAAAATTCTGTTAAAATGCAGATTCTGATTCAGCTGGCCTGGAGTGGACCTGAGATTTTGCATTCCTTACAAGCTTCCATTTATGCAAATGCTGCTGGCCTATGGACCTCAGTTTGAGGAACAAGTAACTAGATAGTTGTGTGAAACTACAAGTGAATAATAATCTGTATACTATTTGTTACTACAAATGGGAAGAATTTGTCAATTATTGAGCTTTTGGTATCATCGATGCAATGTCGTTTTGTCTTTTTTCCTTGTCTTTTAAATCTAAACAAGCTGCTTTATCTTACTTAGAAAACTATATGAATACTCTGTCCTTTAAAAAGATCTGTTAGTAAGGAATCTTTGACAGTGGACTGTTAATACTATTATGCTAGCTAAATATTGCTTTTGATTCAATTGTTCTATAACCAAATGGATTGCATGTGGAAAAAAATGGTGAAAATTGGAAATTATGAGTTAAAATGGTGGATCCACATTTAATAAAATAAAAGTGAAGGAGCTCAAAGGATGTACAAAAATAAGTTAATGTCATAAGATGAATTGTGGGGCATGGCTTATACCTTACATAAATAGTATCCTTGGTGTTTAGCCTGTTGGAAGTGATTTAGAAAACTGTAATCCACTGGGTTTTCTCCATAGATACTTTCTTCTCTCTGTCCAAGATTAATTTTTAAGATGGCATATGTATATGGGGGAGAAATGGAGGTATATTATATAAATCCATGGCTTGCAAAAGCATTTAAAAATTTTTTGCAGACATAGATTTTGGAAGTTAACAGACATTTTATTGATTGTGTCTAGCTCAGTATCTCGCACATAACAGGAGCTCAGTTAATGTGTGTTAAAAAGGATTAAACAGAAAACAATGAAGCTTTGATAAAGCTGCAAAACTGAAATTAGGTGAAAGTTCACAGGACCTTCAATAGTTTAAGGGGTCATAAATTTGGAGGTGGGGGGAGTTGGAGAAATGTGTCCTTAGTTATAAAAAAAAAAAAAAACAAACAAAAAAACAGTTCTTTCTCTTCTTCCTCACCTTAAAGAGAAAGCTTTCTTTAGAGAAGAATCAATAACTTAATCTTTGTACAAGAATTTAATGAGCCCTTATTATGTGCTTTATGCTTCACATAAGCTGTCTCTTTTCCCTTTCAAAAACCCTATGATTTAATTATTATTATCATTCCCAAGTGCCCCAGATGGGACAACTAGAAAATGGCAGAAATAGGGATTTCATCTAAGTTCCTCTGACTTAGAAGTCTGAACCCTTCACATAATTTGTAATAGTTAGGATAGGGAAGAAGAGGAACAAGCTATTTTTAAAAGCAAGGGGAAAATAATATATTTCCTAAAGTGCTACATTATAAAGACAATAAGTTGGAAAGAAATCGAGAAGAGGGCACTCACTCTGGACTTGGGTCAAGGTTGGTTCCATGGAGAAGGACTAGAAGTGGGCTCAAAGGTCCTTCATCTACAACATAGTTGTATGGCCCACATAGAAAGAAAGTTGGATAGAAAGGAGACAGATGAAGTGAGAAGACGAAGTATCTTGAAAGATGATGAACATGATCAGTGTTTGTTTTTGAAGATAAAATAAATTAGAAAGACTTTGCAAGATAGATCAGGAAAAAACAATGTATGGGAAACTGTTTTTCATGTTCAGCATATATTGGCCACCTAAAATGCATTCTGACAATTGGGGTGAGGAAAAGAGAGCATGTGTTGCTAAGATAACCTAAAGGCACATCGTGAATAGGCTAAAACCTCCAGCCAGACAAAAGCCTATTTGTAAATTACTCCACTTAATTTTCCAAGTCATGATTGCCCCTCTCTGCAAAGCAGTTTATGACATTCTCAATTAAGAGTTCGTTATAAAAATGAATGAATAAAGTATTTCAAAACTGCTGTGAGTTATTAAAGATGAGTCACTTTTAAAAAGTGGTTTTGTTTCCTATGTTCTGGATAATGCATTTCAGAATGTAGTTTCCAGGCTCACCCATCACCTCATTGTGAAATCAAATTGAATGACTCTCTGCTCTTAGAATGATCGCTCATTCGAATGCATTTCAATAAATAAAGTCCAAACACAATGAGGCACTTTCCATAGAGCATCTCAGAGAGCTAGGGCCTGATCTCTCTCACCATATGATGACACTGAGACTGAAGTAAATAAAGCTTTTGCCCATACTGACTGCATCATACACAGTGACTTGTTGTTTCTTAAGCTCCTGCATGTGCATTATCTCATTTGGTCCTCACAATGCCCCTAGATGCTGTTGGTTTATTATTCCCATTTAACAAATGATGACTCTAAGGCTCAGAGTTGTTCATGATTTGCCCAAAGTCACACAGCAATCCAAGAGGTACTTTAAATCTTCTTTTCCCCTTCCTTCCCCTCTTCACTGAACGGGAAATATGGCTTAAGTACAAACCAATATAATGAATAGGACCATTACCAAGACTGGACAGAATATTTAATTCATTCAGATGTGTGTCTGGTGATTTTGTAAATACTGAGGAATTCATTTTTCACCTCCTGCAATTCTGTGAATTCTACCCTGGACAAAAGGTCATCCAAACATGATCCTTGCTCAGAGTTATGGAAATCTATGCAGTCTAAGAGAATATGGCCCAAATGCAGAGTAAAAATATATGTGTAACTCCCAGTGTCATTTACTCTTGCTGCCTTTAATCCTTTTTGAAATTAAGCAGGTTATAAATCATAAAAAAATACCTATAAAAATGTAAACTCTTGCCTTAAATTCAATTATCATATTTCAGAGGGGGTCATGAGTGCAGTAGGTTGGAGAGCCAGTAAAACAAAACTGAACTAGGTATGGTGGGCAAACTAGAGAGATATATAGACAGAGAAGTTTTTTGAAAAAAACTTTCCAATTTAGATCCACTGAACATACTGAATATTATCTGAAAATCAATAGAAAATACAATTTTCCCCAAATCAACATCCTTTCAGCCTGTAGTGCTAATCAGCCAGAAATTGGTTTCAAGAGTAATTAAGTGGAAGGTGATTAACTCCTCTTAAAAGTCAATCTGCAGTCAGAGGGGTGCAGAGGAGTATCTGGAAGCCTTGTGTCCTGGAAGGAAGGGGTTAACAGAATTAGGAAGTGCTTCATTTTCTACCATTGCCTTGCAAAGCAATCAGGGCCATCTCTCTCTTTCTTATTCAGGCCTTCCTTTGCTTCTATCTTCATTTTGACTGTGGGATCATCTATGCAGCACAGATCCGCAGATCCAACCAGAAGCTACAGATTTAATGGCTGTGTTCCTACATCCACATCCACTGTTGAGAGAACATGGTTCTCACAGACCTTTTCCTCAAAATTTCTAATTCCTGTATCTCCTAAGTCAGGATGTATCTATTCGCCTGTGTATAACTGAATAGCTACAGAGGTTTTGAAAAATCAATGTTTCTTTATTATAGACTCTTCTATATTGTGAGTCATGGAATTTAGGGAGTAATTACATCAGTTAGTATTTGAGGAACTGCATTCTTCCATGTGCTTCTAATAACTAATCCACATAATCAAATAATATAAAGACACTAAAGGGTCTTTATTCTTCTCCTTTAAAAACAAGAGTCAAAGTCATGTTTCCAAGGTTTATTCTTCAAAAGGTGAGGTGACTCAGGACCAAGGTTAAATTAACTGGTGTTTTTAGGTATCAGAAAATATAGTTCTACAAAAATCTCTCCACATTTTCAGACTTGATTTAAAAAACAAAAACAATATTGCTTATGACCCAGGCTTTACAACTACTTTGCATTAGAAACCATGTTGAGGTCTTTAAGCCATTTTAAGTGTTATGACCAGTGGCTTCAGAAATGAGGTTTTGTTTAGATAACACAAGACTTTTTTGTTGATTGAAACCTGGCTTGATGCCTCTATACATCTAAATAATTAGAAAAAAAAATAGATTCAAATGAGAAGCAGATGCTGTTTCCAGATTTCTATTTTCACTGTACAGAATAAATAGAAGCTTTCAGTTCTGCATTTATTCGTTGGATATGGTGCATACTACATGAATCATTATTTAAAACATAGGGCATTCCTTTCACAAAGGTAAAGGAAATAGAGGTCTGCTGGAGTATTTGTTCCTTCAAAACACTTTCTGCTCCAAGAAAACTAAACAGGATTATTCATTCTCCATTATTCCTTCCTATGCTTCCATGTCTGGTACTAAGCCAGTAGATCTAAACAGAATTGGAGGAGGCTGGTGCTGAATGCAGGGATGGCAGGCCCTGCTGGTGATCGGTAGCTTATAATTGGCAACACACAACAAACATACTGTGAATGCTCAATGTTGATCTTATCAAATGCAAAACCAATTAAGAAGAAACTATATTCAGGCATGGAAAAATAAAGGACAGGACATTACAGTATACCTTTGAAAATGGAGAGTCATTTTTTTTAGCTTTTTTATCTGTTGCTATGTCAACACTTTAGCAGGTAGAATACATTTTCAGTTTCTCTTCTCAGCTAGGAAGTTACACACTGGTTTCTGAGCCAATTTTAAGTGCTTGAGATGTTTGGATGGAGGAGCTTTGTAAACATATGGCAAAGGCCTGCACAACTTCAAAGCAGAGTATGTGTACATGGAACCCACAGATAACAAAAGCTTGGTCTTCTGAGTTAATAGCTACAGTGAGACAAGCCAAATCAACTACCAAGCCCAAAGAGAACTAATGGGCAGTGAAACTATAATGTGATTTACTGAAATTGTTTGTTTATTTTCTCTCTCTCACCACCCCCCATGCCCCACCATTCATTTTTAAGGCTGTTTCTCTCACTCATTCTTTCCACATTCCAGGTCTAGTACAGTGTTTGGCACCTTTAAGTTATTAATCAATATTTGTGGACTGACACTATGAGTAGATATAATTTAAATGTTTATTTGCTGCCCTGAAATAAATACCATAGTTTATGAATTGTATGAATACATAAAAAAAAAGTAGTTGTTGTCACTTAAGAATCACTTAGCACTCATCAAGCATTGTGCTGAGTTTCACTTACATTATATTAATTTTGACACTCGAAAGGATATTAGAAAGTACTATTGTCTCCATTTCATATTTAAGAAACAAGAGGCTCAGGTAGGTGAACTGATTTGCCTAAGTTGCAGCCAGTAAGTGGCAAAACTTTCTCAATAATTTTGTTCCATAACCCTTACATGTTCTGTAACCACTACATTATGCTGCCTGCAAGTTTCAAAGGTTTTGAAAGCTTGTTCTAATACAATGTGCTACAAACTTAGATTGAATGCAGAAAGATAAATAAAGAGTATAAAATTCTACGAATTAATTAGCCCTTAGAATATCAGAATCAAGTTGTCCTTGCACATGCAGGGAATAACTGTTCTTAGAATCTAACCAATAATCCAAATGAACAGTGTGGTCTTTCAACACAGAGAAAGGTCTGCCATCTAAATTATGTGAAATAAACCAAAGTGAAAAATTCAGCCAGAACTTTTGATCTGAGCAGACATTGAAGCAATTCTATCTCAAATGTGTACATATAGGTTCAAAGGAAAATAATATGATCTTAGAAACAGAGAATATATATATGTATATATATATGTATATATATATATATATATATATATATATATATATATATACACACACACACACACACACACACTTATATTACTGCTGTGGTTATTACTGTTGCTGCCACCATCATGAATAATAATTATGATTCTTTATTATTATAGTTAAGATTTATTGAAATCTTATTGTACACTACAGAGTATTTTGCCGATGGAGAGATAAGCAAGGATGAAAATTCAAAGCTATGCGACACCCCAAACCCCAAATTCTCAGTGTTTCCTTTTCTCGAATTAGTAATACTGAAGTTTTTTGCCTTTTTTATAGTATATTATAAGGATGGGGAGCTTCCTATGAAAACATGTGGAAGTGCTTGCAATTGATGGGTATGCAGTCTATGCTCTCTGTTCGATAGCTGGTATTAAACATGTCTTTGGAGAAATTCTGGTATATTTTCTAGAGTTCTTCTAAACAAACTATGCATACAATGGAATATTTTCTGGGAGCATTTTGAATGGGTCTGAATGAAACCTGAAAATACAAGGGATTTCCATTCATGGAAAGTGAAATGAAATGGATAAAGCTAAGTGCCCTTTTGAGAACACTTTAAAATTATATTCTGTTTATTGAGTTCATGTCTTGGTCCAAGGTTCAGAACGATATTCATTTTATATAAATAGGTTTTCTTCTCAAGTCATTGTGAATAAAATTATTAATATATGGAAATACTGTATAAAAGAAAAAAGATTCATTTGGATGTTTGGGGACCACACATGCATTTAGGAACTAGAAAATACAATTCTCCCTTTGGATAGCTGTAAAAATTGGAGAAGTAGTTTACTGTGAGCCTCAGTTTCCTTATCGTAAAATGTAGGGCTATATCTAGCTTGTCTCAAAATTACTATGGAATTAGAAATCTATAATTCTTTCTACCTTAAATCTAGCACTTACGTGTTCATTTACATTGCAAAGAATCACATAAGAAATGCAGAGAGCCTCTCAGTAAATTCCTATGAAGTAATTTGACAATGTGACCAAATTATAAACAACTCTAGTTCTCTTACACATAAGAAGGTAACAAGATTTTTCAACTTAGTGCAGCAATAATGATTATCACAGTCTCTTTAGGTTTTTCTCATTGTCCTAAAATGTAGATATCAAGAAAATAAGAAGTAGAAATTCTGTGTATTTACTCCTGGTGCAGATAACATCTATATTTGACATTCTAGAATAACATCTCCAGCAGCAACTAAGATATGCATGTTTCAGAACAGAGAAACTTTTAAAATCCGCTTTTAAGCAATGCGGCCACAGAAGACTCTTAATAATTGATTATAATTGATTTTAACCTTGTCCTAACCTGGGCAAAATGGCAAAGCCAATCATCTTTGTCCAGATGGGGTATAAGAAAAGAGCCCCTAGTCCACATCTTTAAAAGCTCCAGACATGAGCAGGAGATAAAATATTTAGTCTGCCAAAGCCTTGACCTCCCAATTCCAGCCAGTTTTGAACTTGAATTGATTTCCGACAAGGCATCTGGGAGATTATTACAACAAAATGCACTAAAGCGGGCAGCCTTTATTTTAACATCCCAGCAGCTTAACCTGTTAATAACAGCAATTGTTTTAGATACAATACCAATTTCTGTAACCGACACAAGACATGGATAACAGCAGCACAGTCTCCCAGGCAGTGCAATAACAGAAAAAAAAAAGAAAAAGAAAGAAAGCACAGCCCATCACAGAGGAGGTACTGACAGCGTTTTTCAAAGAGACCTCAGTTTTCAGGGACCCAGACACCATCAGGGACCCAATTCTACAGTCTAAAAAAAAATTCTTAGCTAAAGAAGGTTGCATGTTGAAAGAGAAATCACTGTAAACTAGGCGATCTGGAATCACATCTGTGGTCTGCTGATGAAAGCTGAGCTATCCTGGGTGAGTCACTTCATATCTCTATGACTAATTTGCTTTGTTTGAAAGAGGGCTGTCCAATAAAATTATAATGTGAGCCACAAATGTGAACCTGTATGTAATTTAAAATTTTCTGGTGGCCACATTAAAAAAGTTTTTAAAAGGCAAATTGATTTTAATGTTTTATTCAAACTATCTAAAATATAATCATTTCAGCATGTAATCAATATAAAATTACTAAGGTGATATTTTACATTTATTTTTGTACTAAGTCTTCAAAATCTAGTGTATAGTTTATACTAATGACACATTTCAGTTCATATTAACCACATTCCAAGTGCTCAACAGCCACATGTGGCTACTGGCTACAGTATTAGCACAAAGTTGAAAAATGAGCCAGTCGGACTAATCAACTCTAGGATTTTCTCTCTGACGTGCCGTGTTATGTTGCTTCCAATGCTCTTCATCTTAAATCAGCTACAGGCTGAAAGTGTAGACTTGGACTCTTGGTTGGTGAGATCAGGATGTTCTCAGGATGCAACTGTGGCCACAAGTTTGAATTTAGCCATCAGTTAGGCCTGTGTGGATGCATGGACATGGACTTTAAAGTCACACAAGTTGGTCATAAGTAATATAGGATGAGTGGACAGAGTGGGTGGCTGCATAAATTTTCATGACATAGCCCAGCATGTTCTGTTAAATAAAATGATAAAGAGCATCCTTCTCATTTATCTAGAACTGTTTATGTACCATTTATGTTGCATATACAAAAATTATTTAACCATTGTAATAACCCTTTGAGGTGGAATTTATTAACCATAGTTAGTAGGTGAGAGACTAAGCCATAGAGACTAATTAGTCTGTCCAATGTCATACTCCTAGAAAGTGTGGTTTGTGAATTTGAAACCATCTTCTCCAGATCCCAAGACCTGTCACAATATACTGCATTGCAAACAAATAACAGCTTTTGGTCTTGTACTTTATTCCTACTAAGCTTTCCCAAATCTTAGGGATAATAAAAAGGCATAGAAAGGCTAAAGATGTTGCTTTCATTTTTCAATGTCTGAAAAATTAAGAAACATTACAGCAGATGATAACATTTTAATAGACATATACTCCTTTATCAGTAAAACAAAAAAAAGGAAGGAAGAAAAATTGTTTAATTAAGTAAAAAATAAAAAGGTAAAAACAATTTTATTTCTTTCTGATTTTGTAGATCAACAGTTTAGACTGAATCCACCTAGACAGTTTTCCACTAGTTTTACCAGAGGTCATTCATACAACTATGATTATCTGATGGTTCAACAAGAGCTGGATAATCTAAGATGGTCTCATTCACATGTTTAGAGGCTGGTTCTATCTGTCAGCTGGAGCAACAGTCTCCAGAAGGTTAGCCACTGCTTCTTATGATGGAAACTGTGTTCCAAGTCCCAATCTGGAAACACTTTTAAAGCCTCTGCAGTAATCACATTTACTGATGTCTCCTTGGCCAAAGCAAGTCTCATGGTTAAGCCCAAAATCAAAGGACACTACACAGGACACTACATAGGCCCATGACATTCTAACACATAATACATACCTTACATATTTTTCCTTCTACTTCAAAATGGTCAAAACAACTCAATCTCAAAGAGAAGACTGAATAAGAGAAGGAAATCCAAATGTCTCACTAGGCCAAGAATATATCAAATTCTAAATTTGGCCTTAAGTTTGAGCATCAGATGTAAATGAATACCAAGTTCCATATTTCCACTGAAATATATTTTTTCATAACATGTTCTGGAAAGATGGCTACTAGTTTTATATTTAAATGAAAAGTAATATTTCATCTGAAGGAAAATAACATTGAATATTTTTTACAAGACTCCACTGTTTGATGACAATGCTAATGTTGTATTTTTGCCATGGGAACTTTTATCTTACTGAACCACTAAAATTACAATCACATGTGTTCATCTTCTATTGAAGTAATGAACAATGGTATGTCTGAGAGAGAAATTCAAAGTGCATCATTTATCTCATCCTATTTTCAATTAGGCTGAATAAAGTATAAAGTTGGTTCTAAACTACATCACAGAAACAGTGATGAGTAAATTTATTATACCACTAGAGTGCTAATCTTAGCAGATGGTAGAAAAAATATTTTTAGCATAAAATATGCTAAAGCAATAAATCTGAACAAGGTGGATCTTATCAACTAATATCTCCCCAGTGTGAGGTAAAACTCTTACATGACAACTCAGCATTCTTATGAAGTCTGGTGGATGTAGTCAGACATGGCCCTCAGTGAGAGAAGAGAAAAATAACAGAAATTAGAGTCAAATAAGAGAGAGTCAAATAAGAAAACAAGCTATACACCCAGGACATTACATTGAATTAAGAGGGGGTGGTAGAGAGAGAGAGAGAGAGAGAGAGAGAGAGAGAGAGAAGTTACTGTGCTCTGTTTCAAATGTTCTTGTTTCTGGATTATGTTTACCATAGTGTCCTATCAGTTTTTCATTTGAGAATTCTTACAAATTGGAAACTTACGAGAAATCTCTATTGGGTCAGTTTTAGAGTAGATGTGAGCACATGCGGTTATACATTGCTACAGATACTCTTAGCCAAGGCAAGCATCCAGTGAGAAAGCCCAGGGAGTGTGCTCTTACATATTGGGCTCCACAGGACTGGGAGCTCTCATTTCAAGTGACCTGAGCAGATAGAGTAGGTGGCTCTTTCAGATTAGACAGCATATGATGCTCAAGAGTTCTACTTTCAGAGAAATATGTGTAAAATGGAAGAATAAAAAATAATAGATGTGTTTGAGAAGTCTGTCTGAGAGGTAGTTAAGCTAGTTATTTTTCATGTTGACCATAAACTATTTGTTTTATTTTCACCTTCTAGCTGACTAATGTTCATGTCCCAAAGAAGTGATGTTCTAAAATAGATCGAAGTATTGGTGAGTCTAGAGTCAGAAAACCACAAATGCCTGCTCAGATCTGCCACTAATCTTTCATGTGGCTTTGAACTCATTGCATGATTTTTTTCTGGGCTTTAGATTAATTACATACAAAATGAAGGACTTGAAATCATTAGCATGATTTGCATTTTAGATGAGCAATAAGGAGCAGGATCCAGTGACTCAGGAGTCTAAGCATTTCACTTAATCATGGCAACCTGTCAAATAATTTGAATTATGCTTACTTCATCCATTTGAATCGAAAACAAAGGTAAAACAATTAAGATGGTAAAGAATTTAGTCTGAACAAATTATGAGATACTACATTAAGTTTATTATACTCTCCATGGTCTATACTTTCCATGGTAATAGAGATAGATGTTAGAAATTAACAGTTAAGCAAATTATAAAGAAAACTACTCTGGTTAGAGAAGTATATATATGGGGAAGGAGGAGTGAGAGATGTGTAGGCCACCTCTAACTTTTTCTCTACTTCCAGACTCTCTTGCTTGAATTTCTGCTGCTTCACAGTTAGTGCAACATTTATAGACATAAACAAAATTCTTCTGAGAATGTGGGATTAGGGATGAGGCACCCATGTTGCTGTCCATGGTTCTGATTACCTACTGCTCTTTTGACCTTTTCTTCTGATCATGGGACACCACTGATGAACTTTCTCCATTTTATCCAAATTGGAACAAGGATTTCTTAATTAGTTATGGTATAGAATAGATCAAAAGCTGTGGATAAATACTGAGAGAGAGAAAAACATAGGCATAAGGGAGAAATAAACAAAAATTGATGTCTATATTATTTTCGAATAATCACAGGTACTATAAATAAATCGCAAATTACCATGGCCAATATGTGGAACTACTGAGAGAGAATACAACATTTGTACCCAAAACCACTAATCATGGCAAATCCTGATATAAATACACACATTTATGGGAGGGATACAGAACATAAGTCTAGTACCAAAAAACTCTTTGATTAAATTATACCAAAGAGCTTACAGCTTTCTTTGGTTTAATATTTTCCCTCTTGATGACATTTAGCAATTTGACATTGTTACAGAATAAATAGAATGGCTGTGAATTTCCATTTCATGTAGCTAATTACATGTATGCTTGGGAGTTCTACTGTATTTTCCAAAGTATCCCTGAAGAAACAAGGGGTGCAACTTTCCTACACCCCTTCAGCTATGTTTGTATATCTCAGTAAGGGAAATGTTTTGCAAAAAAAGAATGCTACCTATATCTTAATGTCTATTCTCCCATTTTTCTCTTGTAATAGAACATTCAGCCATGACTCTACAGAATTAAGATTACACTTTACAGTATCTCAGCAGTAATTGATGGCTAACTGATTAAGTTTCAGTCATTGAAATAAAAGTAAAAATGTCCTTCTGCCATCTTAAAGAATCTAATTAAGAGGTGGAAAGGAGGGAGACATGTCTCTCCTTTGTCATCTACTTTACCCATTCTTGTCTTATAGTCTAAATTGTCAATGCCACAGGAAAGCATGAGAACTCTAGTCTAGGGGTGATGGAGTGGGGAGCTGGAATTATCAGAAATGTGGGAGCACAGAGCTTCCATGAAGCCCTAGACATCATTGCTCTAGAATGTTGTCAGAGAGAAAAAAACATATATTTTTCCCCTAAGCCACCAACATTTTTTTTCTGTTAACTAGCAACTGAATGTAATCCTAATCAATACATGATTCATCAACATTTGATAAATGCACAACAAATACTGGCTCATGTATACTCAATCAAGAAGGAATCTACATACAAGTAACAAACTAACAAGTAAAAAGTTTCATGAGGTCCTTTTATTTGTACATGAAGCAGGAATTCCCAAATATCTCCAAGCTTTGAAACTGGAATTGCTTTTCATCAAAATAAATAAATTAAATAGCCTTTCCAAAATAATTTATTTACAACATGGCATTTCCTAAGAAACAATTTTCTTCCTCTGAACATTCTCCTCACTCTCACTCCTTACCCAGGAGAAATGCTGTGAACTTCACAATAAACCTTTTAAGTGAATAACAATGAAAAGCTTGATGTCACCATCTACAAAAAATGAGTTAGCCATCTTAAACTTCTAGGCTTCCCAAAGAGATTAGGGCTCTCTTTTCCTGGTGAAATAGGTATGCACTTTAAACTGATTTTTGCACAAAACTTAGTATTTTCATGAGCATTAAGAGTGGCTAGAATCCCATTAACTCTGCCCTTTATGGAAATCACTAGGACCCTTATTTCCTACATTTGGACAAACTGTCAATTGTCTTTGAATGCAAAAGGTGGTGGTGATCTTTTTGTACGCAAGCAGGCTGCATTTCAAAATGGACAACCAGTTGAGAACACTTTGCAGAAAGGACCAAAATTCCCCTCCAAAGGCCCCTCCCTTCCCTTTTCTTATGGCCTGAAAAAATGCCAGGAAAGTTTAAAATTAATGACAACCAACTGAAAAAGAAAGACAAATTAAAGAAACACTTATTTCCTGAGAAGCAGCCCTATTTCTTTCACCTTTATATAAGAGCACAGGCAGCTTCTGTCAGCTCTGGTTTTGTGGAGGAGACGGGGGTAGAGTAAAGCCCATACACAAGATAGAACGCATGATTTCAGGTATAAGCAAAAATTTTTTATGGTTTTAAATCTCATATAAATACTATATAAAGCAGGACTATACATTTCTTTCAAATTCTGTTAATGTTATTGACTTTAAAACCTAGGATCCTTTGGATTAAGATCAAATAGAAAAGACATATGTGGTAGTATTTATGCACCAACAACAAAGGATTTATAATTCTCCCCTATGAGGCTATCAATACATCAATTCCAATTTACTCAGACACACAACTAATATTAGTAGCCATAAGGACTTCAGTCACTGGAACAGAAGATCAAGGTGCTTAATGAGTCCACTTTGGAATACTAGCCTAATGAGGCAAAGGTTTTTATGCTTTGGTCCCTACAAAGACCTCTTAGTTGATCTATAGCTATTGCTCTTTATCACTTGTTTAATTTCAGCTGAAATTTGAAATTGGCCACAATGGTGAACTGAGTGAGAATGTGTGGGTAACTCAAGGCAAAGACATTCCCGTTGTTACAACTATAAGGCACAGCATATGCACTGCTAATCAGAATCACTAATACCATCTTCTTTTGCACAGGAGACAGAGATGACTGTTATTGGCCAGACAACTTTGTTATCTGAGCAGCTAGGTCCTGAGTCAACTCCAAAAGAAGAGATGAGAACTGTTCAATTCTTTTTCAGAGGATATTTTTTTTTCTTGATGGGTTAGAAACATAGGAAAGTGATAAGAGTATAAAGCAGAGGAGGAAATGATTCTCATGATGTGGCAGATGCATGCATGCAATAAAGCTCAAGGTTAATACTCTGCTTTTTCCAGGCTGCTTCACCACTTCTGGTGAATCTCACTTTCCTCCCTCTTAATGATGCTGGTTCTTACCTCACATAAAATCTCCAAAGAGGAGCCCACTGAAACAGATTTAATGACAAATGTGAGAAATAGCTGTGTGACTTCTCTGTCTTCCTTCTTTTCTATGCTCCCCCAAAGAGGCTGAAAACTTTGCATAAAGAATTGGTGGAGATGGTAAGAATTCGGCCACCCTCATTACTGATGTGCCTGAGTAGTTGGAAAATCTCCATCCCTACCCCATCTGCATACAGGAAAATGTTAATGTTCTCATAATTAAACTCCATTTGCAAAACCAGGTCATGTTACACTATATCATTCATTTAACTTTATTGTGATTGATCTATGTCAACTTTAACTATACTCACAAGGAAGTCAATAAATAAAGATCAATAGGTTTTTATTTCTTTGGCTTTTTTATTAGAAAGAATAAATGGGTTAAATAAAACTAGCAATGGCAGTAGCACAGAGCCTCCCTTAGTGCTTTCCTTGGTAAAAACTATATTAAAACAAATCATTTTTAAATTCATGAATTGAATTGCATTGTCATATGATCTGTCATTAACTTGCTCTTAGCACTTTTAAATGCAAACATTGAAACAAACAGGGCTTGAATATCTGTCCTCTCGGAGATAAATTCTCTTCACAGTATACCCAATGAATCTCTTATACTCCAAAATCCTTGGCTTTTGCAGCCCTAATTTATTATACTAATAATCTGTCAAGGGTGACAGATTATGAATAAAGAAATTTCATGTTCAGATGAACATTTGAGTAATTCTTCATTCAAATAAGGGAGGAGAATCCTGGACCATGTTTTGTGTAGATTGAAAGGTGTTATGGAAAAGCATCTGTAGATGACCCTGTTATGTATAGACCCTACCAGCCCCAGAGCTACATACAACAGGGTCCTGGAGGGCCTTACCTTGTCAGATGTTAACACTAGTTACCGGACCTCAGGAGAGTCTAAAGGGAGGGAGAGAGGGGCTAGTAGAGGGGAGAAAGTGGTTCTAATAGGAGAGTTAAGGCTGCCAGGGTGATAGCAAAAGGGCACTTATGGGATATGGGGCAAAAATGATCTAGCATCCAATAGGGAAGGATTTCAACATTTTAATAACTAGAGTGACTGTGTAATGATGTGTCAGCTTATGAGTATCAACTAGCTCTGGAGAGAACTGGGAATGATATTTATGCGCACGCACACACACACACACACACACACACACACATACACACACAGAAACCAGAACAGAGGTATGATGAACACCAACTTGCCTCACATGAGAAAATAAGGCTTACAAAATCTGTGACCCTTATAAAAAAGAATGGTAGGTTAAAACCTTTTGGCCTGTTTCTTAACAGTCAATTCCACTTTGGATAGCATCCTCACATAGAAAATAGTCACTTATCCTATTTTTACCCATGTACAGCCTCATTCCAGCCTCAAAATAAAAACATATGAAGTAAATTAAGGAAAGTCCAGACCTGTATTCTTGGTTCCAACCTTCTCTAATATCATGCAGACACCTCCCTGTTGTACACTGCCACCCAGATATCCTAATGGTGCCTGAAATGGGTACTGTCCAAGGACGTTGTCTTCACCTTCAAACTGTGTTGTCCTCTTGTTACTGCTTTTTAGAGAAAGGAATCTTCACACTCCCAGTAACTCAAATGTGAAATATGCTCATTATTTTTAAATACAAGTCCCCTGCCTTGTTCCCTACATTACCCGAGTATCTCTTTTATTGATCTCCTTAATTCAATTGGATAAAAAAATTTAAGTATTAATATAAAAGTACTAATGAAGAGACAGATCCTCTGTCTTCAAAATGTTACTATTTAGAATGGACAACAAACAAATACCTAAAGAACTGTATATGTTACAATGTGTTACATAGCAATACCACAAGACAGATATGAATAAAACATGATGGGTGCTCAGGAATGGAGAAGTACACAGTTGAGAGTCTCAAGAAAACTGAGGTAGGATGCTGAACTTGAAGAACAGTAAGAAATTTATCAGAAAAAAAGGTGGTGGGCTGGAAGAAAAATCCAAGTAGAGATAGAATAGCCTTGAGCAGAGGTTAAGGGATAAGAAAAGACAAATTTGGTTTCAGAAACAATGCATCTACCTTGGCTAAAATGAAGACTTTCTGTAAGATAAAACAGTAAGAAGGAATAATACTCAAATGTTCAATTGAATTTATATTACAGAGGGTCTTGAATGCCAGGCTAAGGCATCTGCACATAATTGAGAGGACAAGAGAGTGCCTGAAAGTTATGCTAGGTCAGTGCATGGTGCTGCTGCGGGTGCAGGAAAAAGTGCCCTCTTATTCATTTCTGGTGAATTATGAACTGCTAGACTTTGGGGGAAAACATGCTGTCAATATTTATTAAAAATAGATGCCTTATCTTTGCAATTGTTCTTCTGGGACTCCGTCCTATAGAAATATCAGTCCACAAGAATACATAAAGTACAAGCACTTTTTTTTTTGGACAATTGTTTTAAACTGGTAAAAAAAAAATAAAGTGGATATAATCTGAATGACCATCAGGAGAGAATGAGTAAATCAACTTGTATATCCACACCGAAACGTAGCATGCAATTAATAATATCCAGGTGCTACTGACTTGAGGGCTGCCAATGACATAATGTTAAAAAGCATATTGTATGTGTGTGTGTGTGTGTGTGTGTGTGTGTGTGTGTGTGTGTATATATATATATATATATATAATATACATCGCACATAATATGACAAACGTCACACATATATATTCATATATTCATATATATATATATATATATATATATATATATCCTGTTTATGTAAAATAAACAAAAATAAAATACCTACAGGATTAAATAAAAAGTGCATAGATAAATGTGGAAAAGCGACCCATGAACCAAACTTTTATAGAGGCTGGAAAAAGAGATGTTAATCACAAACCCAAGATTTTCTTTCCTATAGAAAACTTGTGGAAAAACAAAAATGTTCAGTTTACAAGAAAGTATTAAATAATGTTCAGTATGTATATTATTAGGAGAAAAAAATCAAATTGCAAAACAGTATGTATAGTATCAGCCCATCTTTCTATGTACATAGTCTAAATAGTCTAAATAGATATGCACTATCATTAAGGATGTATATATGTGTGCACTTCTTTCTTATTTTTACTTGCACTTTTTTTTTTTTTACTCATTAGATGTATTTATTGGAGGACCTACTGGATGACAGATGCTGTTCTAGGCTCTTTTTTTCTGTTTTGAGTTCCTATTTAAATTTGAGGGCAAGTAGTTTTGTTTTCTAATGTTCATATTGACCACTGTGGCAAATAAATGAATGCATGAACATAAGCAACTTGTTCAAGGCTACTCAGCTAGTATGTAGCAAAGTTTGGATTAGATGCCTTTACTTCCTACTTCACTTCCTTCTTGATGGATATCATTTGAGTCTTTCTAGTGGGCCTAAAGTAGAAATTTAACAAAGGAACTTGTTCAATATTTTATAGAGAAAGCCTTCCATAAGCATATATAACCCCCAAAATTCTGAGAGAATTATTGGCATGCATTGTCCCCTCAAAAGTGAGCACAGGTGCTGAGGAAATTAAAATCAAATGTCTATAACTAAAATGTCACCATGGTATTATGTGTTCCAAGTAACATGAATCCTCTTTTTTTTTTGCTGTTGACCCTCTCTCTTATCCTGAGTTTTAGTTCCCACATATTAATGAAATATCTTCCTGAAAGGGCTTGGATCTATTTGCCAATGGGTTTATGATTCATGCTTATATAAGTTATAAATCCTTTTTCAGGAATTACAAAGCTACCTTGCTTTGCTTTTCCTAAGCTATTTAATTTTGCTATTACTTTACATATTGTTCTGTGTGTCCAAGATACCAGAGACCTGTGCATTCAACTCAGCAAATGTCCTCTCTACATTTTCTATATTAATGTTGAATACCAGGTTCATAAATTGTAACTAAACCAACATTCCATTCCATGTGGGTTTTCTAACCAACTATGAGTCAAGTATTTAACTCTTAGCAAATATCCAAGGCATTACTTTCACAGAGTAAAGTATAAGCTCTTGGAAGATGGAATTTCTAGGTACCTAAATTTGGAGAAAAACATAATTTCCTTAATGTGTTACCTATTTCACAAAACGATTAGAAAAGTGAAATGGATAATAGGGATGAAAGTGTTTTGTAACTTTCAAGCACTGTGCACATATAATGGAGTATTAATTTGGCTCGTGTTTTTTGCTTTAGTTTATGTCTCCACAATTGACAGCGACAAAAGTCACCTTTGGGAGCTTCACCTCACGTTCATTTAAATGGAGTTCGATTAATAACAGATATATAATATGATCAAGCTTAGGGCAAGTCTCACACATGGGAAATGTGGTGCCATCCTCAGTACATTTGAGAGCTTCCAGGAAGGGCAGGAAGTCTTATTTTCCTGGTCACTCCCACTTTCTTCCCACTTAAAGTCCTGCCTTCTCAGACTACTCCTCTCTCCTTGGTCACTTTATCCATGTATACCATCTCTGCCCTCTTCACTTAGGCTAAGCACCGCCAGCTCAAAGCTATTACATGTGACTAGCTTTAATTTATAGTCTGGGTGGAATTAGAAGAGACCATTGCATTGTACAAAATAGAAACAACCTAAAACTGAAAACCAAATAAAATTAATCTTAAAGTCTCTTGGCCATTCTTGTCCCAGGGAACTTCTCATCAGCCATTTCTTTCCTTAGGTAGCCAGGTGGAAGTCCCCTTCCCCTATCTTTTATTGACTGCCATGGTAAAACTCAAATTTTATGTCTTTTGTTAAATTACTTTCTCTTAACTTTTCTATAAAATTGTCATTTACCCCAAAATCTCACCATCCTTAGCAATACAAAGTTTTGGGGATTGTTTTGTGTTTGTTTTGGTAAACTTCTCAAGTAGGATAGTAATATCCAAAGTGTTCTTGTTAAATGTGCATGTCTTTCCTCAAAGAGGGTTTGGAAAGTTTTCAGAACTAGGGAAAGCCTTGTCCTCTATTTAAAAATTCAGCAAGAAGAAAAGAAGTGGGAGACATGGGAAGTTGGGGTACAGAAACCTAAAACATCCCATAGTCCCCTGAAATTACATCAAGGGATCACAATACCCGAGGCTGCTCTTAGAATCAACCCGTTCAAACATATTGTTCTGTCTGTCCAAGATACCAGAGCAATGTCTGCTCACCAAATTATGTGTTTTTATAGAAGGACTATCCAGTGATATGATGAAACCATCTGCCCAGCACAAGTGACTATGCTTGGAAAGTAACAAAGAGTGGCATTTTAATATCCATGGATTTATTTGTACTAATGCTAGTTATAATTTTGGGGTGTACACCATTTTTAGATGTGGAATACATTTTACATGTAGTCTCTCTGATCCTCAAAATTGTGCAAGGTACATATTATACCTTATCCTTCTTTTTTTCACTTGACTTATCCCAAGGCCACATATATTGAAAGAGGTATGGCTCCAACGCCCATTCTCTTTCCTCTACATTATTCTACCTATATGTTTCTGAGCTGGGATTAGACTGACCACCCACACCTATATTCCCTTTAGTTTTGTGTCCTAATGCTCAAAGAAACTCCATGGAGCAGGGCTCAAAAAGGCGTGACCATTCTCTCTGACATTTACCTTAAAGGTTGACTGCAACCCACATTTCTTCTGAACAATTAATGAATCTGTCATTCATAAATTTTTCCAAACCCTTTTAAAAATCCATTTATATTTCCTGCCAGTATCACCTTTTAGGATAATGAGGTCCCTCATTTTATTACTCACAGTGTGAATTAGTGTTATCTTTCATTTGTCCTTAACTGACCTCCATCAGGTTTCAGAGGGCATCACCTCTGCATTTGCCTCAAGCTAATGGATCCTTAGATCGTCCATCGAAGATGACAGAACATTTAGAACATGATTGCACCCACGAATGACAGCATTCCTTGGCAACTAAATGGTAAATGTTGGGCAGTGTTGGAATTGTCAAAGATGCCTCTTTCCACCTGAAATAAGGTACCCAGTGTTTTAGGAGGCTGCTGACCAGGCAGCAATGCTCTCAATAGTCCTGCACCTGCACATCTCCTAAATTAATTAGTCTGAGGAGCTTTCCACATGAATCTCAGCAAACCCTTAAGTTGTTGGCATCAGATTAAATAAAACTCAGGGAAGGGCTAGAGATTCAGGCAACTATTTAGAGCAAACTAGGATGATGGTTGTAAAAAATAATAATAATAATAACAAGACTGTATTTAGGCACAGGAAAAGGTGACAGTTGATCCCTGGAATTTGGGCACCAAGCAGACACAGGAACCTTGTTACTGGAAGTGGAGCATAAAGTCAAGCAAAGCTGATTTCCAGGCAAGTAACTTCTTTTAGACTCATGAGAAAATCAATATGTATTTTGGCCTGAAGAAAATATTTTGAGACTGCAGGGAAGGAGAGCAGCGATCTTTTGATTTTATGTGTACCAAGTTTTTTGAGAAGTTGCAACTCTTCGTGATGTAAACATAAAACAGTTTAATTTTTTTCTAGAGCTGCCCCCTAACTCTACCATGCTAAATGTCCCTTCTCCCCAATAAATGGTTCTCTTAACATCTTGGTGTTTCATAAGTTTCTAATCATTTTTGATAGTTAGAATTGTCTCATTTAAGACTCACTCCTATTTAATTTAAGCCATTAATCTCAAACATGATTCAAGTTTCTTTGTTTCTCAGCCCAGACTAGAGCTATCTAAAGCTTGAGGTAGGAACATCATGGCTGAGCACTGCATGATTCTGCTCATAGGTACTATGAGGCTGACAGAATCCTCTTCACCACACAAAGGTATTTTCTAATAAAGAGCCCTGTTATTTTAGTGACATTCCTGAAAATTAAGCAGTGCATAACATGTACACCTGTTCATGGGCAACTTTCCAGCTCCTTCTATTTGTTAGAACAGGGAAGGAAAGAGAAGCTAATGGGTCACTTTCTTTTTAGTTAACTGGGAGAGGTTGCAGTTGGTGGCCCTGCTTTTCTAATTGGCCTTCTCTGTCTTTGGAGTGAGAAGTGACCATGTGTGCTACTTATTCTCGCTAACAGGGTACTCACTTGGGTCCTGTGGGGACTGGAGTCAGGGATACATACTGCATGATTCCCTGCCAGAGACTTAGCTCTATTTCAAACCTCCCATCCTCATCTTCAGCTTCCTCCAAATAAATGTTCCAATCAATAATCAAGTCAATAAACAATATTCTTATTACTCACATGTCTACAGCACCCCCTCACAGTCACTACCAAAAAGGAAAAAAAGTTTTTGAGTATAGCTTTCATATTCTCAACAGATTAAAAACATAGCTTTCAATTTTCCTTGAAAACCATCAAAGATCCATCTTCTTACTTTTATTCAGCATTAGACATTGTGCAGTTTATCAATGTAAGATTGAAAAAAGCAAAGATTAAGTTGTATGCATTTATGTAGGTTGGTGAAAATGCATATTTTGCAAGCATCTGATCAAGATGCTTGGTTTTCTTCACTTGCTGTCTGTAATGACATACATAGAGCTATGCTCAAGGTTATAAATCTTCACTCAGACTTACTAGAAGTGACTGAAAACTAACTTAACCTGTATTAGATATAGTTACGGGTCTGCAGACACATTTAAGCTCTCTTTAAGCAACAAATTGAAGCCATCACTCTAGCGAGTTGAATCTGTTCATTGTCCTTAGTGATTAAAATTTAGAAAAATCTGCCTAAAATAAATTATTCATGGAAATTAACCCTCAAGAGGCACTCTCTTTGGAGTGTGGTTGCTATTTACACATAGAACTGTCCGCTACAGCCACTAGTGACATCAAGAAGCATTTGGGATGAACAAGTGCCGAGTCACTTTAAAACTAACAAAGTAATACAGGCAGTTATCACCCAAATACATTATTTATCACTGGGGCCTCCTGATGCCTGTGCTTACCAAGGAACCCTCCTGTGATATTGAAGGCCAAAGCATCTCCTCTCCCTAACAACAGTGTTGTATCTTTGGCAACTCAAGCAGGAACTCAGAAAATCAATACCACTTCATGAGCTAGGTCTTGGTCTTCTCCTTTTACGAGGATTCTGTCAATGCAAGAGGCCATTACTGTACTTTAAAGGCATGATATAAAATTGCTTCGACAAGATATAAGACACACCGTTTGCAAGAACCTGGTGAGAGTATTTTAGTCAAAGTTAAACAGTTTCATCACATAATTACTTCAATTGGCAAAGATCTAGCTGAATGTGCTCTCGGAGGGGCTGTGCCTTCTATTATGGGTGGGGGATTGTGAGGGAGGCCTGTCGATCGGATTCAGGTTTTTCTAAACAAGGTCAAACTGTTAAAATGGAGGCAGAGCCCAGCATCGATGCCATTGGCAATGACACTGCAACAACAGGGACAAGTTGCTCTCCCTTTTTTATTCCCTCCAACTAAGTGGTCTGAAAGTAGCTTAGTTTTATGACTATAAAATATTTCATGTTTATTTGAAGTCTGGTAATTCATTTTCTAAGGACTGTTTAGAATTTATTCAGGGGGAAAAGGAAACTCTGTTGCTTTCTCTAACCAATTCCCATTATGTGACAAAATTTAACTTTTGTATTTTATGGTGTTTTATGTGTTCCACTAAAACCATTAGCTGGTTGTCTCCTCATGATAAAATTTAATCACTTATATAATATCTTAAAAGCCAATGATAGTTTTGCATGTATTTATCTTTTCTTTTATTTAAAATATGTGAATGTCATAAAGATAGCTCTGATTGGGGAAAGAAAGAGTCTGGCACTAAAAACAGAAAATCTGTAAGTATTGAGTCTTTATGTATCACACAATAAGAATGAAACATCATAGCCTACAAACTGTGTGAAATTTGAGAAAAAGTGGATGCTAATCCATGACCAGCATTCATGTTTTAATGATTACCTGACTGCACTCAAGCTCTGCATTCAGCATTATTCTCGTATAAAGCTAATTGACTGCTATGAGATTTTGGCAATTTAACAAAAATTTTAATAACAACAATGAGAAATAGACTCAAAGGACATACACATACACCTTGTAAAAATGTCTCTTAGAAACTAATCACATTAGCTTGCCCTTTGTAATCAGAGATGCTCTCACAATTTCACTTCTAAGTAACACAACCCAAATCTGGGTGGTTAATAAAGACTAGAAGAAAAGTGATTTTCTCTCTCTCTTATCCCACTTCCACCTACAGAGTTCCAATTATGGTAACTCTTAATCACCACGCATATTTATTTTAGAGTTATTCAAATGCATTAGGTATGTATATATCTATTATTAGATTTATTGGTGCTAATAATTTGGATTTAAATAGCACTTTTCTTCCTGAGGCTATAACTGTTTTCCATGAATGACCTAATTCATTCTCTCTGCATGCCTCAAATGGGAGCTGGGAAAGGGGCAAAGGTCATTCAACCTACTTGGCTCAGGACAACCTTAGCTCACAGAGTTAGAGAAAGAATAAACTAAGGCTCTATATATTCTTATTGTAATAGATTAAGAAATTGACTAAATTTCTGCAGACACTACATATACATTGTTCATTGTGATATCTCCAAAATTAGAACAGTATCAGATACAAGAAATATTTGTTAGATAAATGAATTAAAAAACAAATAAACATAAAAACGTATACCAGTTTAAAGTCCTTTAATCAGAAATTACACTTAATGACTTATCTTCATAACTCACTGGCTGGAACTAATATGTGCATCAAACAGTGCCAACGGAAGCTGGGAAAACTTCTTGTGTGCCCAAGAAGAAGATGACTGAATGTAGTGACTTAAAATGAACTGGTAAGGTGCAAGAGCATTAAAGTGTATAGCCCCTAGAGTAGAAAAGCAGAACTCATCATAAGAATGCCAATCTTGGAATAAAGTTAGATTTTGAGCACTCTAAACTCATCTGGAGAAATTCAATAATAACAGGAAGGATTGAGAGACCAAGTCCTGGTGTTAGTAGGACTTGTCATCTGCTTAGAAAGATTCCAAGATATTTGGATGCTAGTCCTACACAAAAGACTCATATTTCTTATGATGAAATAGCTCAAAATTCCTTGATGTTTTTCTCTTGTTTAAAGAACAAAAGCCAAATTCATTAGCACTTAAAGTCCAGTTTTCCTGTCTCTTGTACTTCCCACTCCACTTCCAAAAACTCCAGCCACATTGAACAACTCATTGTTCCTTAAGTACACTGTCTGTTTTTTGACTGAACACTCTGTCCTCTCCATAGAATGCTCTTTTCCTTCTCTTCTGCATCTGATGGCTTCATTCTTTAAGTTGAAGTTCAAATATCATCTCCCATCGGAAGTAGCCTTTCTTATTGGTCCTAGCTAAAATAAACAGGTTCTCCCATTTTGTTCTTTTTCCCTCCATTTTTATTTCAATTATTTCCTGTTTAAAGACACAACCCCTTTCATGTTAGACCATAAACCTCATTTATGAAGGAGACTAGGGCTTTATCTCTAGCACTTAGTTCAGCCACTGTTAGATGGTCAGAATGTAATAAATTATTGTTTTGTGAATAAATGAATGAATGTCTAGGGAGGAAGCATAGGGAATATTAGAATTTTCAAATGAGCCTAAGATACAGGTGATCCTAAAGTTAGAAAAGAAGCAACACTAACCCCTTTTTTTTTTTGCTAGGGCATATACTGCTCATTCAGGGACATGTGTCCACATGTCTATGCAGCAGCAAGCTCTATAATTTTCAAAGTGCTATTTAGTGCAGGTGTTTTCATAATTGGGATGAAGTTAGAAAATTCCATGTTCACTGGCCCTCAAAGTCACCCTTCCACCTGGATAACGCAATGGTCCAAGCTCTAAAAGATGTATGAATTGCCTTTCCCCAGAGGAACCAAGTACAGAGGGGATGTACTTTCTAACATTGCACAGTTATTGACCTTCCATTGTAGCAAATGTGGAAATGTCAAAGCAATGAGTGTTTCTAAGGAGAAAGCTACTGTTTAAAAACAGATGTTTAAAATATAGGACCCTGAGAGCTGCTGTCTCTCCAGACACACTTACTAACAATTCTGAGAAGCACAGAATAAAAACATGAATCATTCCCCCTCTTTCCTCTTCAAAACTAAAGAAATGATGTTGAATGAGTTTTTGTCTTTGTTTATCCACCTTGAGACAGAAAAGTGAATTTCTGAGGTCCAGGTGAATCCCAGGACAAGAGAAGGTTAAATGGCATCATGACACCATGTGTGTGTGTGTGTGTGTATTAAAGCCTTAGATTTGCAAAGTGTCTCTGATTCTGCAAAGCTCTTCCTCATCGATGCAACTATGATCAAGTCACATACTACTCTGGGTGCATGGATGATGTGAAGGAGGCTTTCCCCAGCTGAGAGTGTATCTCTGAATTATTTATTCATTTTACAAGCCACACTGAATATCACCAGATTTCAGCATTGTGCTAGGGATAAGACAGAGAATTAAGTAATGACCCAGCTATGAGTGAGCTTATAGAAACAAATGAGTAATTACAAAATGATGGGGAAGTTCAATGATGCTAAGTTACCACAGAACCATGGGGAAAAAAAGAAGAGTCAACTGTACATTCCTGAGGGAAGCAGAGAAGGCCTCCTAGAGGAGGCAGCCCTTGAACAGAGGATGCAGAGAAATTAACCATGCGAATAGGAAAAGGACACACTTACTAGGCAAGAGAGACCCATGAACAAAGGCAGAGCACAAGAAGTAAAACATATGTACAATAAAAATCATTTGGATGGATAGACTATTAAAGGCATAAAATGTAAAGAAATGTTGAACATCAAGAAATCCTGCAGCCCAGTTGTCCAACTCAGGAAATTAAATTTTCCTCAGGGGTCTAGGGGAGGATTGATGACTGGTTTGGTTAAGATCTAATATTTAGACATCTGTGAAGTTGACCTTTCTCCTTCAAACCCATAGCAATGGCAAAACAGATTTTATGCACTAGGTCAAAGGCCACAGGCCCAGCATAGAAGGCCACAGTAAGAAACTGCTGCTACAAATCAAAAAAGTTCTCTTGTCCGAGTGGCCTTTAGCAGATGTCCATGCAAGGAACCTGCCCCACACTGAGACAGGAGTGTGCCCGGAGTTCCCTGTCCTTGTAATAAAATTAACTCTTCTTTGCTTGTGGTGCAGTAAATGTATTTCACAGAGGAGATTTTTTAATCCTATGACAAGAGAGAATTAGTAAAATGCACATGGCCTCAGAGGAGGAATCAAGTAACTATGGTGTAAATGAATAATAGCAGAGGCATCTCTAAAGCCACTCTGCAAAGAAGAAGGAGCAGAGGCAGGGTGGGGGTAGGAGGTGACAAAAAGGGAATGAGGGGCTGTTCTACTGCCCACAGCTGACCACATCTGCACCTCACACCTTGGTCATAGTTGATAACAGAATTAGGAGGACCACCTAAGAGCAGGAGTCAGCCCTGCTGAGTTCTAACATCTTTGGAAAAGGCTAGGTAATAAATCTTTTATTTAGGCTTTACAGACCATCATGTCTCTGTTGGAACTCCTCAACTCTACTGTTGTAGTGAGAAAGCAGTAATAGATAATATGTAAGTCATGAGCATAACTGTGTTACACTAAAACTCTTCTTTACAAAAATAGACGGGGTAGCCAAGTGCAATAGGCCAGAGTTTGCTGACCTCTGTCTTCAAGCAATGGTTCTCAAAGTGTGGTTCCTAGACCAGCAGCATCAGCATCACCAGGGAACTCAGAATAAATTCTCAGACTCAACCCAGACTTTCTGAATCAGTAACTCAGGCTCTAAGGTCTTACAGTCTGTGTTTTATTGAAAGTGAAAGAATCCACCTCATTTCAAGTGGAGACTCTTGAAGTTAACAGCTTATTAAAGATGAGGTTTGAAACCATACCATGGACATTTATGATCAAAAGAAAAATTTTACTATTAAATAGTATTCTTTTGGCTAATAGAAAGTACAATGTGTTGTAAAACCCAAAAGATCCTCTGCACGTTTCCTCATTCATATAATAGGCAATTTTTATGACTCATCAGCTAAAACTAATACGGCAGCAGTACATTCTGCCTGGGTTTGGATTGATCATAGAATTCCAGAAACCCTAAGAGCAGCTCTGGTTAAGGAGAATTTGTAGATGACAGGCTTGGTTTCCTTAAAGGAAAACCAACATGGCTTTCTTTAGCAAATGGTGAACTGAATATTAAAAAAGCATTAAGCTGCTGCCTTTGTGATGTCAAGTATGCATTCAAATTCGAAACAGCATTTAAAATATTAAAACATCTAGCAATTTTATAACTAGATCATTTAAAATGGAGACTATGAAAAATTTAGCTTAAGCTACCCAATAATGGCTCATGAGACATAAAAATACACACAGATAACTGAATTTTTAAAGTAAGTTCCTTATTAACTTCTTTCCCCTCATCTATTACCATTGCTATTTTCCAGCTGTATAAACAGTCTGGAGAGTATGCCCTGAATGAATTCACCGTTCAGAAAACAACATAATTACAGCCATTCCAGCAAACCGAGTGCCAAAAAAGTTACAAATTAATTGAAGGTTAGCATTGAAAATTAAATCCTAGTCAGCTTGAAGTCATCTTTTAGGCTACTTTCTACAGAATAAAATAGAGAACTCACTCTTCATCAGTTTAGTTGACAGAGTTTTAAAGTTTAGGTGGACAAATGACCTTCCCAACTACCACTTTCCTGTGATCTGATATCAGTAATCCCAAGTGACGCCTGCCAATAGTACCTTAGAACATGTTTATGATTTATGCATGATCCAAGACCGCTTCCTCTTCTCATAAATACCCAGGCCTTAAAAAAATACCAATATATCTTGCCCTATTCTATTTTGTTAGAAACCACTGAAAGACATCATCAAAAACATTTTTCCCTTTTGTTTTTATTATTTCATTTTTAAACATAAAAACTATTTGCAAAAATAGCGCAAAGAATCCTCTATATATAGACTTCATTCAGATTCTCCAAATGTTAACATATTTACAGTATTAATTAATGTTAATAGCCACAGTTCAATTATCAAATCAGGAAATTAACATTAAAATTTAAAACCATTATCTAATCAACAGACTTCTTTGAATTTCACCAGTTGTCCCTCTAATGCCCTTTTTCTGGTCCAAGATTCAATCCAGGATCACTTGTGGTATTTATTAATCATGTTTCCTTAACTTCTGATCATCAAGAAATGTTTAAATTCAACAAGCCTTTATCGAGCACCTAAACTGTGCCCAAATTGTTATAAGCTCTAAAGATTCAAAAATGGCTTTGGCCCTTGAAACATGTGAAAATCAACACTAAATCAAAGGCTAGACACACAAAAAATACTGAAGTATTGCTTTTTTTAAAAAAAAAAAAGTGAAAGAATATTGTTTAGATTTGAAAAAAAATGATATCATTAATGAAGGTAACCTTGACCCAAAGGGTTCTTGATCTTTGCACCCCAAAAAATGACCACTCACAGCTAAAAGCAACATCCAGAGAAATTATATGCACTTCTAAGCTACTAGATTGTCTTCACGGCCAATGTTTTTATTTCTCTCACCTAAACAAGGCTTGGCAAACAGAAAAGGATCAGTAAAAGTCAAATGAAGTGGGGATTTGGGGTCATCTCTGAAGCCTAAAAGAGGATTTGGAACATGCAGGCTATCTCTAGGTCAGTTTAAAAGCCCCTCTTGACAGTAAAGAAACTCATTCAAACTCCAAATTAAATAAAAGTTCAGAGGCAATTACCATCTGAGGGCCTTTTTCTTTTTGTACTGCTTTGCAATAGGGTTTGTGGAAATGTACTATGAAATGTTTGGCAGAAAACCAGAGGTTTGGGCTCAAAGTTTTTTGCATGCCAACTGGTCTTTCCATTTTCTCATTTTTTTTAACATTAAATTTCATCTGCATGGCTCATTCAAAGCTGCATGTTATGAGATTTCAAGGTTCTTGGCATTAAAAGAACATTAGAGGTTGGTAGCCCAGCACTTCAACTGGTTCAGAAGGTCTTTTTAATATCTTTAACAAGAGATGGGCAACTTTCCACTCAAGGAGACCGGTTAACTTTAGAAGTGTCTGCCTATTGTTACAAAACCTCTAACACTCTCTAACCCTCATCTCTCACCCCATATTTTACAAATACTGTCCTAAATTTTGCCTACTTTAGTTACACACAATAATTCTTGATATATATAAGTTCATCAGTACTTTTTAAAAATATGAGTCCAAAACGAAGCAAAATGGTCCACTTCTAATCTGACTAGCACAGGGCACAGTGAGTCTGTCATCTTGCTGATACTGAAACTGCTTAAATGTCCGTGGTTCAGATAGATTTTCCAGTAGTTGCATCACAGTGCTGACATAGGTCAGTTTTCAGAATCAATTGATCACTGAGTCCTTATAAAATGTACTACCAGCTTTTTCTTTTTGTACTATATACTAAAGCAGAAGATCCTACATAAATAACTTTATTTCTCAATTAAATATAACTATTAATTCTGGATTTTACTTCATTGTATTTAAAATATGGTTGCAGCCTTTTGAGCCTATTGATCATGAAACAAATAAATGAGTTACCCTGCCTTTTTCTCATCTACCAATCAGGCAGGTACGCCATCTACTTTATTACCAAAGCATTGTTAAAACTATGGAACAAAATAAGACTATTAACAGAGCACAAGCCTAGTTAACTCTCTAAAGATAAATTCTGCTTCATTAAGTAGCACTCTTTGTCATGTGATTAAATGGTTACAAATGTAGTCATCTATTATTCTACCCATATTTTATCACCTTTTTTTCACAAAGATAACCATAGATTTTACCGAATGTGCTAAAATCCAGGTTCAACAGATCTTCCCCTAGTTTATCACAAAACGAATGAGTTAGCTTGACAAAACTTGGCAGTAAGACATGAGATGCAATGTAGGGTAAGTCAAGAACATTTCACATACTCTGCTCAGAGGTGAGTAAGACCTACATGATAGTCAGGTCCCTGACTTGCACCATCACCAAAGACAACTTGCTTCTTATCCAGTTGTGTTACCTATACCAGAAATACAACATTCATGCTCTCCATTGATACTATTTTTATTTCTCTCTTTTTTTTTACTTTAAACAGAACACTCTAATCACCAGTTTCACTGATTTCCTAGCACATTCTCTTGGCATTGTGCCTCCCTTTCTAATGCAATTCATCTCTTCAAACATTGGAACAGCTTTTCGGTTACCAGGAACCTGCAACTCGAGTTTCACTCTGCTAAGCCTGAGGAGTTGTGTATACTTCCTTGGGTGAAAGTCTCAAATTTGCTTTAAAATGTTCACACTCAACATAATCAACAATATCTATACAATGCCACATGTATTATTTCTCATTTCTTGCCCTGGTATTTTCTTCTTCAACATACCAAATACCTATTTTATGCTTCTCTTTAATTTCCATCTTGCAAATTTTGCCTACTTTAGAATGATGTTTTATAGTTCCTGGTGAAACCAAACTTAGAATAGAGTGGTTGTGTTGCAAATGCACAGACCCTTTGGAAAGAAAGTATAAGCATTTGTATAAGCACCCAAATGAGAAGAATAAGAAATGCTTTTGCTAATTAGCATCATGAGACTCAATTGAACCAAGGATCTTAGGTTAATTCTAATGAGCTGTGAGCTAATATTGGTAAGATGCTTTTAGATTTTTAATTTAAAAGCACTTTGCCAATAAAAGTATGAGGATTGCAAATTTTCTGAGCCATCTAGTCCCCTACATGAAGTAGATCTAACTCACAGATCTAACTATAGCAAGTGAAAAGTACAAACAAATACTATATGCAAATATATAATCTACACTGTTAAAAATATGATAAGTTCTGGAGATCTAATGTACAGGATAGTGATTATAGTTAATAATACTATATTATATACTTGAAAGTTGCTAAAAGAGTAGACCTTAAATGTTCTCACCACAGAAAAGAAATGGTAATTATGTGACATAATGGAGGTGTTGGCTATGGTAGTAATCATTTTTACAGTATATAAATGTATCAAATCAACACATACATCTTAAATTTATACTATGTTATATGTCAATTATACTCAATACATCTGGAAAAATACATATTTATAATGAGAGCTGAACTGGTAACTTCATCACTGACAGACCACCTCCTAAAAAACTCGAAGATCAGGGTTAGTCATAATGATGCCTTCTATTTTTTACTTATTATAGTGAACTATTTTACATTTATTAATGTATTTAATTTTCAGAGTAGTCACATAAGACAAGTACTAATATCAACTCCACTTTAAAAAAGTGAAAAATGAGGCTTAAAGAGGTTAAATCTTTCTTGATGTTTTGAATATGGCCATGATGCAGGATTGGTACTTAGCAGCCCTATTCTATATGTCCTGCTCTCCACTCCTATATTACACCGTAGGAGTTGATAGAAAATGAGGTAAAATTTGGACAATGCCTCAAAGATAGGAGATAAGTAAAATATATTAATTGCTTTTGTTGCATCACCCCACTTAACCTTCTCAACCTTCCTATGTGGGTACTGATATTATCACTCTCACTTTGCAGACAATCAGTAAAAGGTAGGTACATTATGTTCTGAGACTGAGAAAACTACTTAGTGTCAGAGTACTTGTCATCATCGTATTACATAACATTTGTGCTTGCTTACTGTATTTAAGTTAAAAAATGCTATTCTTGGTTCTCTCAGAAAGAAATGATTATACATTAATAACATAATATCCAATCCTTCTACTCTTTGTAGTCCTCTTTGTACAAGAGAGAATGTTGAAGTCTGTGGTTCTTCAGCTACCCTCAAGAGTATAATTTTAAAAATAATAATAAGAAGAAATATCTCAATCATTTATAGTAGCCAAAAAGTCCATGGAAAACAGTGAAAGAAAATTTATTCCTAAGGGTATTTGGTGGGGGGAGGGAAGAGAGAAGATGAATTTTTTCTCCATCTTTAAGCAAATTCTCTGATCTGATATGACAAATTCACAATTTTCTCTAAAAAAAAATTCTGACCTTTTTTATCATCTTTTCAGACTAAGAAATTCTCTAAAAGATATAAGAGGTATCACTCTCCCTGACCAGCACTCCTTCCTCTGTTTAGAAAAAAAAAATGTCATAGAAGTAGCAATAATTCAGCTTCCCAAATGACTTTGCTCCCTGATGACTGACCTCATTGTTTGGGGGAGAACAACATTATATTTCACCTCAGATGCTTCCTTTAATACAGCATGGGGTCTGCCATCGGCCTTTGGTAGTTTGAATGTGGAGATTTGAAGACTGGAGTATAGAGGCTTGACATGCTAAAAACATATTCCACTAAAGGCTGGCCCTATCTGAATTATCATTCATCCTTCCCCAGCATGGTCCTCGTTTTTTTCTAAAACATGAAGGATGTGTAAAGGACACATAAAACTTTAGTCAATAGGTCCATTATTATGATTGGCTAAAACCATAAAATGCATCCATCAAGCTATTGTGATGCATCTTGTGCTAAATTATGGTGATAAATAGTCCTTTATCCATGACGTCACCTACTAATCTATTCACCACTGCCATTATGCATCACTCATGCTCCTGTCAGCTCTCTGAAAAAAATCCTCTACATGATAAAGCCACACACAACACTGCGCTTGACTCTGCAGACACAAATATTGTCTGTTATTTTCATGTCATACTGTGAAACAATTGCTTCTTCAGTTCCCAAAGTTATCTTAAGTGTGCAGTAATATCCCCAGCTCTCAGCTCTTGGCATTGTAACTCATATACCTTTAATTGTTTATAATTTACATCAAAACTGGATGAAGTCCATTTGTACTCATGCTGCTTTGTAACTACTAGATGACATATTTTTGCCACCTTGCTCTGGGTCAAATTTAATCTTATTGACAAGCCTTTAACATAAAAATTTTGTGTGGAATGCCTTAATATTTTCCAGAGCTATGTAAAAGGATGTGTGGCAGTTTCTATTAGTATGTCTGGGATTTAGATCTGATTTTATAGAAAATGTTCTCATAAAATTAGACTTTTTTTTTTAGTTCTCAGAAAATACTAGTTATTAAAATAAATCCAAACCAAAGAAGCAAAGTGAATGTATTTTAAATTTCAGTCTCAAATGAAATAATCTATGTAAACACACACACAATAGTGTGTACCTTTTCTCTACCTCACCTTGATGACATATTAGGGGGTCCTTCACTTAAAAGAAAAAAAAAGCCTCCCTAATTTTCTCAACCTACTCAAGCAAGAGGAGATGAAATACAGAGTGAGACAGACCACTCACTGAAATTTCATTCCCCAAAATGAAGCCTGGTATGTTTAATTTACCTTTAGGTATAATTCAAAGAATCTGGGGAATTGCTTCTTGCTAAGCAACACAATACAGGTATCATAGCTCCTTCTTTTTTTTTTTTTTTTTTAAATCATGAATGAGGTGACTGGCTCACAGTGGAGAAATAAACAAGTATAAACTGCTCAAGTTTAAATGGGTTACATCCCATATCCATCTGCTATGCTTATTTATGTGTTTTATTTTTTAATTGCTTCTTTGATGGCTGCATGGAAAAGGATTGGCTAATGTATCTATTGGAGAGAGAAATAAAACCAGATTTTCTTCCCTTCACTATTTAAATGCCCAATAGAACTGGTAGCAAAATGTCATTTACCTGAAAGTTGCTGTTTAATTTATATTCTATCCATCAGTCATGAAAAACAATAAAAAAATCAAATCACTTCAAAAACAGTGGTTTTCCCTCTTCACTGACCTTCTCTCAATTATCTTCACTTATAGACTCCAAAGGAGTCACATGTTGCAGAAAAGAAAGTTCTAAAAACTGAACAATCTTCAGTTAGTCTTGACAGAAGTCTGGCTTCAACTCAACACTCAAAAGTAAAACATGTCCTGTCTTCTCCCAGTCTGGTGTTCACACTCGTGTGTAATATCTGGACAGAGCAGCTCTTCCTTCCAACAGCAGTAAAAGGACCTCATTCAGAGGCCATTATTCCAGTTTTCTTTCTTTTTTAAATAAATTTTCTCCCTTCTAGCTCTTTCTCCTATTGCTAAAACTACACTTATTGTTGAATAGAATTATATTTTAAGTATATTGAAACATTAAAGTTAGCCTCTCCTGACTGCTGTAAACACACACACACACACGCTCCAACCATTCTTTCTCACTCTTGCCTCACGCCCATATTCTGACAAATCCCTGAATCCTCAGCATTATATAGTAACTGCTGTTCTTGCCACCTTTTTGCTTCCTGGTGGGTCTGTAATTGTCATCTCATCCCTGGAGCAACATTAAGATCACTCAATAAATTGATTGTCAGGGGATATTTGAAGAACAGAACAGCTTGAGCTCTAGAAACCAAGTGCCTTATGGCCTCCAGCCCAGAAAAAGAAAGCATTGAGAATGAACAAATCTCATCCCATTCGACTCCTCCAAGACATTAATGAGAATTAAGCAAGTGAATTTCATTCCTTATTTCTACTCAGAGAGAGCAAACAACAACACAAGGAAGATTAAAGAATTAAATAAAACCATCCATGGCATTTCTTTTCATTTAGAATGAACTGGGAAAAATATATCTGACTCCTGGATTTGAAAAAGTTCTTTAGCTCTTCCTCATGTACATGAAATTTGCCTCCCCGCCCCCCGCCCCTTACAGCACTCAGATATAATGCTATGAAAGGAATTCTTCTATTGTCCATTTGAAATAGTGTTTAATTTTCATATACTCAAGCTTCCAAATCTAAGATTCCAGTACGTACTCTCTTTTAGAATCCTGCTATAAAGGTGATGATATAGGATGATAGCTTCTATTGGAAGTATGTTATACACTTTGCTAGGAAAAAGCCTAAGTGGAGATGGAATCTACATTTCAAGATGTCCTCTGAGCAGCCAATTCTTATGGGGAAAGATCAAGATCATGGGGAACTTCTGAACTCATGCAAACTTTTTTTTTTCTGTTAGAAGATCATTGCATCAGTCAATACAGTGGGGTAGGGCAGGGATGGGAGAGTAAAAAGCATTGGCTCAGTGCCTACTCTGTGATTTAGTTATTAAAACTCATCAAATCATGTAATATTTGGCCTGTTAACCCAATTTTACAGACATGAAAATAGATAGTCAAAGAAATTAAGAAAATTAAGAAAGTCACACAATTTGACTCCAAATTTCATGTTTTCTTTATCCCATCATGCTGCTTTTCAGACATGATAAGTCCCTAAATTAAAGAAGTATTGGTGAGAACAATGAGAAGGAAATAAGAGTAACATTCCAGAAATGAGAAGAAAAATTTGAACATGTTAATCTATATATTATCTATTAGTGAAAATACACAATTGCTCCTTTACTTTAATAATAAATAAACAAACATTTACTAAAAATGCCTTTGTGCCAGGTGCTGGACCCATGCTGGAATCATGAAAACCAGTAAGACACTATCATAACCCTGTAGGAGCTTATAACCTAATGAGGAAGTTACCTAAAAGGTTTATTTCTAGGTTGTAACTGGCAGTGACTTAAGCTTGCAGTACAAATTCCCTAAAAAAAATAAATAAATTGAATTAAAAGATAGCACCAAAATTGAGTCTTAAAGGATAATTAGGTCAGGGAGAAACAGGAGAGGTAAAGGTATGTCAAGTAGAGGGAGTAGCAGGCACAATATCACTGAAAAGGACTTCTCCTAAGGTAGAAATCTAAGGCCACATAACTACACACTGGCCATTTTCTCCACTATTCAAATATAGCAAAATAAAAATAAAAATATAACTAGACAAAATCCAAAAGGCATAACTGTGCTCAAATACAAATTAGACATTTCTGCAGCCTGAAAGCAAATAAGTGACATAAATCTTTCAGGTCTTGTCCTGAAGCTATGGAGTTGCTATTCTCAGGCTGTGGGTACCAGCAGAGGAGGCTAGGAATTCCTACTTCTGTGAGTAAACAGAGATTAAGAATGCCTCACACAACACTCATGGTCACAGCCAGACTTGAAGCCTACCAGTAAAAAAGGCTACAACCAGCTGCTGGATTGCAAGAAAGCCCAGTAGATAGCATCCCTTTTCCTCTTCAAGTTCAGAACTAACAGAGAGAGGGAAAGGGAGGAAAGAGGAAGAGAGGCAGGGAGGGGAGTCAAGTCAGGAAGATAGAGATCAAAATATATGTTTTATTACAGATAAAAGCTAGATTGGAGAGTGTAGCTTAAATGCATAGCCAGTTGGACTGGGTAACAGTCCGCTGAATTAGACAGATTTACCTACTCAATAATAGGTAGTAATGCAAAATTGCCGGCTTCTCCGAAAAGGTAGAGTGAAAATTATATTTTGGCCAAGAGAGCAGACTGGAATTCTCTTATCCCTGCTTGCAGGCAGTTCCAAAAAACAAAAAACAAACCAAACCAAGCCACAGAAACTCAGAAGGGCCTAAAGCACACATACTCGTTCCATCTGAGAAACTCTCTAAGCAAATCAGTCACTCCTTCTCCACTAGGGAAAAGTGAGTGATAGGGTGGGGAAGCAGCCAGAAGTATTACTTAGTGGAGTTCCCAGCCACAGTACTTTCCCAGCCACAGTACATAGAGTATCCTCTATCTAGGGCTATCATTTGCATAAAAGTTGGTACCTAAGAGGCTGGAAGCGGCAGGCACTGCCTCGCAGCCCTGACAGACTCAGTGGCAGCACCTATTTTATTTATTTATCTTCATTTTCATCATGAGACAAAAGTGTGACACTGCCATTAAAAGATCTAGTTGTGAACAGAAGAATCTGGGTAACTGGATAGAGATAGCCTTAAAGACCCAAAGAAGGAAGGTTGAGTACAGAGGATGAAAATAAAAACAAAACGAATCCCCTCAACACCAGCCTGGAGACTCCAATTTCAAAATGTAAGAGGAAAAAAAAGCTAGAAGAGCAAATCAATAAATTCAATAATTGGCAAAACACACCCTCAACAAAATAAAAATAATTTATGTGTCTTTAAAATAATTATAATTAATAATCTCAAAGTGAACAAAAATATAAATAACACTCAGAAAGTAACAAGGAAATAAGAAATAAAAAAGATAAATTAAATAGAAATGAGAATGGGTATCTGTAAAAAGACTTACAGGAATCAACCATAATATAGTACATAAAGATAAAAATTGAAAGGGCAGCTCTGAGACATACAAGATGAGAACCTTCAGTACACACTCATGGACATCCAAACAGAAGAGAATTAAGGGAATGGCAGATAACCAATGTTGGAAAAGATGATAATTGAGAATTTCCCCAAGTTGAATAAAGGCCATGTCTTCTCAAACTGAAAGTGCACATCAAGTGCCAAGCAAAAAACGAAAAAAAAAAAATCCCCACTGAGGAACATCATGAAGTCAACCGAGGAGAGAGCCAGCATGATGATATGGTGAGCTCCTAGAATTATGGTGCTCTTGGAGCATAGAGTGAGGCATTGATTAGCAAGATAGGAAAGCAGAATCAGAGATCATATCACAAAGAGTCACAATATGAAGTATGTACTTTATCACTTACATGAGGGGAATCCAAGAAAACCACACTGAAAGACACAAGTCTGAAATAAATAATACCAATTGAGCTCAAAAACAGATAATAAAGCCTGAACCAGCATGGTAGATGGGAGAGCAGAGAGGACAGCACGGTTTTGATGTAGGGAATGAATGAGAGAAATGAAGAAATCAAGAATTACTCTCAGGAGTCTAACTAGGGTTATACCATTGGAGAAAGTGAATACATAAAATGGAACAGGTTAACAGATGACTAACTCAATATTGCACATGTTTACTGTGAGAAATCTGGGAAGAAATCATTGACACGATGTAGCCATCATTAATACAGAGATCTCTCCATCATCTACAAAGGTCACCAAAATTCTAAATTTACCAAGAGGATTTTATCAGTGGCAGCTCACTAGCTGGGATAAGGTATTGACTAAGTAGGCTTTGCAAGTGATAGGAAACTCGAACAGTAAGAGACAAGGGCACCTGATAACACTGGACATTAGCAACAGAACAGCTAGCTAGACAGCAGGGCAATGCTTGTATCAAAAATGAGGGAGGCAAAAGGCTGAGAAACCAAGGTGCCATGCTGCAATAAGGCATCAAGGCTGCAATAAAAAATGTCAGTTGAAGAACAAGAGGGTGTGAAGATGCTTAAAGGATAAGGTTATAAAAATTAGAAAAACAGGAAAAAACTATTGCCTGCATATGGGGTAGGCAATTGTAAATACCTGGTCAAGATGAACTTTACTTTGGCAAGAGAACAGCAATAGTTGTTAATTTAAAAAGAAATTGGTAAAGATAGGTTCTTAGGTTAATTTTGGCCGTGACTTAAACCTTTAAGTAAGGACCAGATAGATATTCTCTGCAGTCTTGCAAATAATAACTATACTTGCCCACAGAATGGAAGTGTATTGCTATTGATTTTGCTCCACTATGACAATACATGAATGAATAATGAAACGAAAGTTAGGATTTTTGAAAACTAACCAGAATAAATCTTTACTTTCCCAGGATGAAGGCTAAGTGGCTCTTTTCAAGACTTAGATAATGGTTTCTAAATGAAGGAATGAATATCAAGAGCTTAGAGTGTTAACTCAAGCTAAGACTTTGAGGAGACTTCTGGAAATATTTAAAAAGATAGATTAGTGAAATGGTGAGGCAGAGATTAAGTGAACATGCTTTCAGATCTGTCATGTGGCATTGCATCTGCCAGGTTATTTATTTTTTAGTGCCTACCCTACGATGAATCAAAATCACCTTTAGGAGAATCTTCATTGAATAACATTGAAAAAAGTCAGAGATACTGGTTCCCAATGTTATTTTATTCTCTGGGCAAGAAAGATATTCTAAATATTTCTTCATAATTATAACTGTACAATTAGTTTGATATAGTTTTATGGTAATTATTAATAAATTTTTAGTAAATGATATTCTTCATGTATATAACAAGTTCTTTTTCCTATCCTGCTTATTTCAGAATTTAAAACTAAGAGATATAGAACTCTCTTACAATATATTTTTTTCTACAATAATCTCTGGGGTGCCTGGGCCCCTAGGTTTGTTTTCTTCTCTTCTGCTACAACATGTCTTAGACAGCAAATGCTGTATAGGAGGAGAGTTTGGTAAAAACCCTAAATCTTGGAGCAAACACATAGGGGTTAAAAAATCAATTGTAATGGTATGGTGGCTTTAGTTGGCATGTCAGATGGACCAGAGACTAAGTCTTGGCTCTGCTACTTACTAGCTCTGTAAATTTAGGCATGCTATTTTAATTCTTTGATTCTTTAATTCTCCTCATCTATAGAATAGAGATGCTAATAATAATCTCTTCTTAATAGGATTGCTGAGAGGGTAAAATGTGATTAAGTAAGCATGGATAAAATATTAGTTCATCAACATCATCATTTATAGAACCTGTATGTGACCAATTTTTGTGTTCTTTCCATTTGTTCATTTATTCAATGAATTTATAGTAAGATCCTATTAGAGGCAAGCCACTTGCAGTAAAGAGTATGAATGTGAATCAGACAGAAATGTACCTGTATGAATGAGATCTCTAACAAGAGCCATCAGATATCATAACTCGGATCATCGTAACTGAATGGCCACAGAACTGGGAAGGAATAAATCACTTATGATTGAGATTAACAATACAGGGAGTTAATTTAAACTGGGCTTTGAAAGATGGATTAAGTTTTAACATGGAAGACCTGGAAAAAGAAATAGGTATTCTAAACACAGAAAAGAAATATATTATAAAAGCAGAGATCACTATCATTTCTTCAATTTTATACTAATAATATTCTATTATATTCTAAAATTTCTAACCCAAATGTTTTTATATGTGTCCTGTTTCCATGTGTACTATCATTAGTGAGCCCTTTATGGCAGACACAATTTTCTCAGGACTATGGTTTGATAGGCTTCACTGTACAGTGGTTGAGAGATTTAGGGAGGAACCATGGCACCATACAGCCTGGATATTTTCCAGCTCGGGTGTATGATAGCAGTGCAATCTTAGCAGAGTCTCTTATCTCTGAAACTTAGTGACTTCATCTATAAAATGAATATAATGACATCTATTCAAAAACGAGAAATCTAGAGATTTTTAGCATAGTGCTGGCTCTCACTAAGCTAAGTGTTCAATAAAAGGTAGCCATTGTTATCATTTTATTTCTTCAAAACTTATGAAAACTACATATAAACATAAAATTTCTAAATATCAAATGCTTATAGTTTTGAAATTTTTATTGTAGGCATTTTCAATTCCTTAAAAAAAGTAAATAGATAGATAGATAGATAGATAGATAGATAGATAGATAGATAGATAATTTTTTTCTTTTTCTCCCTCTAGACAATAGAAAAGTTATTATGTTTTCAATATTATCACATCTCATGGCCTTTGTTGAATGAAATGGTCAATGCATTATCTTTTCAAGAACTGCTTTTACTCTTCTCTCTGTGTGACCTGATCGAAATTGGGATAGTTTGTGAGTGAAGACAGTTTAAGCATCACATTCTCCCTTGTCCTCATTTTGGTCACTCCCTCATTCTGCCTTTGTCTGTATAGACTCAAAGTACAAGCACGTTAATAGTGTGAGTGTCAAAATCCTTTTTACTCTAATAAATACAATGCCTAATAATATTCGATTTTGAGTACAAGCACAGAAAAATTTCTGAAAGGTAAATGGATTTTTTATTTTTCATTCCCTTTATACTAACCACAAAATTCTGTATTCAAGGAAAAAAGAAAGCTTCCAATAGAAAGAGCATGTACAGTTGAGTTCTGTGAACAGTAACATGGAATCAAAGGAGTTGATGTCAACGACTGACAAGAAAGCCAAAGTCCCCAAAAGCTGATGTATGATACAGTCCAATGGGGTAAAGCAGAGCTTGGTGAAGGGTGAAAAGTCGAATGGAATTGCATAAAATGAAGTAGAATATCACAGAGAAGTTAATTTTCCATCAAATCTGATGTTCCAAGTTTTATACCCCCAAAGCATTTTTACTGTACTTCGCATCATCCCAAATAGCAATAGCTACTCTTCATTTGGCAGTTCCTAAAACTCATATCTTAAATGACTCTATTAAAATGAGAAGTTTTTTTTCTTTAGCTGAAGAAAAGAATTTCCTATTTTAATAATATTTTGAATTATAACATTTGAAAACAAAAAAAGGAAGGAAAAAATTAAATCTATTTTTAATTAATTTACTCCAACAGAAAAGATTTAGAAACCAAAAATAATTTAACTTTGTTATTTGTAGTCATATTAACCAAATACTATTTTCTTTCTATTTTTATGATTTTTAAAAATAGCATTTGTGTTTCTAATAGCTGTACTCCAAAAAGTACAGAACGGAAAGTCAGGAATCCTGGGGGTGAGTCTGTGTTGCTAGGTTTATTTCATGGAAGCTCACTGGGTCAGCTTCTGTCAATGTGAGGTAACTGAATTGGGCTACTGCTTCATGCCCTAGAAATCCAACATCTAACGATGATCTCTGCATCTGGATTTATTTTATCTACCCCTACCCTACTCCCTATTTTTTCTGTTAAGACTAATAGCACATGACAATTAAATGGACAAAAATAAGAAACTGTTTTTACCAATGGTTCTCAAAATAGGGGTCATAGATGATAGGCCTTAGAGAGGGTTTCTTTAAATATATTGTAATCCTAATACTCTAGTTATATAAATACATGTTTTATTGAGATACAATTGACATATAACATCATATTAGTTTCAGGAATATAACACGATTCTATATACATATACATCATGAAACGATCAGCATCATAGGTCTAGTTAGCATCACCACAGTTACAATTTTTTTTTGTAAAAAATAAAAAAATTATAATTTATATTATTTATATTTATATAGTTATACAAATATACAATATAATAAAACAAAAACATTTTAAGTTTTTTATTTTAATACTATATAAAAATTATTTGTGACATAATAATATATGGTAATTAAAATGAAAACATACATATTTTTTAAAACTCTCTTGTTGGCCTACCATCTTTGGCCCCTACATATATATGTAAGACACAGTATAAACTATTAACTTTATAGATAAATACCCTTTATTATTATTTGGGTGATCATTATGTAACCAAGTACAATCACTTGTAATTGTGTCTTTGTTATATTGTTAGGAACAATTACTACCTCAAGATTCAGAAAATTCCATTTTGTTGCTAAATATGAATGGCTGCCCTGTAACTTTAAATGTCCTAAATGTAAAAAATGACAACTGCCCTATATGTCTTTATGTGGATTCTTTTAAGGAGTTACAAAAGGCAAACTCATAAAATTTCAGGTTTGAAAGTACTTATCACACCACTAATCTAACTGCATGCTTGTGAACTTGGAGATCACATTCATGTATTTGAGAAACATTGATCTATAATATCTGATATACCATCTGAACAACAAAACTATATTATAAATGGAATAGTTCTTCCTAAGTAAATTTTTTTCCTAAAATATTATTTTTTAAATAATTGAGAAAAAATAGTTTCTGTCCTAAACAACTGTCAAGATTCAAAAAAACCAAAAACCCTAAGAACCAGAATATATATTTAACATGAGATATACACTGAAAAGTAAGCAGAAAATTAGAAAGGAAAGTAATATGCTGCTTCTGAAAATAGGGGAGAACTGCAAATTTTCCTTCAGTTATGAAAGTCATGGTATTTTTCCATAAACCAAAGCTAATTCTATCGTCTTTGTTTTGAGTAACTCCATATTGGTTTTTTGAGTCATATTAAAAGTACCTTCCTGCTCTCCAGAATAACAATTGCTCTCATATATAATATCATATTCATTTATGTGATGTCCATATAATAATCAAATATTCTTTCTTATAGTTCCCTGATTTCTCTGTTCCTTTCAGGTGTTCCAAAATCTGAATTGCATTGCAGAAATTATCTAATAAACCTGATTTTCTTCCAAATATCCCACAGGCTGCCCTTTTCCCATAATGCCATCCAGATGGCCTTCAACCCACATGAAGCTATTAGAAACACAATAATATTCCAAAAGTCCTTGTCCCATCAACTCTCTTTTTTTATTTTCAGTTTATTTCTTTTGATCTCACTTGCTGAATTTATGTGAAATATATATAAATATACATATATTTATATATATATAAAAACTTATATATATATAAACATATATATATATATATATATATATATATATATATATATATATATATATATATATAAACTTCATAAAAATCACCGGCTTAAAGAGAACCTCGTGTTTGTGCGTTTCTCTCTCAGAAATAATAAAAAAGAAAAAGCTGAGTTGAATTATAAGATATTGCTCACCAATGAGAAAAAGCTAAAAGTGTTTGGCATAACTTAAAGCAAACAAATGTCTTTAAGTCTACCAATCAAATACCCAATATCGCTGCATAGTTAAGTGAGTGCCTAGGTAGGAGGTCACCTCCAGATATTTCCTCCCATATCAAAAATTCTCCCAAGACCTGCAGGGGTTCTTCATCTTGAAAAGGCAGACAAAAAAAATAAGCCATAGCATAATAAAGATGGAGCGATGGGAGCTATCATCCACTGGAATGAGAAAAAAGTGTTTGGGTCAATTGCTTTGGGCCTCAGATTAGTCCTGACTAAAATGAGTATAGGCTCAAAATTTCTTCCAGAAGTAAATTTCTCTAAGTAAGTGACTGTGTCTGATTAAGCAAATTTATTGAAGTTCAGTGCTTACTGAGTCGTACTTACTAGCAGCTAGAAGTCTCTAGGGTTATTATTTCTTCGTCCCAGGAATGCTCAAGATGGAGAAAGTTCACCTTGAGATTCCTAGATATTACCTTTGTCTTTCTTCCTCTAATCCTGCATTTACACCCATTAGTGACAAGTGCAAGTAAATTCTGGGAAGGTGAATGTAAGCAAATGTCTAAATACACACAATTATGTAGTACTGCAAGGAAAGTCAATGGAGGCAGGGGCAAAAGCAGGTCAAAAACTTCCTTACAATTCTGATAACTTAAAATGAAACTGGATCCAAAACCATCATCATGCAGATGGGCTGGCTTTTGTCATTTGTTGTTTTAAAAATGTTCCTGAGCATAAAAACCAGCAATCAACAATTTCTTACTTTGGCCTAAGTACTGCGGGTGTTCTTCCAGTCCATTTGTTGACATAGAGTTTCCATGTTAATAATAGCTAATTATTTGGCAAAAACAACTAACAACCTATTTTCCCTTGATCTCACATATTCAAGTGGCTTAGAAAAGATAATTCTCACACAGTAGTGGTTACTTTTTTCTCTAAAGAATTACATAAATTCAGAACAAGACTATTTTATCAACATCTGAGGACATTCTTTTATAGCATTTTATTCTTCAAATGTTTTAAGAAAGATATATAACCTGTTTTCTATTTTTTCTTCAAAAATCAAAGCAGATACAGACTTATAAATTGGCACCTGGGAAGGTTACTTTATTTTCTCTTTAGCATGTCAAAAGTACACCATTTAGGATTCGTTTGCAATTTGCCCTGGTAAATAACTTCAGTTTCTTTTTGTGTGTGTGGCACCTCCACTTTTTCTTTACTTTGGGTGGTAGCTGGGGATAGGGGAGGGGCTGCAAAAAAAAAAAAGCTGTCTATGATAAATTTTACTGAATGAATTATTCTCATCTAGACCTTTTCCTAATGCCATTGAAATTTCAAGCCTTCCTCCACTCCAAAATAGTTATAAAACAGTGTTTTAAATATAAAGCAAGGTGTGAAACTGGTAGGTGGAGCCTACATAAAATCAGCTGCTGACCTGTGAACCCATGACCCCCTTATAATCTGGCACCAGCCTTTTGACTCTATTTACCAAATGCCCTCAGTGTTCACTCTCCCTTTTTTCTAATCATGGTTAATGACTTTTTTTGCCATTCCTGGATGACAAGCTTTCCCAGAAAACTATGAGCCTGGGCAAAAGACGAGTACATAGATATACTCGTGAGTGCTGCCATCCTCCTTCTAAGAGCTAACATTTCCTTCCTGGGTTTCCAAACTTTAGTAATTCTTATCTTTCTGTCCTGGCTTATGACATGTCTGTATTATGACCTATGCTATTATTACCCTGTGTTGTCTCTTCTAATAATTTTATTTTTAAAGGAAACTATATCACGTTAAACATGGAAAACCAATGTTTATCTAATATAGTAGTCTCTAAATTTTTTAGTTCATATATTCCATAAGTAAAAATTTTGAGTACATACATTATTCATAACAATGTACATATATTACTATACAAGTATATCACATTATAACAAATAAGTAAATGTAATAGATCAGTTAAGAAAAAAATACAAATAAAAGTTCAACTATTCTTGTACCAAAATAGATCATCTCATATAATTACTAGAGTATGCATGTCAAACTATGGTGACCACTTTTCTAATACACATTAAAATAAAAACATAATATTGTTTTAAATCTATATATTACCTAAAATCATTTAGAGTACTGCCAGTAGCACGAATATCTCACTTTTCTATTTGCAGAGGAAATCATCAGCATAACAAAGAGAAAGATTTTCCTTGTTCTCAAAGAATATATTCATCTTTTCTCTTTCAAACTCTTAGCTTATGGGATGGCTCTTTTCAACTTTTCAAATCAGGAGAAGAGAAGCCCTCACAAAGTTAAAGTGTTCATCCTATTCTTGCATCTTCCAAATAGCTCATGCTGACAGCCACAGCCAGATGTGATCACCATTATGCTAGACAGATACAGGTCTATTTTCAATAATTGGATAAAGCAAGAATACCACTCTCCAAAATAATATCATTTCTAGTGCTTCAACAACCAAAAAAGAAGATACAGATGCTGAGATCCAGAGAAGAGACTAACAAGTAGTTGTTTTTTTTTTTTTTTCAGTTTATAGAATTGAGAAATTTGGCTTGGGTTTTCGTTTTTTTTTTTTTTTTTTTTTTGTTATTTATTTGCTTTTTTGCTTTTTGAAAATCATGACAGGGAACATTTCAGAAATATCTAGGAAATATTACTGACTACTAATCCAAGCACCTAGGTTTTTTTTTGTTTTTGTTTTTTTCCAGGTGAGAAAACTAAGGGTCAGATTGCTGTAATTGATCTAAAATCACATGCTGGAGCCAGAATTCAAAGCTGCAGGATCTACTCAAGTCCATAGTGGTGCCTCTTTGCTTATTCCAAAATAATGTTACAGAGTTTTTACTCTCTCTTTCTCTCTCTCTCTCTCTCTCTCTCTCTCTCTCTCTCTCTCCCCCTCTCCCCTTCTCTCTCACTTCCTTTTTCTAAGTTAAGAAAAGTAAAAGTAAAAGCATTATTTCATTTAAAGCACGTCTCCTTTACTAAGAAGGATGAACAATGTTCTGTATATATACTTACTAATGTTTCTTCTTTGTGAATTGTGGCTTTATGTCATTTTCCCATTCATCATTTGATGGGATCAGGCCTTCCTTACTGAGCTCATCTGTGATGTGTTTGTTAATGTTTATCACTCACAAACCTGTGATTGCGGGCAAGTTATTTCAGCTTCCTATTACTTGTTTCCTAGTCTATAAAATGAGAATAATCATCTCAGATAGTTGTTGAGAGCATTAAATGAATCAATACATACCAAAATCATAGAACATTTTCTGGCACAAAGTAAATCCTCAATAAATATATATTTTGTCTAAAATATTCAACATATTTTTGCTTATAAAGGCATCTCTTCAGTCTCTGATTCTCTATCGATTTACCCTTCTATACATTTATCAATTTACTAACTTAACAGATTGCATAATTTTGCTTGTGCTTAATTCTTGTTAGAAATATTCAGATTTGATAGACTACTTTAAAGATTGATGAGGCACTTCAGGATTGTAGAATTTTAGGCCTAATGACAAGCTGTCAGCATTGTACAAAGAGACTTCAGAGCTCTATAAAGTTGGTCATCCATCCATAATGTCAACTAGGACACTGATGGTTATGGACCAAGCCAAAGATGTGGGGTTATCCTAGAGGGCCCCACACAGGCCATGGAAAGAATGATTAAATGCTATTTTATAAAACATTTCTTAAACATTATCTATGTATACATTACTGAGCTAAGAAGAAAAAAAAAAAAGATGAATTCTCTATTTTTATTGCTTATCGAATTCACTCAATAAATACTTCCTGAATGTTCTGTTTCATATACATCTACCCTCACAATGAGAAATATAGAAGTTGTGTATGTTTAAAGTATGGGGATATGAAAATGCTGAATTCAATTTTGGATATCTGAGACTGAGGGCCTGAAAGACGTATTGAGTAAGCAGTTGGAAATACTGGGCTAAGATGGGGAGCGGAGCATGGGCTAAAGACACAGAGAGTAGCAAAGGCACAAGAATGAATGAGATTAAGTAGGATGAGGAGGATGTGTAGAGAGACCTAGAATGGAACCCAAGGAAAACAGATGCATAAAAGATGTGTATGCAAAAGAGGCCAGAAGGGAGTCGAGGTAAACAGGAAAGCAGCGACCGAATCATCACAGATATCAAGGGAAAATAAAGCATTTTAAGAAAGAAAAATGGCTAACAGCATCAAATCATTGTGCGAGGTCAAAAACCATTGGGATTACAAGTGGCCTTTCGATTCATAAAAAGTGAAGAGAATTTGTGGCCATGACAAGAATATTTTCAGCAGAATAGTGAAAAATTGTAGTAGGTTGAGGAACAAGAAGCAGTTAAGAAAACAGCGGATACAGACAACTCATTTTAGAATTTTTGTTCTGAAGTTTGATAGATATATGGAGTAGTAGCAGAAGTAGGCATGGAATGGAAGGAGGGTTTTCTGCCTGGTTTCTGCATGTATATGTGGCGGGGGGTGTGTCTTTCTAAAATCTCTCAATATGTAGCAAACATCTATATCTATGTTTATAAAGACATTAACATCATCTGGTTTTAAAAGGCTCAAAAAGCTAAAACAAAGTAAAAAATGTTAGATAAAAACATATAGGAGCCTGATAATCAAAACAGATTTTACAAACTCATGCAATAAAGTTTCTGGGCACCAATATGTAAGAAAAAAAAATTATTGTCAAATGTGCCTGTAGTTGATTCCTGTTACCACCTATGTGATTTGGGATGATTAATTTAAACCTGGTCAGATTCAATTTATTCATCTCTATAAAAGGGATAATACAATTTTCCCAGTAGATGTTTGTGCTAAACAAATAATAATACTGACCACTTACTGTTCACAGAGCATGAGCCTGCTCTGTGTATTCACTGACATTAGTTATTAGAAATACTACAGATATTGTTGGAGGGTTATATATGACAAAGGCCTGGAGTTTGAATGGGCAGTGGTCTTGGAACTTACATGCTTGAAATATCCCCAATGCCATCTTACTTTTTGATCATGGTCCCTGTGCCTAAGTTGGAATGCAGCAAGTGCAGCCAAGTGAGTCCAATCAAAATTTTCCTGGGCTTAACCTTCCAACTCATATGAAGATATTCAGTTTATCTTTTATAATTTGCACAAAGTGTTATAACCTTTTTGTCTTTTGCCGTTCATGAGAAGAAAATCTGAATCCATAACATGTAATGACTTATTAGATATATCTGGATATGATATACTTTTATACCAATTGTTACTTTAAAATATTATGGCTTAGCACCACACAATGGCATCTTCTGCCTTTAAAAGTTATAGTAGAAAGGTATAAAGAGTTAATTAGCCAAGACTTCCATAAAGATGCACACTAGAGATGCCTTGTACTGTCTTCTTTAGTTTCCTGTGGGTGAATTCTGTTTACTCTGATAGGACAATATGGTTCTAATTTTTTATATCTTCATCCCTGTGTCACATCTGTAATTATTATCCTTGCCGTGAACTTTATTAACTACAACCACTTCAGACAGCCATTATACTTTCATGCTTTTATTCTGTTCTCTCTTCTTTTTTTCCTTTCTACTATTTACTTTTATCTCCATCACATTTATCAATTAAGGCAGGAAATGGTTAATCTTCCATAAGCACTTCTCTGCTTATATGGAATACCTCTGGAGTTACTAGTGTTCCAAAAATTGTCTGAGAGAGCTAGGATTCTACTATAATAACAAAGATAATAGCTATTGAGCATTTACCACATGCTCGGTATTATCCCCCCTCAAATGTGTGTGTGTGTGTGTGTGTGTGTGTGTGTGTGTGTGTATGTACCAAAACTCTATGAGTTACATGCCATAATTATCTCATTTTATCAATGAGGCCACTGAAGTATAGACTGGTTAATTTGATTAGTTAATTTTCTCTGAGTCACCCAGCTAATAAGTAATTGAATAGTGCTAAGCAGTTCTCATGTGCTTTATGATTTTTCTGCCTCTGATATATAATCATTTATTTGCAGTCTGCAATAGTCACTCTCCTAGCTAAGCAATCCTCATTATTATCATCTTAACGATTGCTCTTATTAAGTTGGGTAGATTTCTTTAAATGTACATGTCATGAGTTCAGAAAACCACCGCTGAACCTGCCCTTGATGGCATCCTCAGTCATTCTCCTGAAATCTACTATCCTCTGCACATACTGGAGTACATCGCACATAGTTGATGATTCTAATGGTATTTGTTAAGTGATTGATGGTTCTAGTGCTGATTTTAAATAACAAAGTTGGTCTCACACAAATAATTTTGTTATAATGTCTCTGAATTAATTTGACAACACACATAATGAGTCAATAAAAAGCCATTAAACCTTTTTAAACCACACAAAATGAGGGGCCTTGATAGAAAAGATCAAAAGTATTCCAGTAAATAATATAGTACAATTGAGGGACAAGATGGTCAAGAACACTAGATCTCTTTTTAAATATTTACTATTTTTCCACTAAAAAATTTTTTAATGGCTATTTTAGGACATTTGATAATGAAAAAATACCCCAAACCTAAAAATCTCCTCACATCACATTTGTGCCAATGGCTCAAGGTTATGTTTGAGGATTAAGTTAAACGATGCATATAAATTAGCTAACATTGTAAGCATTGGTAAAGTTTCCTTGTTGCTGTCACTTAAATTTGTATTCCTTCATTAGTGGTATTCAAAAATTTCTTTGTTTCAAGTCATTGTCATTGTCCTTTGCCCTTTTTTTTTATAAATTGATTTATATTTTGCTTATTTATTTTGGAATAAATACAATTTCATGATTCAAAAATCAAAATTTATAAAAATGTATTCAATGAAGAATATCATTCCCACCTCTATCCCGCATTGGATGAGTGCTCATATTCTTAGTAGTTTCTTACTTTTCTTTGTTTCTTATTTATATTGCCAGAGGACAATACTATGAACATGCAAGCCAAATATGCACATAAACACACACACACGTATGTGTATATATTTGTATGAATTATTTTTCCTTTTCTTCTACACAAATCAAAGCATACAATATACATTTCTCTATATCTGTCTAATTCATCCTCATTGATTTTCTTTTTTCAAAGATTTCCTGGATATTCTTGTTGATTTTCATATGAACTATACAATCAACTTGTCTAGTTTAGGAGAAAAAAATGGCTTAGTATTTTTATCAGGATCATGTTAAATTTATAAGTAAACTCAGGGGAGGATTAGCATCTTAATGATGTCCAGACTTTCTATCCAAGAACATGCTATGCCTTTCCATTTGTTCATACAATCTTTTGTGGCCTTCAAAAGTATTTTAAAATTTTCTTCATATAAGTCTTATATTTCTTATTAAGCTATACCTATAAATTTTATATTTTTATTAGTTTTATGAAACAGATATTTTTCTCATTATACCTTCTAATTTGTTGCTTATGAATGTAAAATTTATTGAAATTTATATATTAATTTAGTATCCTGACACTTGGATGATCTTATGGTTGTAGTAATTTTAGTCAATTTTATTCATTTTCAAAATAATTATATTATTTGCAAAGTAATACTTTTATCTTCACATTTCCAATTTTTGTTATTTTTATTTCTTTCTCATCTATTTGTATTGGCTAGTTCACCTAGTACAATAATAAACATTTATGGTAGACGTCTTTTTCTATTTCTAACAAAAGTAGAAATGCTTCCAATTTGTTCCCATAAAGCATGATGGTGAGTTTTGGTTTCAGATGAATATAACCTTTTATTGAATTTTTAAAAATTTAGAATGAATATTAAATTTTGTAATGTATCTTTTTAGTGTCTGTGAAAATGTTCATATAATTTTTCTTCTCTTAATATATTATTAGATATCCTAATATTGAACTATCCTGGCCTATGGTACTATTCTTTTAATATGCTGCTGGATTCCAAATGCTAATCTTTATTTAGGATTTTTGTACTGATATGCTAGAGAGACATTGATCTAAAATAGTGATTATCCAATCTGACTACATATTGTAAAATAGGGAGCTTTAATAACAAAAAGAACGACAACAAACCAATACTGATCCATTACCACCATGTACCACCCCATTACAACAGAATCTATGGAGGTGCATCCTGGGTCTCTGGAGAAGCCAGGCCTGGAAACACTGTTCTATCATTTCCTTTTTGTATACATTCAAACTTTGTTGTTGCTGTTTTAATATCACTGCTATGCTCACCTCTTAAAAGTATTTTGAAATTTTTCTTTTTTAATCTATGATCTAAACTAGTTTAAACAAGCATTGGAATTACCTATTTTTTAGAGATTTGGAGGTAATTGTCATGTGAAACCGTCAGAATGTGGTTAGTTGTTTTGTTATTGTTTCTGTTTTTTGTTTTTTTGATTGGGGATGATGAAGAGGGAGGTATAGATGACTGAAAATGTTCTCCATTTCTACAGAAAAAATATTTGTTTGCACTTGTTACACTTTTCAGAGTCAATTTAAGCAAATTATTGTACCTAAATTTTAAAATTTCTTTGCAAAATATTGAGTAGTCAAGTAGTTACCTCTGATATATTTTCCTCAATTTTATAATTATTCTACTTTACATCTTTTCTGTTAATGCATTTTAACTTTTTTTATCTTTAATAATTTAGCTAGCAGTTTAACTACATTATTTTGTTCCCTATTTTTCTAATCCATTAACTTCTGCTGCAATGGCAATTATTACATTTGTTTTGTTGTTCCTTCTTGCATCACATAACTAAATTTTGTAGTCTTTATTATTTATAAAAGAATTTAAGGCTATGAATTTTCTTTGAACATAGCTTTAGCTATTCATATCAGCTGTGATAGGTACTGTAGTGTAGTTATTTTATTTTCATTACTAAAATTTCATTTTAGTTTAAATTTCTTCTTTGACCCCAGAGTTGAAAGATTTTCCTCCAGAAGTAGAAAATTTTATTTTCTGATCTTGTTTCCAATGTTAGTTTTGTTGCTTTGTAATCAGAAAATGTTTGCTTTGTTATTTATACATCTGGAGACAACTGTAGTTTCCTTGGTTGCTTATGACATGCTCAGGGTAAAGTTTCACGATTACTAAAAAATAATGTTTACCCTCTATTTTTATGAAATAAAACTTAATTTACAATACATAAATCTACATTTTTTATTTTTCCCTTCTGTATACCAATTTTTTTTTACTCCATCTAATCATGAACTAAAAGAAGTGAACTATTATTGTGTTTCTATTTTTCTTTCTATGTCATCTATTTTTTATACATTATGCTATATTCTTGGCCTGAATACCTTTTTGTTTGATATCAATACCATGGTCTCATTTACCTTTTCTGTTTACATTTACATTGCAGATCTTTGACTATCCTTTAAATTTTTTCTAAATCATTTTGATATATGAATTATTTCCTTCTTTCCGCCATAAGTAGGAATGCTTCTAATGATTTCTCAGAAAGCATGATGATGGGCTGTACATAACAGTGGTTCTCAATCAGGGGTGAATTTACCATCCAAGGGAGATCTGGCTATGTCTAGAGACAATTTTGGTCGTCATAACCTAAGGTATTACTGTCATCTAGTGGGAATAATCCAGGGATGTTGTTACATCCTACAATGCACAGGAGTCTTTAACCCACACACCCACACAAAGAATAATCTAACTCAAAATGTAGACAGTGATAAAGTTTGACAGATCCTTATCTACAGTATGAGTTTACTCTGTGATCTAAATTAAAATTAGTTTTTTCATAATTGATTTTAGATAATTTACATTATTTCTATGAAAAATACATTTAGTCTTAGTTCTGTCATATTATTTTATGTTTCTTTGAAATTACTATTTTTTTAAGTCTTTCACTACATGGTGTTTTCTTTTGCTATGTTTATAGTTCCATTACTTAAGAACATGGTTTTTAATTTGTTTTAATGATTACCTTTATAGCTATATCTTTATGTAATATCTTTGGTCCTCTAATTTGGGGGGAAATATCAGATAGTTTCCTACTCTGAACAATGAAAAATGTATCATGTTTTCTCTTTCTTGGCATTCTATCCTATTCTTCCCCAACTTAATTTTGGTCAATATTCTATTTCTTAATGTTTACCTTTATACTACCAAGCAGTTATATTTCTATAAGTTGCTTTATCAATGATAGGTATTATCATTAATCCACAGCTATTATAGATGAACAAATAATTACACATTTTATTTTCCATCTGCTTTCCCCTCCTAATATTATTGGTTGTATAATTTTTACAATGACAAACTTGCTACTCAAAGCATGGTCCAAGGACTAGCAGCATCAACATCAGCTCAGAGCTGGTTAAAAAGATAAAATCGCAGGCCTTGTTGAAACCTAATTTTTCAGAATTTTTCAGAATTTTAGTAAGGTTCATAGGTGATTTTTATGTCCCTTAACATTTGAGAATCACTACCCTATAAAATTTACCTTTAGTCTGTCACTCTACTTTCTGTCAGTGTTAGCCCTAGTTCTATCAAATATATGGAATGTTCACTGCCTATCCTTCTACTGTTTCTCCAAGTTCTCTTATTTTGTTAAAGTTCAGTTTTTAGTAATTTCCTCTAAAAAAGCTCACTGTAAGAATATGTTCACTTCTTTTATGTTCAAACAGTTGGTTTATAGTTCTTGTACTATAAAAAAAGTGTGACTAGCTATAAAATACTTCACTCATAGTTTCTTTCCTCAAGTATCTTGCAGATTTAATTGTACTAGCTTTGAGAATTAAAGATTGCTTTGGGGAACTTTAAGGACAGCTTGATTTTAAATCCCTTAAAAGTGATTCAATATTTATGGCCTAGCAATCCCAAGCCTTAACACTTTTCTAGAATGTTCTTGATGTTGACAGAAATTAATTAATTTTCCTGACACTGGTGCCCATTCGATAGATAAATTCATTCTTTCCTTTCAGAAAAATTTTCTCAAATTGTATCCCTAAATAGTTGTTTCATTTCATTAGTACTGTGTTTTCTTCAATAAAAAAATCTAAACAAACACATGGAGAGGTCTCCTTTCATTTCTTCCATTTCTACCATCTTCTTTCTGATTCTTATTTCTTTTTTATATGTATGTATATTTTTTAATTCACTTGTCTTATTTCTACCCTCTGTGCCCTTATCATCACTTCCATATTGTCTTGGCCTTACAATGCTTTCCATTTCACCCTTCTATCTGTATTTCATTATTTTTCTTCCAGTAATTTTTCTGCATTATTCCAGTTTACCTTTTCTGAATTCTTGCATTTCTGTGTTATGAGTTTTTTTAGAGAATATTTTTTTAAAAAATTAATGAATCCCATTTATTCACAATTTTTATCTGTCCCAGAAACATTGTTCTGATAGATATTTTTGTCAATAGAAAATAATGCTGTATTTTTCCTTTTAAAATTTCAACTGTTATAGATGCTGTATCCATTTTGCATGTGTGTTTTTATATGTTTTGTTTTATTTTTGTTTATTTGTTTGTTTTAGGTAAGGCAACCCTTGACCTCACAGATTGCAAGGAACTTGGCAGCTTACAATCTCTTATTTTTTTTTATTTTTTACACCTATAGCACCTGGTATTCCTAGGTGGAATCCCATCCAAGTACTAACCATGCCCAACCCCGCTTAGCTTCCAAGATCAGACAGGATCAGGCTTGTTCAGGGTAGCATGACGATAGACCATTTTGTGTTTTTATGTTTATACCTGTGTTGCATGAATTGGGGTTTTCTGGAAGAGCTGTTTGTGAGAGGGTGCTGTAAGTGAAGAGGAATCAGGTATGCCCCAGGCTGGCTAACTTTCACAAGAATATCTTCTCAGATAAAACCTGGCACCTCTCTGCCAACGTGTTTTGTGTGCATAATTCTTCATGACATTCCTGCCTCTTTAGGCTATTCTGAACATAGCTAGCTCTCAGGGAGGGGGCGCTCTGTTGCCTCTCCATTCAACCCCAGCTTTGAATCCCTTTGCAGACATGGAATCCAGCTACTGTCCCTTAGGGTAGGTTCTTGACTATAGGAAGCATATTTGTATTGGAGTGTTATGGAACCTAGTTCTGTTCATTCTCTCTCCTCTATATTTTCAAAAATGGTTCCTATCCAAACACGTTTTCTATCAGCAGTTCTTGCAAACATTGTAGAGTCTGTATTCCAGTTCAACAACAAAAAAAATCAGCTTGTTATTTTTGCTTTCCTTCTCCATGTTATTTTTTAAAGGTTTCCAAGAAGACAAAGAAAGAATGTTGAGTTTATAGACACCTGTCCCTGGCAGAATTATTCTCTTACTGATTTTTGAAAAAAAATATTTTTAATATCAACACTATTTTTTGTTAATGATACAAATATTTACCTGAATTTTTTGCCTTTTAATTTTTTGCATGGATACAAATTTAATTTTCATACCAATAAACCTATTTAATTTTTCTCTCTGTCTCCCGTCTTTGTTTTTATGCTAAAATGGCTTTCCCTACACTGAGATTTAAAGTAGTAACATATTTTATATTTAGTTATTTCTTCTGAATTTATTTTTTACACATAGGTTTTTAATTGACCATCAATGATGTGCATATATTACATAGGTAGAGTCCTAAATTTTTTCCCAAATAATTAAATTTTCAACTTTTGAATTATTTAACCTTTTTCCATTGACCTGAAATGCCACTTTTAACTATCCAGAATATTTATACTAAGTTTAATTTCTAAACTTATGTTCTGTTACATTGAAATGTCTATTTCATCGTATGATAGCATCATTGTCATTTTAATTATTGCAGTTTTATAACGTGTTTAGTGCAACTTTACCATATAATTTTTTTCAAAATTAATTATCTTTATATGTTTAGGTTTATTTCTAAAATATAATTGCCAGTTTGGAGATATTCATGCTCTCTCTCTATAGATATAGGCAATCTCTTCTAATTAATTCATTATTTGACAAATAATAATTACTTCCAAGGAAATACAGTTAGTCAGAAAAAAAATCAGGTTACATTCAGAAAAACACAATTAGGTTTAGTGATTCAAATGTATGAGAATTAAAAATAAAATCAAGATGGCAAATGGTTTAGAACTACTTCTTTCTTTACCTTCCTCTCCATTGTCCTTAATCCAAATCCCATAACTTTACTCCTTTTTCATTAATAATTATGACTTGGAGAGAAATAATCATGCTTTCTTACATCTAAAGTAAGTATAATTTCGAATCTCAGTATATTCTCAACCAGCTATTTGAAATTTTTTTAAAATAACTCTTTCTAATAATTTAAATACCCCCCCCCCAAATAGAGGGGAAAATAACTTAAAGAAGAAGTGAGTAGATAATAAAGAGAGAACTGTGTAAAACAAAAATTACAATGTTAGGTAATATTTAATGCAACATAAGGGATTGCTGCCAAAATAAACAATAACAACAATAATCATACACTAGTAATAATTAGTAGTGGTATGGTTTCATTGGCTACCATTTATTGAGTGCTAGCTTGCCTAGAATTGTGCAGAGTTCATGGAGCATTTCATTTAATTCTTCACAAACACCCAGGAGGCAGGTACCTTTATTAGCTCAGTTCCATAAATAGAAAAAGTGAAGCTTAGAGAGGCTAAGAACATGCCTGGCTTGGCCTAGCATGGAAGTGGGGAGGTGGGAGGGTCAAATCCAGGTATGCCTAATTCCAAAGCCTATTCTCTTAACCACTATGCTTACTTGACAGCATTGATCAGAGAAGTGAGTATCTCAGGAAAAAGCCTACTTGGAGAAGCTGGCTTCAATGTGCAAACAGATTAGTGGACCTTAATTGAATTTTCCACCTCTTCCCAGATTACTGCAGGCATACAGTTGTCACCAGTCCTATAACAAGCACTAGAAATCTTCCCCTTTTCTTTCCTGGCATAGTGAACTCGCTACAGAAAGTGTAACCACAATGGCCACTAAGTGTGCTGTCATAAGGGTATACAAGGTGGGAGTAGTAAAGTCATGAGATTAGGAAAGAGCAGGGAGGTGGGCAAGTTAGATGATCAGGCATTTATTTCACATTCAGGAAATATTTATTAAGAGCCTGACCTGTGCCAGGCACTCAGAGAGTTTCAGATTCATCGACAAACAAAACAAAGATCTCTGCTATCTTGGAGTTTGCATCCAAGTGGAGAGAGATAAAAACAAAACAAAAAAACAGTAAAATTCAGTAGTAGATTAGAATGTAATAAAAGCTATGAAGAAAGAACAAGATGGGGAGATGGGAGCGTGGCGGGTGGGAGGCAAGCAGCAAGTGTTAGGGAGATCCCCTCAAAACAGTTTCCAATGTGGAAAACTCACTCCGATGCTGAGTGATTCAGAAGTGGGAGAAACCCTTGCTCCATTCTAACCTCTTTCCCTGTGGTAATTGCTAAAGTCCTTATTGGCATCAATGTTATAATCGTCATCATCATAAAGATTATTATTATTATTATTGATGGTCATTTATTAAGAAATTATGATATGTCAGACACTATGATGCAAACCATTCTATAGATATCATTTCATTTAGTTAGCATTCGTTTTATGTTGTCTTTTTTATTTGCCTGTAATTGGCACTTTCACATAATCCTATTTGGCCCATGACAGTGGGCCGTAGTAGGTCCCGTGATCAGTCCCTTCCTATTCTTCCTGGGAATTTGCACAACTCCAAGCCCTCCAGCACAGAAAACACAGAGCATAGACACTCGGAACATATTTTCTGACAAATGAAAAACAAGTGCAGATTCATAGAAAAACAGTGTGAGGACCAAAAATGTGGATGGAGAAATCAAATGGCAAGGACCTTGTGCACAATACCAAGAAAGCTGTGGGAAGAAGGACAGCTAGTGCTCAGCAGAAAACAAAAGCAGAAGCATCACTGACCACCAGTTCTTTGCACTCCCACTTTCCTCCTGTTGCCATCATCTTTTCTTTTCTTTCTATTTGCCTTGCCACCCCCTGAGACATTTCACTTGCCAGGGATGCTGTTTGAACTGCTCTCAAGCAGTCTGTGCTCTCTCATAATTGATAAATGGAGGTGTTTTCCAATAACTTTATAAATCATAGCATGCAAATGGTTACAGTCGGGATGGGGAAGAGTGAATCTGCTGGGTTATAGGAGCCATAAGTACCTTGAAAATAAAGAATAAACCTTGCAAAATGACAAAGATAATTTCTTTTAGCATAATTGCCTGGCTAGGTATTAGCCATGAAATTACAGAAGAAAAAAAAATAACCAAACACCAATAACAGATATTCTTATTTTATGAGAACAAAAAGACATGATGTATTCCAAAACAGTTTGTGATCATTAAATTATATAACCTGTTATGTTTTATCCCTAAATGGCTTATTTTTCACTGTGTTTTTTATCTGGTTTGCTGCCTGAAGTAGGTGGAATAGAAATCTTAAATTATTATTATTTTTTTTACATAAGAGAAAAAAATCACATGCCAAACCCAAGAGGTCAAAATATAAAATTGTTTGGCTGTTTATCACTCTGAGATATAAGGAGTTAATGTTAACTTTTTCAAATATGTGACTCTTACAATTGTTGAATCATTATTTTTGATTCAGCACTTTACATTCTTAAGAGGGGCTTCTTTAATTTGGGGGGAAGCTTTGCTGAGTATTAAATATTTCCAAGATTGTTTACAGCCAGGAATTACAGATTTTTGTGTATAGAGTGCTATTGTTATGATCTAACTTAAAGAAAGCCAAATTAAAACTGATTTACTAAATAGGTTAAGGATAGCACTCTTATTCACGAGTTCAACCCTATTTCATGCTTAGACAGGCAGATCTTAATTATACACAAAAGACTACAAATGTTATTAGCATGATAATAATTATTTAGAAGATGTCCTCTTTAAAAAAAATTTAAACAGTATTGTCATTCGTGCAGCTACATTTTTCAACAGAATGACAGCTTTGCTAGTCATAGATATGTTCAAAGTACATATACAATTTTCAAAGCTGTACAGCAGACATGTTATCTGCATGAGCTTGGATATGCAGTGCCAGCGACGCACTGCACACTAATCATTATGTCCTACCCACAGTACTACATGCAAATACAATCCTTTGTGACATTTTGTCAAATATTTTGAGAATTCTATACTCCTTATCACACCTCCATCCCCGTGTCCTCATCAATAATCAGGCCCCCAGAAATCAGTTCCACGAATGGTACGGACTCTAGCTAGTCACGAGCATAACACCATGCTAAATCAGTAAAAAGAAAATTAAAGATTTACATAGAAGTGGCTAACAGGCAGGGCACAGGCAAGGCAAACTCAAGTTTACATTTACCGCCTTGCGAGCTGTGTGTGGCAGAGGCAGCCCTGGGAAAAGCAACTTCACCTTGTGTTTGTGGAGCAAGAGAGGTAAACATTATATATAGTATCCAGCATATGACAAATCAATTTAAAGGTCTTGCATTTGGAAAATCTACACCGTGGGTCAATACCTATTGTCAATGAACCCATACACAATCGAATTGAGAAAAATGTAGAAATGTCTCAGGACTAGAGAGTTGGCTACAGTACAAGCAATGCATTTTTGAACATTGATTTGCCAGAGTGTATCTGTTGTCTGTTGCTCCAGGCTGGCATTTTTAATTATTTCTGGGACAAATGGATCAGTGATACACAGAAAATCTGTAGGGCTTCTTGTCAAATTAATAAAATAATAATGAAAGTAGTCATCTCAGACTGCAAACTGTCAAAAATCCTTGAGAGATCTATAGTAATCTACATGGTTAAACAAACTAAAATGCCCCTGCATGTTATTTTAAATCCTAAGTGCGGTGACATAAAATAGATTATGTAGTGTCCATTCTATACAATGACACCTACTGTGACAAAACCCGACAATGTTTAAAGACCTTTTTAAATCTTATACCTAGAGTCCATAAAAGCATTGTAATGCAGTTGTAAAACACACTTTAATAATCAAAATGCAGCTGTTAAAATAGCATTGCTCATAATTCTAACTTGAGGCAATTTTTTTTTTTTGTTTTTAATGCAGAAGAGCAGACCACAGTTTAAAATTCCTATGAGGTCACTATTGGCCATTACAGTGTTTTTTTGCAACTTAATAATAGATGTTTTAAAGTTTAAGTGCAGCCTCAGGCACTCATAAGCATTTATTACAAATCGCTGGTTGCCTCCCTTATGCAGAAAGGAATAACATTTACATACAGTAGCACGGATTAATAAGATAAAAAATTTGAAAAAGCCGTCAGTCAGGGAGCGAAACTGGTGCTAATAAAGCCCACTATATTCTTCGGAAATATCAAGCCGTCTGTTCCAATATTTTGCCATTCCCCATGAGGTATACAAATCCAAATCAGATAAGTCTCAAGCAATGCCAAAGACATGCTGCTCAGCTCTCCAGTGGCACCCGGCTGAATCTTTTATTTATCTTCAGAGCAATTGTACATTCTAGTATACTAAAGACTGAAATAAACTGAACATCACTCATCAGAAAGTTTCATAAAACGGGGCCCTCTCCTTCCTTGTTTGCTAAACCATGATTAGTGAGAAAAATGCACTGCAAAGTATGTATCATGGTAAGGAAATATAATAGTAGGCATGGGACTTCTGTAAGCAAGGGCTAGTTAAATAGAACCACATCTTGCTAGAGTTTAAAATGATGCTCACGTGGAATCAGATCTAGAAAAGAGAAAATTGCTTTCGGAAAGGGAGTCCACGAGCCTTGCCTCTCTTCTGTTTTGGAGTGGCTCAAACCCAAAGGTGCAGGAGAAAGTGAAAGCAAAATAGCACACATAATTTCACACGATAATTAAACTGCAAAGATCCTTGTTATAACAAATCACTGTGTCACTCTCCCAAACTGCAGCATAACAAAACTGCTCATAAAATCATTTCTGCCCCTCGGAACACTGCTAATTAAAAAGTACAACCATTAGTGTTCTGATTGGGGATGAGGCTGCCCGTTATTTCCAGCCCAAGTGAACATTGATAAAAGAAATTTATTTATTTATACATAATTATTATTGTTACCCTACTGAACAGTGCTGGGGATTTAGAGAAATGAGACACCACGGTTCTAATTTTTCTTCGAGAAATCTGCCATATTAACTCCATTGAATAATTACTGAAAAGTAATACACTCGTGTAATATTACCTTATGCAAAATTGCATTAATCAAAAAGTGAGCCTGCTGCAATCAAGTAATTTGGGGGTGGGGGAGGCATACATGCATAGCATATTTTTCTCAGGACTTATTTTCCTTACAGCAGGATATTAACTAATAATTTTGTAGCAGGGATCCCATGGAAAAAAAGGAAGTCAGAAGAGGAAAAAAATATAGCCCTGCTCTCACATAGAGAGGGCCACATAAATGGCAAAGGAATGGCCAGTTACTATATCTTGACAGCCTGCTCCATTGCTCTGACTCTGTACACAATAAAATAAATCCTGCTTGACCTCTCCAAGGAGCCAGACCACTGTTCCCCACACGAAGAAATAAATGTAGACGCTTAATATGAAACATGGGACTTAGGATACAAAATGAACAGTTTCCTGTTGTGGTAGGCTTTCTTTGGAAATTACAGAAAAGGAAAAAAAAAACATGTACGTGGGACAGATCATTCCAGGTGTGCATGTAAGGTAGCAAATTAGTAAATGTTCTTGTGCATACATAATGTCTCATAAATACCAGAGTTCTATCAGCACTAATTCAAGTGCAATCATTTTTATAGCCTTTTGTCTTGTAAGTTTTGCTGGGAAGTGTGGAAGGTGCCTCTCAGATTTGAATCTAGCCCTATATGATCACAGGGGATGAAATAGCATTCATCAGAGATATGCATTTCATTTCTTTGTTTTTTAAAAGGTCCAGTGGCAGGGTGGCCGGCTGGGCTGCTGGTTATTTTGTTATTGGATGGGTTGTTGTTTCCGTTGTGTTCTTCTCAGGGGCTGTGGCTGTGAAGTGTGGTTTCTTCCACCAGTCTCTCCCAGGCTAGCTGTGAATAGTGCCCATTTTGAGATTAGGAGATTAGGTTATTCATCACTTGAGATGCTCCCTGCTGTGCCGCTACTATCAGAGCGCAGCCAAATCAAAACATCTCTGGAAGGCATTTCAGAATAATTGAATGCATCATAATTTCCCTATTAATACATATCTCATATTACAGATTATGCATGAAATGTTCACATTATCTGTTACTTTTTGTTAACGTCTTGCTCCTTGCCAGTAAATTTAATACACAGAGTGAATCAGCATGCTATGATGAAGGGATAGGTTACTGATAGCCATTTTTTTTTCAGGATTCAGTAGAAAATTAAAGTAAATCGATCATTTTATAGCCCCACTGGAATGGCTACAAGGGCATGTTGCTAAGCAAATGGTAATTTAAATGTACTGTGTAATTTTTCTACGCAATTTACTGAAAGCAGATTTTATTTCTCAGTTAATATCAGATGCTCTTTATCTGTTATTGCATGATGTATCTGTGATAGACAAATTATTAATCTATGTTTTAATCAAATGCTGCAGTTTGACAATGGGTCTAGCAGGCATATAGGAGTTAAATTTTGTACTCTGGAAGAAAATGACTATTATTACTACTTGAAAAAAGATGATTAATATTCACTTGTATAAAAAGCATGCTCTAAAATTCTAACAAAAAGTAACAAAAAGTAATCAAAGTAAATCCTAATGAAATAGAATAAAAATGTCCACATCTCATCACAGAAAGTTATATTTAGTATTTTCAAACTGATTGTACATTTGTATTTCATGAAAGTTATCTGGCCACAAAAGATGCTTTTTAAAACTATTTTATGCTTTTGACAAAATTTTAAATGTAATATAGAAGCATGTAACTGGAAATATAATAAACATTGTAAGACAATTATATGTTGTCCATGCTGAAAGCTTGTCTTCTTAGGCATATTCAAATAGCAAAAAGATTTTTTTTTTTCTTTAAAAGAAAAGCATTTACCACGTGTATTGGGGTAATTTCATATTTTAAGACAAATAAGAATACTTAAAAGAATCTCTGTTTGATGACACCCATCATTTTTATGAAATTAAAAAAGGAAAAGAAGGAAGGCCCCATTTACCCTTCAGGTTGCTAAAGTAAAGGCAAGATCCTCCTGCTGCTGGTGTATAAAATGTATTATCATCATTAATGAAAAAGTTAATGGGCCATTTTCTTATATATCAATTTACATTTTACAATTTGAGTATACAAATGATATGTACAGCAGAGAGCTGATTATTTTTGCTCAAGGAAATAGTTTTAATGTGTTTTTATGGACATCAAATGTTGTGAATAATGATGCATCCACAGAATGCAAATAGGATAACAGCTCTTGGGCTGTGATCAACAGTCCTTGGATAAAAGGTCTGCTGGGACAATAATGTTCTGTGGAGGGCCTGAGCAGTAAAAAATGGGAAACAAGGAGGACGCCGGAACATTTGAAAGGTAGATCAGCAGATGGGATTTGGAGTATGTCACTCACATACGGACATCAGATAATATTCCCAGTATTAAGAGAAAAATGTATTTAAAAGAGAATGTGTCTGGGTAGCAGTGAACTGCAGACAGAAAGTTATTGCTGATTCTGGCTGATAAAATCAATTTCTAGAATTAGATATGGCTCACCATATAAGAAATGAATTTTAATAACACATTTATACTACAGTCTCAAATCACCTTTGGTTTACTATGTTTCAGGATCACTTTTTCTCACCACTTAAAGGCAGTCACTGCTGCAGGCAAATAGGAATGTATCCAGGAATACTACACAGCAGAGTTCTTTGGAGGAGGTGAGAAGAAGAATTTGAATTGACACAAATCAAGTCCCTTCTCCAAGAGGCATGAGATATTGTCAGATCTGTTGTGAGACTACAAGTACAGTCCCTGACAAGCAGCCATTGGAATTTGTGGGCAGGTGCCATCTGCACCTTAC